>OX465431.1:7365164-7795318 GCA_950005045.1 Agrotis exclamationis | reverse complement strand
TCAGTAAAGATAGCTGTTTATGTAAATCGTGTCGGCCGTTTTAGATCAATGAATATTTAAATATAGAGACACATGTGAAGTTAAAAAGTTTTTTGGGGGTTGTTTTTGTTCCTACATGATCATGATTACACTTACTTGTGATCCCCAAGGGTAAAGCAGAGGTGCATAAGTAAATATTACAATCTTTGGCGGCACGGTGGTTATTCTGGATCTGGAGGTCTGTGTTCATGAATTTAAATGTTTATAAACGAACTCACGTCATTTTTCCTACTCCTCCACTATTCTTTTCTGATTAATTTCGTGCAGGATCCAAGACAGGTAAATTCATTCTCCGGGACACGTCGAGCTTCATTGTCTCGGCGCTTTTCTGGTGGTTGCCACTGTTGATTCTGGCTCTCAGGAGTTGCAGTGGTTTGGGAATAATGTGGTGGGTTTGTCCCAAAAAAAAAAAGACGAACTCACGACACAGGATAAATTCCTAGTGTCCCCCCACACTAGGAATTTATCCTGTGTCGTGAGTTCGATTTTTTTTTATGTTTAAAAGAAACAATGTTTAAAAGAAATAAATATCGACTTGAATTCCATATCCTATTTCGTAATAGATCAGGAAACGATACACTAATAAGGAAATGTAATCCGAACATTACGCACTGATTACAACCATTATGTCATAACACGGGGAATTTTTAACACATATTCGGTTCCGTATGAAGTCATTTTAAGAGGTCGTTAAATGGAATGGACTATAACTAAGGAACATAACCTGTGATGGCTTACTCGCGGTACTAGCTCCTTAGGCCCTATATACACAACGCGACGCAAGACTCGGATACCTTACGACTTTGGTTTGGTATCCAGGCGACTATCGACAAATCCATAGAGGTTCGTAGTTCGTAAACAGCCACGCGTCACTGGATCAATCAAATCAAAGCATTTATGAATTGTCACGGACAAAAAAAAATAACTAGGTACTACAAAATTATGGTGCTACAGTCCCAGACAAATAATAATATAATAAATAATATTCCACAACTATCACACAACGCCATCTAGTCCCAAGCTAAGCAGAGCTTGTGTTATGGGTACAGTCAACTGATAAACATACTTATATATTTCTAAATACATAAATATTATAGATAAATTACACCCAGACACAGAACAAATGATCGTGCTCATCACACAAACATTTGTCCTGGGTGGGAATCGAAACCATGACCTCCGGCATAGCAGTCAGGGTCACTTACCACTAGACCAACAGGCCTGACAAAAGACATAATAACTGTGAAATTACCGTAGATGCCCATTCCATGCATAGATTTCTATGCAGAAGATGTAGCAAGATAAAAGTGTCCATAATACATTTTTTAAGACAATTCAGAAACAAAATGATCAATAATTAAAATAAACCGTAGCAGCTAAGAGATGACCAGTCTCAACTGACAGCGCCCGTTCACGAACATGATACATGTATCAGCATTATTCAGCTCAACTATTTTGAAGGGAGCTAAATGATCCGACACCTGCGCCACCATCAGCGAGACATTTGAGTGAGCATGACATACTGTCAACCACCAGGGTCATTCAAGTCAACAAGATGATACTAAAGTCGTAAGGTAACGGAGACTTGCATCGCGTTGTGTACGAAGGGCCAGGTTAGGTTACTGCTAAGGTATGTCAATGCATGAGGGATGATGTAACATGCGACGTATGTAGGTAATAATGTATGGGTTGTAGCTAGAGGCTGTTGATTTAGTAATTTGGCACGGTGAATAGATGTGGGTATCATAGGTACCTAGATAAAGTTGTTCAGTGTGATAAGACGTACCTACGGCATTTTACACAAACTTTCAAGTTCCGATATTTCGAATTGACAATCGATTGGAATTCTTCATACCTACGAATAAGTTGGATGCGTAGGTCTAAAAAGTTAAGAGAGAACATTTTCGAAAAATAGTATGAGAGTGAAATTAGACTGATTTAAAATTTTCAAGTATTTAGAAAATGTTTTCTTAAATGCCGTAATGCATACACGCTACCACTCAGCCAGTGTTTAAAATAATAACCTGATTATTTTTGACCAATTGTTAGCGACGAATAATAATCGCATCAAGCAATTATGTAAATATGTAGTAATTAGAAAGATTAGGCTAGTTTGAGCAATAAAACTATTGTTATTATATTTAATAAGGATTGGGTAAATGTAGAAATGTGCATTTTATAAGTACCTTCAAATATATTGATAATTTGTTTTGTTTTTTATTTTTCCCACCTGGTGTCTCTGCTGATGCCACAAAGTAAACCCATAGTAAGGTAAACATAAAAATGCACATTTTACATACACCGTCAAGTAAGTTGAGAAACTGTGTTGTCCCGAAAAAGTAAGCAAAGTGTTAGGTAGACGTAAAAAGTGTAAATTTTACAAATACCCTCAAAAACAGTGATAAATAATTGTAATTCCAATTTTTGGCACTTGGTGTCTCTGCCTGTAGGTTGATACAAAATTAGTTTTTTAACATTTTTTGGGTCTAAAAATTAAGGTTTTTATAAGGTTTTTATGTAAATAAATAGAATAAGTTAACCCCTAGGCTATAAGATGAATTGTAAAGCAAAAGGGGAAGGTTTACCATAGAAAACTGCCAAATTAAGGTTCCCCATACAAAGTCGCATTAGTGCCGTGTGCAAAAATGGATTGCTCTGATTGGCTGAAAGAAAAAATATTAGGGTCGTGTGCAAATTTTAAAGGATCTGATTGGTCAGAGCTCTGTATAAAAAAGGGGTAGTTTTCTATGGCATTCATTCCGAAAACCAGCAGTATTATAATAAACAACAAGTAAGAAAGTAATCCGGAGTCTCATTAGCGCCGAACCTACTTTGAAGCCTTCAGTATCTACCGCCAGCGATCCTACAAGTGCAATAGTCTACAGTGGTCCTTCGAGAAGCCGGATCGGGTTCAAGAAAACTGAAGATGCCTTCTACAAGATCAGGATCAGTGCAGTCCAAGGCTACGGGAGAAAGTACTTCGTCGGTCGACGGGAGTGCAAGCACGCCAAGTGAAACTACAAGCGAGGCGACTACGAGCGCGTCAATTACAACGACACCGGAAGTATCAATTAACGTAAGGGACAAAATACGACTTTTCAGGAAGGCCAAAAAACGATTTTAATTTTTTTATTTTGTCTATAACTTCTTACTGTCTGGTCCAATTTTTATGGTGTTCAGGGCAAAGTTTCTTAGAATTTCCCCTTCTTTCTTGTTTTATACGAAATATTTAGGAATTCCCAGTAGTTTCAAAAATAGCATGTCCTTTACATTAAAAAAAAAAAGTTTAGATGACCGTTACGTTACTAAAATTTTATAGATAATCCATCGAGCATAGTGTAAGCAGCAAGAGAAATAGAAAATTATACAAAATTGTATTGTAAAGGACTTTAGCAGTGTTGCAATTTAATGTAACAGTAGATTATCTACTAAAGATTATACTATTTTAACACTATGGAAATGAGATTAAAGAGGAAATGAGTTCAGTTTCAGGTTTTACTGCTGGCTATCGCAGATTTAAGTCCGATCCGAGTCGGACCGCCTCCTACTGCCCCGAGCTAGCTCGGATACGAGTAGACTTAGAGAAGTTCTCCATAGTTTTAGATGTTTATGAAGCAGGATTTACCTGTTCACTTTCTGGGAGAAAATTCTTCTCCTTTTGCTATAAAAAACTTATGTTTTTCCCGTCTTAACTCTTCGATTAACATGTCTCTGACAATTCAAATATTATTTCAAACAAAATCCGTTTTCTTTTTTCTTTGTTGACTATAAAATATTTGACAGTATTAACCACTATCCGAGTACACTTTGTATGAAACTTACTCGTTTGAGCCCAACAACGTATCAACGCGGCTTTAATTGGCTTTATAATTTTATCATATTAATCAATTTAATGAATAGTAAAGTTTTCTTCGAATTTATTGCTACCACTTTTTCTCCACTTGACATCACTTTTTGCCACCTAGCAAGAAGTGATCATAGTGGCTCTGAAGAGAATACCTACCTATCCTGTTCTGAGCCGTTATTGAATTAATGAAATGGAAACAAAAGGCCGATGAAAAAATGGCATACGAATTGTGCGAAACATGATATTAGTATGATGGCAATGAAAGTTGAAATGACGAGAAGAGAGGACATTAGGGGAAAAGATAGAATAAAAGATGCATGGGTTGTGTGAAAGATGAAGCAATAAATATCTGTTTGACGTATTTCATCTGCAGTAATTTCAACTCATTTCGACTTAGAATGGAGATCTTGCGCTGTGGTGCTCCTTGGGTGAAAAGCCTTTATCCAAAAGTGGTCTTTAATAGTTAGAAATTATGATGATGAGTAGTTTCAGCTGCAGATTGATTTGTGTTGTCTAGATTTTATGTATTTTTATGTCTAACACCTGTAATTTTCCAAATCCCTCTACCCTTTTCTGTTGCATTTAAATTCATCATCATCATCAGCCTTTAAATGTTCCCACTGTTGGGACACAGGCCTCCTCTCTGTGAGAGGGAGTGGGCCGTAATCTACCACGCGGGCCCAGTGCGGATTGGTGGATATCACATTTAAATTATTTCGAGATGCATTTAAATTATTTCGAGGTAATTATTCGGATTTTTTATGTCGTAAGTGTCACTGATCCCTAAGATTTTATAAAAACTTCAGATTTCGTCAATCAATTTTTTAAAGTTAGGGACATGTTGTTTAAAGTGAGAGAAATTTTATATACAGTAAGGGACATGGCTTTTAAAGTTAGGGGCATTTTATTTAAAGTAAGGGACATAGTCATTTAAAGCGAATTATTTTTGGCTAAGGTAAGGGTTTCAATTATTTAATACGGTGACTTACTTCAATTTTTTGACGAGAAAAATATTAATGACTGTTACACCACATTTTTTTTCAGAAATCGTTTTTCGCGGTCAAAATTTTTGTACTGTAAGGGTCATTTTTTTAAAGATAGAATTTTTTTAATAATACCAATCGATAGAGCGCGAAATTCTGAATCCAATGATATATATAACTCATTTTCGCCAAAATGTCCCTTACGTTAATTGATACTTCCGGTGTCGACAAGTCGGTCAACGCTCACGAGAAGATCGCCGCCGCCTAGCGTACGAGCCCACCAGTCGTCCATTCGTCAGCAGAATACTGCCGGGAGGGAATCAGCATCGGGGGGAGCGACTCGCACCGCGCCCCTAGCCAGCACCGTGGAAGAGCAAGTTGAAGCGTCTGATCCCGCACGCCGAGAAGAAAGCCACAACACTACGCGGCAGAACCCAGATAGAAGTGTTGCTGTGAAGTTACGTCGAGATGAAGGAAGTGTACCGACGTCAATAGATGGGAGTCTGCAGCAGCCTCGCCCTAAGAAGCCGACCCGCGAAATAGACACGCAGTCCGTCCGCTCGTCGCATAGGAAGAGAGCAGAAGCGCAAGCAAAGTTAACAGTGGCACTAAGGGAATTGGAATTGGCAGAAGCGCGATCAAGAGTGGCTCAGGCTGAACTAGAACTAGCAACAGCAGAGTCAGAAGAAGAAGATGGTGCCGGAGAAGAGATGTACGAGCAAACTCAAGAAGTTGAGAGGTGGTTCATCCAATCTGGGGTCAAGCCTAGCAATGATAGTAGGCCAACTGAAGAAAAGAAGAGTGACATCCACGAGTTAGCCCAAGTCATCGTCAAGCTGTCAGAGAAATCACGTGACGTCGCAACGCCGAAGCACTTCGAGCTCCCTCACTTCAGCGGGTCCTGTGAAGAATGGTTGCCGTTCAAGAGATCATATGAAGACGGGGCTGCCTCCTTCAGCGACGCACAGAACTTAGCGCGCCTCAGAAGAGCAATTCAAGGTGCAGCCAGAGAAGCCGTCCAGAGCCTGCTGTTTACAGCTGAAGATCCACGCGAAGTACTCAGGGGATTAGAAGCCAGATTCGGAAGACCTGGGGCATTGGCACTGGCAGAACTAGAGAAGATGAAGAACCTGCCAAAGGTGGGCGAGAACCCAAGCGACATATGTGTGTTCGCAAGCAGAGTGAAGAACGCCGTCCAAACCATCAAGGCATTGAAGAAGTCGCAGTACCTCAGTTCTCCTGAAACATTGAAGGCCATAGTAGACAAGATGCCACCATCAATGAAATTCCGATGGTTCGCCTACCATAGAACCAGAAGGGAGGAAGAAATTCAAGAGTTGCTACTCATCGAAGCGTTTCTAGAAATAGAAAGCGACATGTGCGGGGACTTTGCTCCACCTGAAGTGTTTTCGGAGCAAAAGAAAGGGTCAAGAAAACCTGTACATACAGTGCAAGAAGTGTCTCAAGAAAAATATAAGAAGTCATGTCCGATCTGTGAAGAAGAGCATTTTGTGATAGAATGCAAGAAGTTTAAAGAAGCCAACATAGATGAAAAATGGGGCATTATCAAGAAGGCTAGACTATGCTTCAAGTGTCTTCGGTTCAAGCACTCAAGAATCAACTGCAAAGCTCCAGTCTGCAAGAAGTGTGGAAGATGGCATCATACTATCCTGCACTCTGAAAAACCACCAGAGTCAGCAGAAAAGAAAGAAGACAAGGAAAGCGCATCAGAAGAGACAGTCGCCTCGATCCACAACAGCAAAGGGGAAGAGAAAATTTATTTGAAGATGATACCAGTGGATCTCTACGGACCGAAAGGCCACGCTCGCGTGCTGGCGCTGCTAGATGAAGGCTCAACAGTCACACTCTTGGACGCATCAATAGCCAAGAAGATCGGAGCCGAGGGAAATAAAGAAACTCTCGCAATCGAAACAGTCGGCGGAAAAGTTATAAAGAAAGATAGTTCACAGAAGATCCAGTTGAAGATAAAAGGGGCTCATAGAAGAGACAAGAGGCCAATCATAGCAAGAACCATCGACGACCTGAAGCTTTCAGAGCAAAGTATAAGCAAGAACACGGTGAAGAATTGTCAGCATCTGAAGGCAATTGAAGAGCAACTTCTCTACGTCACAGAAAGACCCAAGCTGTTGATTGGTCAAGACAACTGGGGACTCATAGTTACAAGAAGACTGAAGAAAGGCAAGCCAGCCGATCCCGTGGCTTCTCTCACTAGCCTCGGGTGGGTGCTGCATGGATGTGAATCAGGGACGAATGCCATTGTAAACTTCATTCACCATGGCAAGTCTACAGTCGAAGAAATCAAAGAGTCCTACGAGAAGCAGATCCAAAGCTTGATTGAAAAGGGATACGCAGAGAAGGTTACAGAAACTGCGAATAAAAGAAGATTATTTTACTTACCACACTTTGCCGTCGTGCACCCAGTCAAGAAGAAGCCAAGAATAGTCTTCGACGCAGCTGCCAAGTATGAAGGAAAGAGCCTCAATGACGCCTTGTTATCGGGGCCAGACTTGTTGCAATCATTGTTCGGCGTGTTGCTGCGCTTCAGGGAAGGGCCAGTGGCTGTCATGGCTGATATCCAAGATATGTTTCTTCGAATCAAAGTAAGAGAAAGCGACCGAGATAGCCTCCGATTCCTGTGGCGTGGAAGTCAAAGAACGGGCAAGCCTGAAGAGTTTCGAATGTCTTCAATCATCTTCGGAGCAGCATCATCACCGGCAACAGCAATATATGTGATGAATAAGAACGCAGAAGACTTTAAAAAGACTCATCCTGAAGCGGTGAAAGCAATAGAAAGAAATCATTACATGGATGACTATCTTCAGAGTTTTACAACTACAGCTGAAGCAAAGAAGATATCAAAAGAAGTAAAGGAAATTCACGCAGTGGCAAGCTTCCATTTGAAAGGCTGGGCCAGCAACGACGCGAAGGTTCTGTCAGAAGTAGAAGATACTAATAAAGAAGACTCCCTACAACTGACGAAAGAAGAGAAGACACTGGGGCTAAGATGGCTGGTGAAGGAAGACGCACTAGCGTTCAATGTTGGTCTGCGCAATACATCGCAAGACCTACTAGAAGGAAGAAGAACTCCGACGAAGAGAGAAGTTACAAGCGCCGTGATGTCAACCTTTGATCCCATGGGCTTCGCGACGCCAGTCTTAATACAAGGAAAGAAATTAATTCAAGACATTTGGCGTACAAAAATTGGCTGGGATGAAATAATCAATGAAAACCAGAAAGAGACCTGGTTGAAGTACCTAGAAGAGGTGTCGGCGCTGATGAGACTTCGGATACCAAGATGCTTTTCACCCCGCAGTAGAAAAGGGCAACTGCACACATTCACCGACGCAAGTGAAGAAGCATACGCAGCGGTAGTCTACTGGAGGACGGTTGAACCTGGTGATAAGATTCACATCTCCATGATCGCCGGCAAAGCAAGAGTGACACCAACAAAACCAGTGTCAATTCCAAGGCTAGAACTACAAGCAGCCTTGCTTGGCACCAGGCTGGCAACCACAATAGAAAAAGAGATGGAACTTGAGGCAACAGCCCGCACCTACTGGACGGACTCCAGCACAGTACTTCAGTGGATCAAGGCAGAACCAAGAAGGTTTAAAACCTTTGTGGCCAACCGATTGGCAGAGATCGAGGAGCAGACCAAGCCCGAAGACTGGAGATGGGTACCTACTAAAGAAAACCCAGCAGACGACGCCACGAGGGGAACCCCGACTGAATTCGATTACAACGCAAGGTGGTTTCAAGGGCCGTCATTTCTCCGTCAACCAGAAGAAGAGTGGCCATACAAAGACTTTAAACCAGAGGGTACTATGTTGGAAGAAAAGAACAAGCAAAGAGTGACGGCGATAAAGGCTGAGGAGGTCTTACTCAACCTGGAGAGGTTCTCGAGCTGGGAGCGACTGCTGCGCGTGACGGCCAGAGTGGTTGCTTTCGCATGCCTCTTATTGAAGAAGACCCGTAAAGCAACCAACGCCGCCGTCCGTCAGAAGGAAGAGCCCTGGAGACCCCATAGAAGATCCCAGAAGAAGAAGACACAAATCGCCAAACTACCAGTCAGCAAAGAGAAGAAGAGGTTGTACCTGCCGCTAGAAGACGAACACTTAAGAAAAGCAGAAGAAATATTAATGAAAATAAATCAGAATGACAGTTTCAAGTCAGATATAAGGAATTTAAAGGAAAAGAAGCCCTTGGAAAACGCAAGTCGGCTTAAGAAAATCGACGTCTACCTAAATGACGCCGATATCATTAAATTAAGAAGCAGAACAATGAAGTTTCAAGGCGAAGAAAGAAGAAAAATGAATCCTATCATACTAGATGGGAAACAGAAAATCACGCGTCTCATCATACAACACTATCACGAGAAGTTTCTTCACGGGAACACTGCCACAGTAATGAACGAGCTACGTCAGAAATATTGGATTCTAAGTTTAAGAGCGACCTTAAAGGCGGTTGCCCACAGCTGTCAGCGATGCAAGACAAAGAAGAGTTTGCCAGAAGTGCCCCCGACAGGAGACCTACCAAGCGAGAGACTGCAACATCATCAGTTCCCGTTCGCTTGCACTGCCGTTGATTACTTTGGGCCGATGCAAGTCACTATAGGGAGAAGAGTCGAGAAGCGCTGGGGGGCGCTATTCACTTGTCTTACAACCAGAGCCATTCACTTGGAGTTGGTACCCTCTCTCAGTACCAGCTCAATGATAATGGCACTTCGACGAATGGCAGCAAGAAGAGGAACCCCAAAAACCATATTCAGCGACAACGGAACCAATTTCGTTGGGGCAAGCAAGGAGCTAGAAGAGGCTGCGCAAGAAAGGGGCATCAAGTGGAAATTTATTCCCCCGGAGAGCCCAAACATGGGGGGCGCCTGGGAAAGACTCGTGCGAACAGTCAAGACTGCGCTGGCGGCAGTGCTCAACGAGAGAAACCCACCTGAAGAAGTACTTCATACTCTTATGACTGAGGTCGAACACATAGTAAACTCCAGACCTCTAACCCCAATCAGTATGGAGCCAGAAGATGAAGAAAGTCTGACACCAAACCACTTTCTACTGGGAAGATCGTGTGGAGCAATGGCACCGGGAGAATTCGACGACACAGAGTTGATTGGGAAGCCAAGCTGGAAAACTACCCAAAGGCTTGCTGACCACTTTTGGAAGAGATGGATCAATGAGTACCTACCGCTCTTGATGCCAAGGGCAATCAAAGGGAGGCAGACAACCGACCCGAGGGAAGGAGACATCGTGTTAATAGTCGACGCATCGCTACCCAGAAACTCATGGCCTCGAGGGGAAGTTATCAAGGCGTACCCTGGGCCAGATGGGAGAACCAGAGTGCTGGACGTGAGGACATCAGGCGGAGTGCTTCGGCGACCTACACGACGGGTCATCGTGCTAGTCCCCGCGGCTTCGTCGCTTCAAGAAGATGATGTGCTGCGCACCGTGGGGGAGAATGTTAGCGACGAATAATAATCGCATCAAGCAATTATGTAAATATGTAGTAATTAGAAAGATTAGGCTAGTTTGAGCAATAAAACTATTGTTATTATATTTAATAAGGATTGGGTAAATGTAGAAATGTGCATTTTATAAGTACCTTCAAATATATTGATAATTTGTTTTGTTTTTTATTTTTCCCACCTGGTGTCTCTGCTGATGCCACAAAGTAAACCCATAGTAAGGTAAACATAAAAATGCACATTTTACATACACCGTCAAGTAAGTTGAGAAACTGTGTTGTCCCGAAAAAGTAAGCAAAGTGTTAGGTAGACGTAAAAAGTGTAAATTTTACAAATACCCTCAAAAACAGTGATAAATAATTGTAATTCCAATTTTTGGCACTTGGTGTCTCTGCCTGTAGGTTGATACAAAATTAGTTTTTTAACATTTTTTGGGTCTAAAAATTAAGGTTTTTATAAGGTTTTTATGTAAATAAATAGAATAAGTTAACCCCTAGGCTATAAGATGAATTGTAAAGCAAAAGGGGAAGGTTTACCATAGAAAACTGCCAAATTAAGGTTCCCCATACAAAGTCGCATTAGTGCCGTGTGCAAAAATGGATTGCTCTGATTGGCTGAAAGAAAAAATATTAGGGTCGTGTGCAAATTTTAAAGGATCTGATTGGTCAGAGCTCTGTATAAAAAAACCGGCCAAGAGCGAGTCGGACTCGCCCATAAAGGGTTCCGTAGCAGCAAGTAATAACATACTATAAAAGTTCTTGTAGTTGGTTCCAACTTTGAAAGGTTTACGATTTATGACGTATTAAAAAAAAAAAACTTGAGAGGTGTCAAGGCACGTCGAAAATCGCCATGAACCTGTTAAAAAGGTTCAAGCGATTTTCGACCCTCCACCCCACACTACCCCACTCCACCCCACTCACTCCGCTCCACTTCGCTCCACTCCGCTCCACTCCGCTCCACTCCGCTCTACTCCACTCCGCTCCGCTCCGCTCCGCTCCGCTCCGCTCCGCTCCACTCCCTTCCACTCCACTCCGCTCCGCTCCACTCCACTCCACTCCGCTCCACTCCACTCCACTCCGCTCCACTCCACTCCACTCCGCTCCACTCCACTCCACTCCACTCCGCTCCACTCCACTCCACTCCACTCCACTCCACTCCACTCCACTCCACTCCACTCCACTGCACTGCACTCCACTCCACTGCACTCCACTCCACTCCACTACCTATTATAGCTGTAAAAATGAAGTTGACAAACTTACATTTGCAGTTGTTCTCCGATACATTTTGTTTAGGAAAATGTTATCCCAGTACGTTTTATAAGTTGGTCAACTATTACTCGTAAACTTGTAAAGCCCACTTAGTCATGATAATTTTCTTTTAAACTTCGTTATATATACTACTATTGTAAATTTTTTCACACCCCCAAACATAACCGTTTAGCTGGTAGAGGGGGGGGACACTCGAGTAGGGCAAAAATTAGCACTTTAAAGCTTAATATTTCACAAACGAATCTTTTTATCAAAAAATTGTTGATGGAAACTACCAATATTTTTTAAAGGCCTATTTAATGATACCCCACACTAAGGGGTACGCGAGAAAAAAAAAAACATCCCCGCTTTACGTGTACAGGAGGTACCCTAAAAAAAATATTTTACGAGATTTTATTTTACCACTTTTTTCACGCAACAAATCCGTATATTTACACCAAATTACAGCTTTCTAGTGCTGGGCGTCTCTGAGCTAAGCTGCGGACAGACGGACGGACGGACGGACGGACATGGCGAAACTATAAGGGTTCCTTGTTGACTACGGAACCCTAAAAAGGGGTAGTTTTCTATGGCATTCATTCCGAAAACCAGCAGTATTATAATAAACAACAAGTAAGAAAGTAATCCGGAGTCTCATTAGCGCCGAACCTACTTTGAAGCCTTCAGTATCTACCGCCAGCGATCCTACAAGTGCAATAGTCTACACCAATAGTCATTTGTGATTAAGGCGATGACAAGAGCTAATGTACCTCTGCTCGCACGTTTCGACACTTTGAAAGATATAAAAACACTGATCCCATTTTTGAAAAATTGCAATCAACCATTTTGTGTGCAATCACATTGCACAGTTTAGAAAAAAAAAAAAAACATTTTAATCGATACAAGTTTACCTACTCAAAAGTTTGCTTAAGTACTAAAACTAGTAAAGCAAACTTTTGAGTAGGTAAACTTGTATCGATTAAAATGTTTTTTTTTTGCTAAACTGTGCTGTGTGATTGCACACAAAATGATTGATTGCAATTTTTCAAAAATGGGATCAGTGTTTTTATATCTTTCAAATGTCGAAACGTGCGAGCGAGAGGTACATTAGCTCTTGTCATCGCCTTAATATAAAAACACAGCTTCTAAAGAAAAGCTTTTAAAATCTTACACAGTTATAGTTCCATATTACGTTTGAGTGTATTTTTTCTCAATCGAAGCTTGTCACGTCTTTTGAATTCTGCTGTTGTAAATACTAAAATGGATAAGTTGAGAAGTTGTAAGTAGTACAATGTATCGTGAAATCGGTAATAAATCGATCCACAAATATCAATTTTGCTATCTTAGTGTGCATCAAAACTTTGAAAGCGATTGAATTCTTAAATGGATTGTAAATTAATAGCGTTGACAGTTTTAAGGCCAGACATGATGAATAGCACTGTCGACCTTGAAAACAAAAAGCACAAGACTTCATGCAGAAAATTATAGTAATTTATAGCACATTAAATCAGTTTAATCATGTTTAACTTCAGTTAAAGCCTCTAGCTACCAAGTTCGACAGCCCCTATTACGCAGTTCACCTGAAATTGTCAAATGAGATGTAATTCATAAGCAACTAACGGATAATTCAGTACGTTTCCGTGTCAAATTGGACTCAGACAGGCGTACAGAGATACGCGTGTGCGGTGACCCGACCAAATTGGTAATATTGCTAATTATGTCGTAGTTCATGTGAGCTTGTCGTATTGATCAGATTATACTCGACTGTTTATCGAGTAGCTTTAGTTATAGAGTACCTGTGTTATTTAAGGTCCTTTTGTTTGATCAGGTTATTATTAGCTAACTATAAGCTAGGTATTAATATATTAAGGCCCCTTTTTTAATCAATAGTTGAACGAACTATTGCTAAATCCCATCCTTTTTTAAAAGATGGTTAAAAAGTTATAGGATTTAACAAATAGTTAAACTACTGAACAAATAATTCACTCTTTGTAATTAAAATATTGTTAGCTAAGCTAACCGTTAGTTTAAGTCATATATATTTTAAAACAATTTGTTTATAAATATAGAATTTTAACTAATAGTTAGCTTAACTAATGATCAAATAACTAGTCCTTAGTCGAGTTTCGTGATCCAGTTGCAGAATTCGACTATCTTGTGAAAACTGGGCTAATGTCAGCCCGCGGCAAAGAGCTCTGCAGCTACCATACATTCTGACATATATTATGACTCTTGTTTACCCTTGTACATTGCACAGTTTATGATCGAATTATAACCCGTACCTAACCGTTGATTAATCGAGTACAGCTCTATCAACTTAGCACATCACTAGTGGAGTGGCTAATGATACGTTCATAGTAAATTAAGCACATTTCAAATTACGAACGTTACGGTTGAACATTAATTTTGAAATGAAACGGTATTGGGTACTATGTAAATGATTTTTGCTTTGTAAACGAATGGGTTTATTTAAGTACATTTGAATTGATGGAAAATAATGACAGCCGATAAAAAGATGTTTTGAAAATAAATGCACAAAATGTCAGACACAATAAAGAAAAAAATCTTGTAGATGATAGCGCTTTTTTTAATTTTTCCATTTAATTTCTTGAAATGTTGGGACAACCAAAAAGCACAACTTTGATTTTTAATATTAAGGGCAACATAATCATTTTGTTTGCCAAAAATTAAACGGCACCTTCTGCCTGGCGCAGTTAAATATTTGTATAACTAAGTATCACTTTCGTACATTTTGAATGACAATCACTTGCCGTTCTCTATAGACTATACTGAAAGATGCTATTTGCCGAGCGCTGTAACTTAAAATCTAATCAAGTCTCAACTCATCAACCACTAATAACTTGGCAAAAAGTGAGTGTAACTTGTGACGTCAGCAAGTTAATTCGTCTAGGTCCGCGGTCCGACCCCGGTTTGTGGCTTACTAAGTTGAAGTCTGTCGGGCAACCCGCCTGATTAATCTGGCAACGGCCTTAACGCGTCGGTTAAATTTAACCTTTGTTGTTTGATGTCTGCTACCACTGCTACAAAGTATACAATGTAATTTTACATAACGGTTTCTGTTTCTATTTTTAGTTGTATTGTTATTGTGGGTGGTATAATTTTAGCGTTAAATTATGTTGACTACTGTTTACGGACCAGTTGTTTGATCAATAGTTAAACTACTTATAGTTAAAAAATCTCATACATTTTTTTAAACTAATGATTATGGGATTTAACAAAACTCTTACCCTTACTGTATAAAGATACACAATATTTTTGTAGGTAACCCTTTTAAGTTTCTGTCCTTTTCGGTCCCCTAATTAAAGGCCCGAAGAGAAAAGAAAAGTGAGACATTTTAATTTAATATTCGTTGTACGTAGATACAAATTATAAATAATTATTAACATAAAGATAATTCATAGTAATATCATAAAATTTAACAGAGTTTGTAAACTAAAGAAATATTTTAATAGGAAGGAATGTACATACTCTATTTTACTGGAGATATAAACATGTTTTCAAATATATTGATTAGTGTTTTGACGACTTATTTTATACTTCCCAGAAGATTTACGCATTAACTGTGTGACGTGGACAGTCACGTCATTTAACTGTCTTGTTTATCTCCTCATTATCAACGGATCTAGTGTCGTATTTATTTTTAGGATGGCGAAACCCTTTTTTCTTTCCATAGTCATTTTCTCGTTAACAAACAAAATTTACGTTTTCTCGTGTTGACTGTTGTTAAGCCATATTTAGACAATGCAAGGTAGGAAGTTTGACTGCATTGCAGTATTTGTTTGATTTATTTAAACATGTTCATCAATTATTCCACAGCCAACTGATTAACTGAATTTATTGTCCGCTTATTATCCGCAATGTTACGCAACTGGCATGTTTCTTGCATCGTTTAATAGGGCTTTACTTTTAAAATTTCATAACTTATGTGACTTTTATAAGCAACTTTTCGTTTAGTTATTTGTCATTTCTAGAGTTTTTATTGTACTAATTCTGCTTGGTACCTTTTCAGATAACTTTATTTTGGGGCGAATGTTACAATTTTCCTTTGCTTTTCTTTCATATAAAACATTGCTCCATACTAGGAATTTCTCCTGTGTCATGGGTGTGTTTACGAACATTAAAACTCAGATACATAGACAATTATAGTTAAACTAAAAAATAATAAGAAAATTTTGGTAAACTAGCAGGGAAAAAGCTGCTTATAATTCCGATTTGACCAACGATTTTAGAGCACCGATGTTAAAAGAGGTCTAAAATGGAAGAAAAGGTAAATAAAGTAAGGTATTCTATGATCCTTGCTTCCTCGTTTTACTTCTTCCATATTCATGCTTCTTTATTTATAACCACAATAAGCTTTCTATTTCCCCACATAATGTGCTCCACAGTCTACAGTATGTTGAATGTGGCCAGTCATATTTGCAGACGGCTCGACGCCCAATGTTGCGTACAGCAAACATTGCGTACCTACTGTCCTCATCACCTGTGTATTAGTATCTATGTGTGCTGAAGTCTGAAAGCTATAATAACGTGTGTATAAACACCCTTATATAGGAGGTTGGTTTTTAGTTTTTTGTAGGATGGATAATCAAATTCATTAAGTAATTAAGTGGAGTGAAGAATCCTGAGTGGAGCGGAAAATACTGTCCGAATTTAATGAGTAAAAACCAACTAATTCTTTCGGTTGCCCTTTGCGTTTCAATGCCAGTTCAGCGATATTCTTCTAGCCATTGCGAAAATTTTAAAACATGCTTTTGTTTATCTAAAATTAAGTCAACTTCAGTAAGCAATAATTATGTTTGATCGGTGTTTGTAAACATAATACTTTATTACCTATGTATTTTGGAGGTAAGTACACTCAGATTAAGTTCTTACAAATATAAACCTTGTTTTATTCTTTCAGTTTCTAACATCAGGAACAATAACAACAAACTATAAATCATTATTTTAATTGTAAGAAGCGTGAAGCGTAAACGGGAAATAATAGAACACTATGTCATTATTAACAATAACTTGGCAAGTAGGTAAACAAACAGTTTAACAGTATTCATAGTGCAGACGGTTAGTTAACGGTGACTGACTATTCATAGTCGTGTTAGTTAATGATGAACAATGGAAGTGTGAATAGGTAAATATGTGTGAAATAATATTCAGATAGTATACATTATATGTCGATCATCTCCTTTCCTATCCAGGGTATGTAAAAACATATTTTGTAACAATTTCTAAAATGTATAATGCTAAGTCGCTAATCGGCATAAAGCAGTTTTATAACTATTTAACGTATTTCAGAAAAATTTACTTCAGTCTTTCATCATTGACAGTCGCTGATTGTATTTAGAGGTCATGATTTTCAGATTGAAAAGTTACAAAAAAGTTTTAAGTTAGATAAAAATGAACTTTGATCATTGAGTAAATTAGACCTTGGCAACGTTATTAAATTCTTGCATCATGAACTGGATACCGCAACTTAATTTTCGTCTCAAGATAACAAAATCTCAGTCTAACCTAGGTTAAAACCCAGTTTAACTAGTACCTACATTCTACGAGAGAGTGACAGTATCTCAAGAGGCGCATACATTAACATAACGGCATATAATTTTACATTTATGATGCTCTACAGCTTCATAGCCTACACTTCTACAGAATGGCTCTTGCTTTGAAATGGGAGCTAATTTGTGCAGGCTTGTGACAAGTAGGGCCTTTGTTACTGACTACTTTCATAGGCCAGTGGGAATATGCTAAAGCGTAGTTAGAAAATCAGAGATTAACTGAAATAAACTCTAGGTATAGATGTCAAAGTTTTCATTTTATACGTATTTTGTATGTTGACGAAGCATTTCGCTAACTTACAGATATGAATTAGTCTTAATTTTTTCATAAACTACTGGATCGTATTCTATGACAAAATATCGCATTTAAACGAATTCTTGTCTTAAACAAAGATAAAATTAAACTTAACTATAAACCTTGGGTTTAAAGGCTGGTTCCACCATATCTTACGTACGACCAAGCAAGGTTTACTCTGTACCTAATGTTAATATAGCGTGATAGGCCACTGTACAAGTGCCTAGACCACTTCAGGTTCTCCAGAAACAGGAAACTTGTAGGAAACTCTTAACGGAGTAACGTGATAATGTTAAGACTTTCGCTTCCCTTACTATCGTAGTTTAGTTAGCTATGGTTAAAAGTTAGGTAATCAAGACATTGGTAAGGTGACGCCTGCTGATTGGATGAAGTCAAGATGAGATCATGTAATAAAACAAAAGAAACAAACACATTGAATTTAAGTAGCTAGATAATTGCTTGATGCTTATTATAATGCAGCTAACTATAAACATTACATCTTGAAGTCATCACACGTTTAGCCATTATTGCCTGCAATTCTAAAACATTGAGCTTAGTAGAATTTGTTGCAGGAAACTTTATGAAATTTTCATAAAAAATACTACAGTTCCCTAATCCTTACTTAATAGTATAAATCCAGTTTTGATTGATTGATTGATGTTCGTTACTATCACGTCAGAACGGCTGAAAAAGTGTCATTTGTCATAAAGGTAAATTATTATAATCTGGATTAACCCATAGGACATTTCTTATCCCTGTAGCATAATTTCCTGAGATGATTAACAAACTCCACGCGAAGCTGCTGGCATCCGCTAGTTTATAAAACTCTTCCAAAATGTCAGACAAAAGTGCATAGCAGATAAACCTACTCATCAAGACTGTAGTGTCTAAACACTCTATGCCGAAGTTACGCGACCGAAGTTCAGCACAATTACGCCTGCAATGCTATTTGAATTACTGACGACACACTATGCCAAAATTACGTCGCGTTATAGCGTACTGCCTAACTTCGGTCGGGCGTAAGTTCAGCGGCAACTTATTCTGTGACAACACATTATACGCGACCGAAGTTCGGTTCGATTACCGACGAAGATCCGGGGGCGGGGTGCAGCAGGGAGCCGCCCGCGCCGAATTTCTGCCGCGTAAGTTCGGCACTTATGGTGTGTCATATCAGCCAAATACGTCGGAACGTGAAATCAGCCGCCGAACTTCGGTCGCGTAACTTCGGCATAGTGTGTTAGACACTAAAGGGTGAGACGATTGTCATTTACCGAAAACAAAAACCCGTTTCTAATACAAATGGCTTATTTCTCATTATCATATCCAGCACCAGACCATATTGAGCTGTTAAGGGATTTGCTAATCAAAGTCTTAGCTGTCTAACTAGCTAGCAGCTTGCTAGCATCCTCTAGGGATGCCTCGTCTCTGATAAACGAGATACGAGAACTAATACTAGCGAACCGATTCCGTTTCGCACGGAATCTGTCTAGTCTAAACTCTAAACTGCCCTATTTTAAAAAAAGGAAGCCTTGCTACGATAATATTCGCGAGACTGTCTACGCAAGGGGAAAAAGAAGGAACGCGGCGGATGTTTAGTCAGAATCTGACAGTTCCTTCACCAGCGAATGACGGGAGGAAAATAATGATGATTCTATCTATCATCCCCAAAAAAGCAAAAATACTCTTTTTAAAAAAAGTCATCAAAATTGATTGGTTTATTTCGGAGCTTGTTAATAAATATGAAGAGTTTTTAGTTTGAACGTACTAGTTACTAGATTAAGAAAATATTTTGGTATTTGTGAAACCATTTCTTGATTTCTTGAGGGTATAAGTAGGGTAGGTAAGCTATAACCCTTACACAGCAGAGCAAGAAGGTGTAGGTAACTAACGGTTGAACCGCAGGGTACAGCGGATTAACATTAGTAAAATAAGTTCAAATAGAGGTATAAACAAAGGTGACATCATTGATGTCAGAACCTAAAGATATTAATGTTGTTTATATGCCTATAAAACTAATTGGTGGTAATACAGACTGGCATACGGTGAGAACTTCTAAATAATTCTGAATTCATGCCTTACAGTGTATTGCACGGATGCTATCATGGGATTTGTTAATCAAAGTCACCTGGCTGTCTGACGTAACAGTTGCATCCTCTTGGGATGCCACATTTCAGAGCAACTAGATCAGGGTAATAAAGCCTGGTTTTGTTGTTACTGTATTGTGTATCTTAGAACCAAACGAATTAAGTTCTAAACTAGTAAACATTTTACGCTGTGGTTCTGAGTTGCAGATGTGAATAAAGTAGAAATATATATTTTTCAATATTTTTTTTCTATTGAGGATGATGTAAATAAAACTTCTGTGGTTAGCACAAATTAGAAATTATGTTTGTGCTCATTTCGATTCTAAGAAACGAACTAAAAGATCATAATGAAATCATCTATGTAGAAATGATGACTTTCTGAGTTATGGATTTCTTTTTTTTTCCTTGTGGAACTTGCATGAAAAAATTAAAATAATATCAGGCCACTTACAGATTTATAAGCCCTATAAATAAAATATCAATCAAGAAGGTAATTCAAACATCGGACTTCTTGATATCAAATTCATTGTCTTTGAATTTAGAACACCTACTTCCAGCCAGAATTTCCATAAAAAAATATAATTTCAATTTGTCCCTCACATTTGTGTGGTGAAAGTCAAGGAAATGTCAAAGCTGACCTTTATGTGGCTAGGGGCCTTGTGGGCCGGAACGACGCCCAAATTACCCTCGCAAATATGCAAATGTTGATAAATTGTTTCTCTAAAAATATTTACTATGACAGCTGTTTGTTTTGACGATATTATCCGGTTAAGTTATAGCAGGTTATAGTCATTTTATTGATGGTATATATTTTCGATTATAGATTTGAGATGCGGTACATAGTTGTAATAGGTATGCCTAATAATTACGGGTATTATTGACTTTTTATGTAATTTATGCGTCCTTAATAATGTTTCCGTAATACTAAATTGCTATTGGAAGATTACCAACACCTACCCAAAATTTTATTTAAAGCTAGTGTAAGTTATTGAAATCTGCTTAAAATCTATATTCTGTACTTATAAAAGTTTTATTTAGCATACAGGTAGCTCAAAAACAAATTACAATTCTATTATACATTCGTCTTCAAACCCGTACGAAGCAAAATGGCGCCAAAGACAAATAGATAGAACCGTGTAACTGCAGCTTAATTTGAATGTTAATCTGCTAAATTACAACAATTTATCCCTCTCGGTTTGCAAGTGACGGCGCAGATAGTCTAACTGTGAAAGAAATATTTATGTACAACGAGTAGTTTATACCTACCTCCTTTGTGTGATACATCTGAAATTTGCATTACCTTGTTAAGCTTGCATTATGTGACTGGACCGTAACGGAACTCTGTCCCTTTCACTCATATAGCTTCGAACTGTGGGAGAAACTAGATACCTGTATATCAAATACATAATATAGGATATACATACCATTCCGGACAATTGTGTCACGCTGGCCTGAGCTTCCAGGCTTTTGCATAATAGGATAATGCCTAACTGTCATCTCCTGTACAACGGATTACACAGAGTAATATTGTTTCAGAGACACCAAAAATTTGTTACGTGTCCGTTTAGGTGACCGACTTTTCACATTTTTGTCACGTAAAGTAAATTGGAACTTTACGTTAATTTAATGGAAAAATTAGTTCCACGTGCGTACACTAGAGGTGCCTTTTCAAACCTTAGAATAAACGCAGTAAATACCCCAAGTACACTATAAATAAAGTAGCAGCAAGCCTTATCACAAGATATCTGATCTTGTGATAAGGCCTCGGGTTACAGAGTAATTTCGTTTTCAGAGTCACTAAACTTAGTTACGTGTCCGTTTCGGTGACTGTTCGCAGTAAAAGCTAGATTTTTAAAGTGTTACGTAAAAGTACGGTTGCGGATTTTGGCAAGCGATTTTGTTGTTTTAGAGTTAGGATGATAAATTCAGTGTCTGTTGGAGTTAAAGCTTAACTTTTTTTTTTAAATCCAATTTACCTTTGAATGCTGGTTCCGCTTAGTAAGGTTTTATTTATTTTTGGTTTAATTTTAAATAGAAGTGGACAAACGAAACAGGACAATTTCATTTGCAAATCCTTATTTTGTTGAAAGTTATTTATCAATTAAGCCAGAAAGTGCTTTTAAACATGAAACTATAAAACAAAAGAAAATAAAATCTAATTTATCATTTCAATATTCTGTCCTTGATTTTCGACCCTGTGAACTTCAACTATTCTAAAGACCTTGAATCCCTATTACGCAACATTTTTCACTCAACACCAAATACAAGAACAAATCTTAAACCGGTCGGTACCGCCGATCAATCAGCAGCTCCCATCCTTTAAACACGCGTAGACATTGAACCAGATTCTGGTAATACATTCATAAATAAGACGATCAGATTCACAGGTACCTCGAGTACTTACCACCTACCTATCTCGGTGGTGGGTACGTAGCCTCAATACTCTTTGATTATTTAATACAGACGTACCTACCCACTGTTTTATTCAACACTTTATCCCGGCATACCGCCCTTGGATTACTTATAAGAAAAATGACTGTAGAAGTATAGAATTATTCTGGAGTGGATTCTAATCTCGATGAAAGATGAGTGTGTTAATATTTTTTTTATTTGGTATACTGAAAATAAGAATTCTTCGGTTTTTTTCGATAAGCTTTCGGTCTGACAGTTTGTTATATGATTAAAACTCAATTTATTACAGTTATCTATGTTTTTCTTGCCGATAAGTTTTTGGTCTGTCAGTTTTCAAATGCTGAAAGCTCAATTTATTACAGCCATCACATTGATTTATGTTTTACTTTTTGCGTAAGTTCTAAAGAAACAGTGTGAAATAAACGTAAATCTTCATAGTAAATAAGACACTATACCGGTATGTACTTTATTACGTACTTACATACATGCAGTATGTCTTTATTAAACACATTTTCTGACGTTACATAAATTCAACTCCTCATACATAACATAAACACAATCTACGAACCTAGATTTTAAAGTTCATTTTCTCTTAACACTGGCTCTCAGAGACCCCGTTGGTTCTGTAGAGATATCTTTATCATGTTGTGGAGAGTTCTCATCTTGTGTCCGCAAAAGTGCTGCCTCCGCATTGGCATGATCAAAAGACTGTCAGCCGAACTTCCCTCCTAACCTTTGAGTAACACAATTTGTGAATGAAAACCTTTTCAGTAGATAGTTCTGTTACTTTATCCGATCGATGTTGGAAAGAATTTGACTGAAACTAGTTTTTACAAATACAAGGTTCAATATCACTTTCTACTCAACAGAGTTCGGACAATAACAGTACAGTACACTTTATACATTTAGCCTCGAGCAGACACACACGATTAATCGCGCGGGGCGACTTGTCGCGGTCCATTCGCAGTACATTTAGAGTGGAAATTAGCTTGGCTCGTTGTCGCAGCGCGATTAATTGCGTGTCTGTTCGAGCCTTTATACGTTACATTTAGGTGCCAAAAAAACACCCCAAAGTTCTACTGTAGCTTTGACAACATTATAATAAATCGCCCGTCATCTTCTGAAGGGTATGTATATGTGTAGGTAGATTAACACCTGCACTTATATTTTGCAAGATAGTGTCTTACAAACTTGTAATAGGAGACAAGCATGTTATAACTAGAATAATCCCTCCAAGGTGGTACTGATAATTTCCTAATGACGAAACCCGATCATTGCCCGGATTGAATCCGAAAAATGCAGGTCAGCAGTAAAGCCTTGTCAAACTGACAGGCGAAACGAATGCGTGCCGATGCGTTTTTGTTTGTAATGTATGGGATTGTTTGAAGCCAGTCACATAGACAATCGGACCGCTTTCGTTTTTCAATGTGACTGGATTCAAACAATTCCAATTCCAACCAGGGATTGTTTGAAGCCAGTCACGTAGACTATCGGACCGCTTACATTTTTCAATGTGACTGGATTCAAACAATTCCATATATTACCAATAAAAACGCTTCGGATCGCATTCGCCTCGCCTGTCTGTTTGACAAAGGCTTGTTACAGTAGCTTATCTAACATTAAGTAACCATTATGAATCAACACATGAAAATAGGTTACCAACTCATCCACTGGACTTGCCACCTGTCTAACGTGACCTAACTAGACTTAATACATGAAATACGTCAAACCGGTATAATTTCATCTGCCTACAAGATATCGACGTTAGATAATATGAAATATCCAATCTTATAACGGAAATAGGTATCGAGAGTAAGGAGAATTTTGACGTCGACGTCGGCAGAGCTTCGAGAGGCCTCGACAGGGCCAAGTGGCCAAGAGTCACTTGTTTGAGGGTACTAAGGGGCCACCTGAACGTGTCAGAACAGCCTTTTTACTGTGGCAACCCAATTCTACACTATTGTTTGGGCACGACCAAAGAGTATTTCGCATTCTGATTTTTTTGTTTGTTGTAAGCGAGGATAATTTGACGTTATCTGGCACGATATAGTTCTTTCACAGATTATTTACAGTTAGCTGTTAAGTTGACGATCCTGAGGTTCGTGCAGATATTATTGTTTTATTGGAGATCTGTTCTAATGGATGATGGCGGAATCATTCAAACGTCAGAATAGCCAACATAATAGTTGGCGAAAGGACTGCAGGTCAGTATGAAAGTGCGTTTACCTGAAAGAAAAGAAAATAAGATTAAATGGATTTCCATTCTTCTTCTTCTTCTTCCTGCCCTTATCCCATTCTAACTGGGGTCGGCGCAACACGTTTTCTTCTTCCATTCTCCCCTATCAGTCGTCACAGTATCATTTACTCCTTTTTCTTTCATATCATTCCTTAGACAATCCATCCATCTTTTCTTTGGCCTTCCTCTTCCTCTCCATCCATCAACATTCATACTCATCACTCTCTTAGTCACATGGGTGTCATCCCTCCTCATCACATGTCCATACCAAGATAGACGATTCCCTTTCATTTTTTCTGTAACAGGCGCCACTTTCAAACTTCCCCTTATACTTAAACTCATTCCTTACTTTATCCATTCTTGTCACACCACACATCCATCTCAACATCCTCATCTCCGCTACATGCAATCGTTTCTCATCCATCTTTTTCACAGCCCAGCATTCCGATCCATACAATACGACAGGTCTAATCACGGATTTGTATATTTTCCCCTTTAACTTGAGGGGCATCCGTGGGTCGCAAGTTGTTCCGGTGACCTGTCGCCATTTCATCCATCCCGAGTTGATCCGGTGTGTTATGTCCCGGATTGGACATAACACATCGAATGGATTGCCATTCTCGTAGAATATTTATTTAAAGATATTTCTAAGATTTTGCCGTTAACCTTAGTCGTCACACTGTAGACTTTAAAGTTAGGTACTGTTTGTTTAACGCAGAAGAAAGTTTCTGAAACTTGGGACAGTTCAGGTTCGTTACATATGAGGGACAAACTTTTTATAGGAGTTGGTTTAAAATGCCAACAGCCAGTAGTTGTTCAAGGAATTTCAAAACACTCATAGATTATTTAGCTATAAAGTAGGATTTATATTTCATATTACAGTCGCTACTCCTTATATTCGTTGACCTAGTTTTTGAACAAAACATAGCAGTCACCAGAAGTTAAGTATTTTCTTTGGTCAAAGAATATAGCATTGCCATTCTATGTGGCAATGTTGCCAGTCTTTTTCGGTCACATTTGCATTAATTTGGGTACTTAAAAATGTCCTGTTTATTTTTGTACTAAATGCATCAATTTAGTTTTAATATATTTACTTTTTCGTATGTTATTCAGCTTTATGACTAAGTTGAAAAATAAAAAAGAATTTGGTCTGTTAGTCACGATTTTAAGATTTTAAATGTAATTGTAAGTATATTTTAATATTTGCCGGAAAAAATAATAATATCCTGGGTTTTTGATGCGTGCTTATTTCTGTAGAATTTAAATATAAATTGGTATTTAGACATGTTTGGTATTTGTCACATGAATCGTGATTCCTTACTTAGAGATGAACTGCTAATGTGGAAACTTAAAATGTTTATACAGCAAATATGTCAAGGAGTTGAATGAATTTGTTTACTTTATTTATTTGAATACGTTAATATGACAATTTGTTACCAGCTCGTTGAACTAATTCCAGAAATAGTTCTCTAACAAAAATAATTTAGTATGTTTGTCTATTTTTATAACTATGCGAAAATAGATTTTGAGTGATAGGTCACGAATAGATAAATCTAGTGGGCTTAACCAAAAAAAATGTTATTAACCCGGCGAGGATGTGGTGAAAAAAGTTACGTGGAGGTTGTCGAGGGTCTTTTTGACCCTGTATGTGATTGGGCTTAAAAAAAACAGTTTTTTTAACGCTAATGTTTAATAAGTATTATGTTAGTTTAATACTATTCTTATGACTTGATAATAATTAATAAAACACGCATATAAATACAAAATATTATAATTAAATCACTTTTGCCACAGTAGGTACAAAATGATAATAATTTTCATTAAATTACGCAATTCACACTAAAATAACAAAAAATTGAATACTTCTTTTATAAATAATCTTTAATTTGGTGCCTATGTAGTATAGAGATCAATCAATTTCACTAACAGTCTTATAATCACTGATAAACTACATGTTATCATTGTCAGTAATTGCAGCACAATTCTGGCAGAACGAAACGGTGTTCATGACAAATATATGAATGGCATTCCTCACAAACACTTGCTGTCTTGCGATGGCGAGTATAAGGACATATTTGGCATCATTTTCGTGCACCTGGAACTTTTACCAGGTGTTCCTGAATGCGTGTACTCACATAATCCTCATTTTCGCTACCGTCGGATAACAAGTCGTCTTCACTGTAGAATTGCATTAAAATATGACGTATGCCATCCTCAAGCTTCAGTTTACCCATTTTTCTCACGTTTTTATACACTCACTTTTCTTGTTTGTTTGTTTGTTTATTTGTTTGTTTGTTTATTTGTTTGTTTGTTTGTTTGTCGTTCCGGTTGGACTTTTGCAACTCAATTTTGAGGCACTTCCCGATAAGCTAGCAGGCTGAAATTTTGTACACGCTTTGAGTTCTGATGACAATACATGACTAGCTAAGAAACGTCATAACAAATCCAAAATGGCGGCCTCCCCAACATGGCGGACTGGCTGTTTGAAACCCACCCCCATGATATGGGTATCAAATGAAAGGGTTTGCTGTCAGGAATACGAAAAAAATAGTCACGGGACTTAAATCCAATATGGCGGACGTCCAAGATGGCAGACAGGCTATTTGAAATGCACCCCTGTGATATGGATATTAAATGAAAGGGTTTGCTATCAGGAGTACGAAAAAAATAGTCACGTGACTTAAATCCAATATGGCGGACGTCCAAGATGGTAGACTGGCTGTTTGAAATCCACCCCCGGGATATGGGTATCAAATGAAAGGGTTTGCTGTCAGGAATACGAAAAAAATAGTCATGTGGCTTAAGCTAGGCTAGGCTATTAATCCAATATGGCGGACCTCCAAGATGGCGGACAGGCTTTGAGGCACTTCCCGATAAGCTAGCAGGCTGAAATTTTCAGGGTAGCTTCAAACCCGATGAACAATGATAAAAATAATAAAATAATTAATAGATTTAAAAAATCTAAAAACCCACGTTTTTAAATGTCCTAAAAAGAAGAAAATAACCCTACGGGGCTGAGAGAGGGGCCACTCAAAACGTGGGGGCGTATCTTTGCAAGTTACACCTACGATCTCACGTCATGTAAATATATCCCATAAATAATCCCTTATATAATATACGCCCCACGTTTTGAGTGGCCCCTCTCTCAGCCCCGTAGGGTTATTTTCTTCTTTTTAGGACATTTAAAAACGTGGGTTTTTAGATTTTTTAAATCTATTAATTTTTATAAAAACACTTGAAAATATAATAATATTTGGTAAAAACATTTTTGAAACATCGCAAAAAAATGTAACGCCGCGGTTGTGGCAGGGTCATATTTACCCTTTTCGACTCCACGCACGTGTAGCTTCCGTCTCAGGCGGCTTCCGACTCAATTTCGGTGCGTGGCGTACGCGCGGATTCCTTAGCAATAGCTACTAAGACGCCCAAAACCCTATAGTCGCGGGAAAAAAAACTACACACGACTAAAAATTGTCAGGGTCAAATTGACCCTTCCACATCCTCGCCGGGTTAAATAATTACCAGACACAACTTTGAGACAGGTAAAATATTAAACAGTAACGTAACTTGAGCGAAAACTAACAGTACTGTTGTGAACTGCAACACAGATACGTATTACGTAGTACTATTAAGTATTCTGTGACTGCAATAGGTTTTTAATAATGTAGATATTAAATAAGAATTACCGTACAGACGCCAGCACATCAACCTACCTACCTCAATCTGTCAAACGGCTTCAGTAGGTTTTCCACCTTATCAAAATAGTGGAAGTAGGTTAATGTTCGATTCCTGGCAAAATTTGACAGATTGGGGTAGGTTGACCTGCTGGCATATCTAGATACATTAAAACTAGGAAATAATCGAATCTAGCAGCAACAGATAAGTACTATAGAATCCAATTAACGTTTAAACTATGAAAATCTATGCAAATCGATTATGTTTTTTGAAGTTATGGTCAATCACAGGCAGGAAAATCTTGAATATCTAGTTTTACCGCTCTGTATTGTATTTTATTTATCAACTTAGTCCGTTCTGGCGATAAATCTAACAAGTTGAAGTTGGGAAACGGGATAAAGTAAGACTAATGGCAAAATAATCTCGATAGGTACGTGCAACCGCGCTCTTGTGTGACGAATGGCTAATATATTGTACTTTTATTATATGAAACGTACGCGCCTAATGAGTAATTTATTGGGTTAAGATTTATTTAAGAACCCTATGTTTTCTTACGTCCATTTTATATTTTGGCAATTTAATCAAAGATTAGTGATGAAGTAGTACTTAACTTATTGCAAAATCAGAGGGTGGAAAAGCTGGAATTTGTAAAATATTTTCATTAATTTCAGCTTGAAATGAAAACAGTGCCAAAACTACTCTAGTTACGAGTACATAACCTTTGGTAAAGTATTACCTATTCTGGCAACATTTTTGAATGTCGGTCATAAAAAGCACGAGGAATGCATAATGTGCGCCAGTCTGCGAGCTCTTCCAATAAAAAATAACTTACTTTGCTTCAGTGAGCTCGGTCCGTAACTTACTACATGTTTACCTTGAGCAAAGATGCACAACACACTGAAATTTTCCAAAATGGCTCCCCGACGCGACTCAATAAAATTTAAACCGTGTTCGAAATTTAAAATTTGCGCCGTCGCTATCATAGACAAGAATAGATTTTATTTGAAAATGTCATTACTTCACTTTATGATTCGATTTCAAATCGATTAGATACTTATTTTAAATTCAAAACATCTTTGCAAGGTTACGTGTCGCACTGCTATTCTTCATGCGAACTAGGCAGGTGTTCCGATACTAGGTATTTCGTTAACTTTAATGTTCTTTATTCTGTGCACGAATATTTTTGTCTTAACACGGCCTGGGTGGTACCGATTGGTATGTTATAATAATCGATAATGGCGATTTTTTAATTCAAGTTGAGTAACTGAATCTTTTTATTTACCGGAAAAGACAGAGTTGTACATTGTGTTTTTATTTTGGTTCTTAAAATTGTATGATCGTATCAAATTCTAAATTCAAAAGAAATAAATCAAAACCGATAAATAAAGAAACAAACATGAAAGAGAGGAGTCGTGCACTACAAAGTATGTAATAGCAGATATCTGAAAACTGTTCAAATTTATGTTTCAAGGACCTTGGAAAGGAAAATACAGAAACTAATTAAATAATACTTCTTTTCCGACAAAGACATAAAAAGTTATTTGTAAAGGATAGACTGTTGTTTTCGGTTCAGGTACCATATAAATACAGACAGTTTCACCACGTGACTAACTTATTAACATTGAGCTTAAAGCATATTGACAAACCATATTTAAAAAAGGACACCTTTTAAATATTGATGTGGAAAATGTTCACATCCCCTGACTGCTATCCCTTTTCGGGCTGTTTTATGAGCAATTGAGCATATCTACTGTTACTTATTTGTTTTCTTAGCTGCCAGCTAGTCGGATGTTAACGTTGGGCCTTCGTTGGGCATTTTGAAATACGAAGCTATTATTGATCGAAGAATACGAATTAATATTATTGGAAGAATTGAAGGGCTATTGTTCCTTCTACTAGCCCTTTTGCAAGGGATTTCGTTCTTATCGTATTTCTCTCTGTTCAAGTTTGGCTTTTTTCTGTACTAAAATTCTTTCAGCGGTTAAGGCATTAAAGCCTCCTGCAGACACACGCGTTTAATCGCGCGGGGCGACATGTCGCGGTCCATTCGCAGTATTTTTAGAGTGGAAATTAGCTTGGCTCGTTGTCGCAGCGCGATTAATCGCGTGTGTCTGCAGGAGGCTTAAAGCGTAACAAGCAAACAACTATCTATACAATAATGATAAAATATGCATAAAATAAGAAAAACACTCTTGTTAACAACACATAAAATCTATAATTATTAACTAATTATTTTTAAATACTCTATTTATGTAAACAATATTGTGTCATCAAAATGCAAAGTTTATTCACGAATTAAATCACCTATTTAGTCTCGCGCCCCGCAGTGCAGTGTGCAAACCCAATGATTTGCCATCGGTGCGTGTAATCCGCTTACTGCAGTTTATATCAAATGAGTGAACTCTACACAAAATGGATGTGGCAACCAAATTCAACCCATATGCTGCTCTCTGTTTGGAATAACAGATTGCAGCAACTATAATAAATATTATTAGGTAATTCAAATAAAGACAACAATGACAAGAGGTTATTTTGTCAAAATTCTATATTTTTATTTATCTCTATAGAAGACTCTTATCGCGTTAAAAGGTGTATTCGATACGGATTTTCATGTTCAACTTTCAGATTCATATTTATCGAAAAAATGGACTGATTTTTTCCTTTGGAAAATCTTCAAAATAAGTTTTCCAGATATGAATTATTTATTTTTGGAGTTGGAAGCTGTCCTTTCCTTCACGCGTCCCGCCTCCTTCGCTAGCATGAGTGCTTCGCTGAAGGAGGCGACTGCTTCCCACTCCGTCTCGCGAGAGGTCGCCGCCTATCGCTTCCGTGAGAACACGGCGGTGCTCTGCCTTCCGGGCGATCCTCATAGTTGTAACACCCAGGCATTTCTTCCTTCCCTATTCGACACAGGAACCTCCCGAAACTTCCGTGTCAGTCCCAAGCCAAAATACCTAACTATTGATCCAACTATCACAGACTATAATCATGTCTACCGCTACTCCAATAAAAGAAAACCAAGCACTTTGCATTTCTAAGCTAGATAACAAAGGTTAACGAGAAATGTTACAAAAATGCATTATCAAAGTAACAATTGAACAAAGCGAACAATGCCTCGTCGTGTAAATCCTGAACTGTTAGATATAGGGTAGCCTTTCCAACATGAAAAAAAAAATCCGGACAAACATACCGTTATTAACAAAAGATTTCAGCTTATTTTATAGAAGATTAGATTTTTTGGTAAATGTCTTCAGTACTAAAAAAAACAATAAGTTAAATGAAAATCCCAGACTACGGCCAAAAACCTGGCCATGTCCGGATAAATCCAAACGTAAGGTAACCCTAGCTACATGGTCTGCAACTTGTACATTTTGTCCAGCACTGCGGTTTTTCTTTATGTAACAAGTATGTAACTATTCCGGTATCCGCTCGTGTGTACTAGTGTTCTATTCTAGTATTTAGGACCTGTTACTGTGTAAATAGCTGTAATAAGCTGCCTGTTCTGGTATGCTTTTTGCTTACCCTTCAAAGCATGTTTATGCTTTAGAGGAATTGTTGCTTATTAAGGCTAAACCAAATTTCAGTTTCTGACTAAAATTAGTACGAGGTTTGGTGTTTAGAATATCTACTTCTTACTCCGCTTTTTATAAATTCGAAAGTTACTGAGGATGAATGTGTATTATTCTTTCAGATAAAAACGGCTAAAGGGATTTGGAAAACATTTGAAAAAACGGCTAAAACTGACTGCAGAAGCTAGTTAAACATAAAAAAAAAGTTCTCATTATTGAGTAAGAAACATCAATCCATCCATCCGTCCATTTTTTTTTTTGCAATTATTTGTTGTATTTATTTCCGTTTTGTAAACTTTCGCATTTATTTATAAATTTTAAGCTCCATTGACCATAACCAAATAAGTACTTCTGTTTCATAAGCTAGGCATTCCTTTTTAGAATGATCATACTCGTAAACATGGTTCTTCATTTAAAAGTCAAACGTTCCATCCTGATAAAACTCCCAAAGCTTTGAAGCTCCGATATTTCATTCCATAGACAATCTAACGGATCTACGCCATATTTTTCCATAGACATAACAGTCTATCATAGTAGTTCGCAGTGACCATAAATTGTGTCAAGAGTGATTTGAACTGAACGCCCGTAATCTTCCCAGAGAACGTTCTCGCCATTAAAAATAAACTTTATGAGTCAGCTTAAATATACTTTGCAGTTTTATCGCTTTTAAATTAAATTTCTTTTAATGCAACTTTGAAATTGTAAAATCGTTTCCCGTTTTGATGTCACTTTATTCGATTGTGTAATGTTGCAGTTTCTCTGCAAGCTCCGAATTGAATTAATTATCCCTGACTGGTTAGAAATTTCATATAGTAAATATTCCACAAAGAAACGTAATTAATACATACCTATATAAATAATTCCTGCCACGTGTTTATGGTTGGGTCGCATTCCTTCAAATTTTTTTTTCTTAAATATTCAAAATATAATAAAAAAAATTAGTCTAACCGTTTAGACCGTAATATTTGTGAGAATAGGCCATATTTTTACCGTCTTATTTTAAGGATCCCTTAAAATAAGACGGTAAAAATATGGCCTATTCACGGCATTCTATGGCACGTTATAACTTTAACCCTTTAAGATCACGTCTTGTATACCCACGCTTCAAAGACAATTTAAAAAAATATGTAGGTATTTGGCGCCCAGCGAATTGGCCACGGGTCATCTAAAGACCCAACTTGACACCATTCTATACAATTACATGCCTAGTTTTCTAACAAAGTTTCTCCCAGCGTCCACTACAGACACCCTTCAAACTACTTGAAGCCAGTAAGTGGATGCTAGTAACTTGCTTTGGGTAAAGTTCAGTTTGAAGACCTTGGGGGCGTTTGTAACTACATCCTTGCAAACTATGGCGCAATTAGAGATACATACATTAATATAATATGAGTATAAATGACTTACATTAACGTGTGGTGTAAAGGGTACCTATTGTATTTGGGCACTTTTATTTTTACAATGTTATTACTTACCGATGGATGCAAGTGGCGAATTGTCGTTCGGCGTGGCGGTCTAAGGGGGAGGCCTATGTTCCGCAGTGGACGTCTTCCGGCTGATGATGATGATGATTACATAGTGTGGCATGCATGATCAAGCATAGGTCTTATTTTCATTTTTTTAGCCCATTGTGTGTACCATTTCTGGGCAGAGGTCTACCTCTTTATGCGTACCAGATTCTACGTAAGAATATTTTTGTCTTTGTCGTATTAAACAAACAGCTGTTCTTTGCTTGGACAGTAAAAGGAAAGAAACAGTAGTTTTTTTTTAAATGAGTGTGTTTTTAGCGCCATGAAAATGTTACATTCATGCAGGTAGAAATAAATAAATATTATGTATTTACTTATTTAGGATTACATCATTGTAATACTAACAAAGTATTAATAATAGTAATTACATCATGTCTAATTACCGATAATGGCTTTACTACGTTAAACAGTAAAATGAAAGAAAAATGCATTAAGTATTACAGTTGAGTAAATATTATTATGTAGTTGATTATCAAAACAAAAGATAAAAATAAATAGTGAAAATAAATGAGTTGCTTTAAACACCCATGTACCTATGCTAATTTGTAACTGACAGATGTTTGTATAGTAATTTGAAAATGTGGACTATGTCATAAATATAAATTATTTGGTTAACATTTTGACAAAAAGTATGAATATCCATTCACTTACCGTGACGAATTCAAAGTGTCATTGCACTTTGTTCTGTTTAATTCACACATAAAGATCAGAGACTAGGGGGCTAAAAAGGCCTCTTATTAGAACCTATTTACCATCGTAATATGAATAACTATAACATTAGTAAAAAGAATATTAGAGTAATAAAATTGTATCGCTAAGTACCTAGATACATAGAAATGAAAGTTTTATAGCAATTCGAGTTATGATTCTTTTTTGATTCCATTGTAAAATAAAATCGTAATATTAAGCACGAACAAAAATAGCTAATATTTTTTATACATTTACATAGGTACTCGTACTAACAACAGCTTTCTTTTGTATCTCCTAGAGTGGACAATGGTTTTTCCTTTAAAATTTGATGCCTTTTTCATGTAATTTCTGGCCGTATTTGCCCCGCGAAAACCGTAACTAAGCTATTTATTCCTGATTTTAACGAATAAGTGTGTGCGCTTAATTCGTTTCTAATAAGAAGCATTAAACAACAAATAAATAGCATCTTGCAACGTAAAAATATTAAACTATTTGTTTTCTGAGATAACGCCATAACTTTTGGGACAGATAAACAAACAGATCATTTTGGGTTTGCTCATCAACGTCAAACGTCAACGTCAACGTCAACAACAGACATAAATCGTTGAAAGATTTGGAACTATTTGAAAGTCAGTATTTTTGCATTGAAATCACTCAAATACTAATAAAGTTTTTCAGTGAATTACAGGAAAATCAGTTCCTCTTTATGGATGATGTTTCCATTATAATTTTTTTTTTCTTTTTCCATAAGTCTGCCTTTGACCACTATTTCGTCTGATGTTAAAAGCAATAACGTGGTCGACGAAGAAGCACGCTTGCCTAGAAGTAACCTATTGGAAATCCATGTCTAATGAAAATTTAATATCGGTCTAATTTAGCTATACTACTTTTTTCGACAATGATCTCTCATATTTTTATTTTTCCATTTTTTTTGGGCATCCTCCTTTATTTTTTCCATTTTTTTTGGGCCGCCTCCTTTATTGTAATGTGATGACCTGAAACACAGGTTTTAATTAAACCTAGATCAGGCAGAACAAACACTACATAAAGAAAAAATGTATCTCTATCGTAATTATACAGGGTGATTTTTCAGTTACCATCCAAATTTTAATATATTAATCTTTGGCGAAAATCATTGAATACGTGTTTTTTCTTTTTGTATCACTCAATACAAAAATATCGAGATATCACGTCTCAATGTTATCTATAAAAAGTTGATGAATATGGACACCGCGCTGTGATGTGTCGCTCAGGTGTAGCGGGGCGGGGCGGGGGGTAAGCGAGGTGCGCTCTGCCCGTTTCATGCGCCGGCAAGTGTAGTATTATTAACGTTTAGCTTGGTGACCACGCAGAGCGATGAGAAAATGATTTAATATTAAAATTTATGGTATCGATTTGTTTTCAAAAATGGTGTTAGTGATTGATACCTAATGCCTAGAAAAATTTTGGACGGTGGTAAAAAAGTCACCCTGTATAAACCTTTATTTTGACTAAATTCTTGAATAAAAAAAATTAAAATATCTTTTTAGACCCATGTATCCAGCTTATATGAGAGAAGTTAATTAAAATTCGGTTCAGTCATTTCGGAAAATAGGAACATAAAAGTTTGTTTCATATTTTTCGGCTGTATATTGAGGTACCTCAATATAATCTTACTCGCTCGCACTTGCACGAACCACGCACTATTGCTTGCTCTTTCTTATAGCTGTCTACAAGCAAATCTATTTATTTTACGGCGAAAAAAAAAAGAAAATTTAAAAAAATAAAAAACGCAAGACCTGCTTTATAGTTAGTTCAGTAAATATAAAAAGTTTCATGATCTAATTTTAAGTATTTTATGATTGCCAGCGGTTTATTGTTCAATTTAGAGGTAAGTTTGGGATTTTTTTCTATTATAAGAAAATTTTATGGAATCGTGTTTTCGCCAAACATAAGACCTAACATTAATCCTCAACTTTACTATATATGTATTTATTTCAAAATTAATGCTGCAGTATTCGACATTATCACAGGATTCTGCTAAGCCATTTGAGGTAGTATGGGCTCTTAAGGCACTTTAATTTAACATTGAAAAACATAAGTATAACCCTATAGCAACAGACGTTTTTAAAGGCAGATTGCAGCGTCAATATTAAACCCTCGCCTGCTGACGGCCTCGGTCTCGACTGGAGTTCTCGCGGGTAATAGTGACCTTTCCCTTTTCTCTTCATGTTTCATTCAGTTACCTTCAGATACCCACGCATCGATACACATTACTTTTTAGGCAAATACCACAATTTTGGGCAAAAGGTTGCCGTTTTGGGGTTAGCATTCAATGCTTGAACGGGAATGACCAATACTAGCGCTATTTACCAGGTTACTAGAATTTCTGCGAACAAAATGTAATAACATTTGCTGCGAAAATGGACCATGGACCACTGAAGCGGTTACTGTTTATGTGTATTGGAATTTAAGCTGGGTCGCAGGACATTTTATTGTAAAAAGATTTAGCAACTGATTTAAAATACAAAAAAAGCAAATGCAAATGATAGTTTTAACAACGACCGGTGAATGTTTTAAATAGTCTTTCGCTTATTCACTTTCACACGGAACCCGTAATACGTTATTACGAATTAACGTTTATAAATATTGCATACGGTGTATTTTTACGGATTTGTCACAATTTTTAAAGATGTACGGGACGTAATTTTTAAACGCCGCATTACCTAAGTAGTAATAGTTAAAAATAAAATAATCTTTTTCCATACTTTTTTGTTTCATAAATCATAATGCGATCCATGATAAACTTAGTACAGAAAGTTAATTAATTTTAAAACAATCACGTAATGACTTTTTTTTTTTTTTTTTTTTATCGTGGTAAAATCATCAAATGAGTCCTCCCACCCCGGGCAGGGCGGGAGGGACTGTCAGACTTGTACTGACTAAAATCCACGGTGTCCTTCAATAGCCCTTTATGTTCCGGGGTCACGGTAATGGTATAAGTCCCGCGACCCCGGCAGGCTTTGGCCCTCTAGAGGGGGGCCCCGTCATCTTGCTGACGCTCTTTGAGGCGCGCGTGGAACACAACGCGCCATCGACCCGGGCATGGTCCATGGTCGGGCAGCGAGTTGCCCTTTACTCGCCGCCCGCATGCCCGCGCCTACGGTGGCCGGAGATCGTCTTGCGACGTCCGTCGCCGTGGGTGTCCACCACTGTGGGTGGGGCGGAGGGAGGACATTGTCCTCTCCCTCACGCGGCCCGCCTCCTCCTTCGCGAGCATGACTGCTTCGCAGAAGGAGGCGACCGCTTCCCACTCCGTCTCGCCCCGCAGCATGGCCGCAACCAATGCCGGGCGCGAGAGGTCTCCGCCTATCGCCGCCGTGAGGACACGTCGGTGCTCTGCCCAAGCTGGGCAGTCTTGCACCGTATGCTCTACTGTGTCCTCCGGGCGATCTTCGCAGTGGTGACACCCAGGCGTTTCCTCCTTTCTCCTTAGACACAGGTACCTCCCGAAACTTCCGTGTCCGGTGAGGACCTGCGTCATGCGGTAGGTCAGGACGCCGTGACTCCTATCCAGCCACTCCTCAAAGAGGGGTCTTACCGCCGCGATTGCGGCGTGCCCGGCCGTCGGTTGCGACAATCGTCCCCTCCATACTGCCCTGAGATCGCGCCGGACCTCTTCCCGCCGCGCCTCGACTTGTCGGGGCAGCGGGAATTCTCCCCGGCGCTGCGCCTCCACGCGCCACTCATAGACGCGCTGGAGGGCAGTCGCCTCCAGATCCCAGGGCAGTAATCCGGCAAGCAGGTTGGCCGATTCGCCGGCGATCGTGCGGTATCCCCGGATCATTCGGATAGCCATGACCCTCTGGCATGCGACCAACTTTAGTGGTCGCGTCCGGATGCTCAGGGCCCACACGGGGGCCCCGTAGAGGGTCATGGACCGCACGACACCGGCGTACAGCCTACGGCAGGAGGCGTTTGGCCCGCTGAGATTAGGCAGGAGTCGCCTGAGGGCGGCTGCTGCCCGGTTCAGCTTTGGGGCCAAACTCAGGAAATGCTCCCTGAAGTTCCACCGGCTGTCGAGGACGAGTCCCAGGTACTTCATCGTCCTCCCGACGCCGATGCGAATCCCCTCCACCGTTATGTGGGACTCAGACCGTGGCGCGTTAACGCGGCCATGAAAACACATGGCCTCCGTTTTGTGCAGCGCCACTTCGAGTCCCAGCTGCCGGATCCTTTCGACGACTGTCGCAACCGCTTGCGTCGCCAGGTCGGCCGCCGCCTGGTGCGACTCTCCCTCCGCCAGGACGAGCGTATCGTCAGCGTAACATATTACGCTGACGCCGTCAGGGAGGTCGCCGCGCAGCACCCAATCGTATCCGATGTTCCACAGGGGCGGCCCCAAGACCGATCCCTGTGGAACACCGCACGATATCTCTCGCCGGTTCCACTCTCCCCGGTGACCGGGGTAGATGACGGCTCTGTCCGTCAGGTAGTCCTCGACTATGCGACGGAGGTAGGTCGGCACCCGGTGATACCGGAGTGCCTCCCTGATGCAACTCCAGGGCAGGGTGTTAAAGGCGTTGGTGATGTCCAAAGACACCGCCAAGACGACCCTGCCCCGGGCTACTGCATCCCCCGTCGTGAGGGCTCTCACGCGCATATCACGTAATGACTTGGAGAAGTTTGTAAAACATTTATCTTCTTCAGTTTTAGTCGTTTATTTTTTGTTAAAATTTTTGTTTTGAGAGACAAATAAAATTTAATATGGGAAAAAAACTTAAAAAAAAAATGTAACCGCCTTCAAAAACAACCACAAAAAAGGGTAAAATAACCTACAAAATAACTTTTCTTTCAGAAGTCGGTGCCTTTATTTTTTTTTCATTTCATTGTCTTTTTTGCCACCGACTTCTGAAAGAAAAGTTATTTTGTAGGTTATTTTACCCTTTTTTGTGGTTGTTTTTGAAAGCGGTTACATTTTTAAAAAAAGTTTTTTATTTTACTCTTTTTAGTTTAAATATTCAACTCAAATTCATTCTCTTACATGTATGTGCACTAAAATTTTGTAATCCGTAGCACCGGTAACAACATCGCTCAAGTGCACAATAAGCTAATAAAATCCCTATCTCAAAAACTACTGAACCGATTTTGATGAAACTTGCAGTATTCCGTAAGTTAAACAATACCTAGTACAACAAAAAAAGAATTACTTAAATCGGACTTGTAGTTCCGGAGATATGCGAACACAAACTAAATCAGTCGATGCCTACTCCAAGCCGTTGAGGAGTTGTACCTTCCATCATCAGCTCATCCACCTGAGATGATGATTATCAGATGCAAATCCTTAAACAGCTTTAGAAAATATATGAAAATGGTACTATGTAAAATATATAAAATTTGAAGGTTGCCCTCGATTTCCCTGGGATCCCATCATCAGATCCTGACCTGATGATCATGGGACCATTTGGGAAGTATACCATTTCAAACAAAAGAAAAATTTTCCAAATCGGTCCAGGCGTCTTCGAGAAATCGGGGAACATACATAAAAAAAAAAAGATTCCGACGAATTGAGAACCTCCTCCTTTTTTTGAAGTCGGTTAAAAAAGGGGGTTTAAAAAACCCACTTTCCGTCTGCCACTTTTTTATGCGTTAACGGTTAAACTTTTGATAACATTTGACATAGAGATTGGACATACACACATTTTATTTCGGTAGAGCTGTCCCATGTGACTTTTTCAGCAGGCAAAGACGAAAGCAAAATTTAGTATTTAATAGTGAAACATTATTCCTCGGTTGCCCACTATTACAACGTCGTTAGGAAATTTTCCACATTTCTCTAGCTTTTAATTGGTAAGTTATGTCGGTGTATTATTAGGTCAAACTTGACTTACTCCTAAAGCATGCTTGTTAGAATAACTTACATTAAGTACAGGCAGTTAAGGACGAAAATTGTGTGGCATTTCCCGCAGCTATTCAGAAAAACGTTCCTTAGAGTATGAATCGAACGTGGAATCCCATGCATACTCCATGAGTGGCCGAACTTCTTTGTTACCGATCTCGTTTTTAAATAAAGAATGAATTAACTAAACTCCACCTAAATGGTAGAATTTTATAAGGAATGGTTATTAAAGGGTAGTTATTTATTTGTATAAATTAAAACTACTACTATACTGTTACGCAATTTCAGGGTTTTTAGCACAAGATTTCCATATTTTACCGTATTTTAAATCCGTATTTTAATTCCGTATTTTTCAAGTATGCTACTAACTTTTATTTAAATTAAAAAGCTCCTCTAGTGTGAGAACGAGGCAGTCAAAGTCCCCGCGATTACTTTACTTCACAAAAACCCGTGTTAAGACCTTTCGGAACTCCACACTAATGGTAGTATTTTATACGGAATGGTAGATATTTATTTGTAGTAATTAAAGTTACTATTGTTGTTATGCACTTTCAGGTCAAAGATGAAGGTTCAAACGGCCATTGAACCTCTTTCAATACTCCTTCTTTGCTCAAAGCTCTCATAAACACATTTTACTGCTAGTCGTGACTAAAAATGACTATTTCTAAAAGGTCAGAATCGTTTTACTCGAAGTATCCGAGCCATAACACAAAGTGGAAAGACAAAGATATCTGTAGTGTGTACATCTTTAATTAAAACTTTCTCAGAACAAGCCGTCGGGGATGTTTGGTACGTTGTTACTATTGTTTTACGGCTTTATGTACTTCAGGTACACATTTATTAATTATCCTCTATGTCTTGATGAGGTCGTTGAACCTTCCTTTCATTTCATTGGATTTTTTTTTCCTTTTCTCAGCTAAGTTGTTGGGTATAAGTGACTAAGCTGGACGATGATATGGCTAGACAGAGGGTAAATAGAGATGACTATTCAAAGAAATGAGAGCATTGAATAAGATAGGTATGCTGCGTCAAGCCTCCTGCAGACACACGCGATTAATCGCGCTGCGACAACGAGCCAAGCTAATTTCCACTCTAAAAATACTGCGAATGGACCGCGACATGTCGCCCCGCGCGATTAATCGCGCGTTTAATTTCGTTCGACGAAATTGTAGAATCAATCCTATCCCTTTTCCTATAATTTTAATATTTAATTTTGACGTTCAAAAGTGCCTCTTTGATGGTCTAATTGAAATAAATGAAATCTTTTTCTTTGACGAAGGAATAATGAGGAGTTTAAGATCTCGTTAAGAATTTTCTTTTTTATTCCTATGGAACACTTGGATTTGAGTTTTGGCAAAACAAACAGCTTGATTCTGAATGACATTTGGAACATCTTGGTGTAAAATCTGGTTGACAGTTGTGAAGACCAGGGAAAAATGGTCGAAAGGGCAAGGAAAGTATTCAGCAGTAGATAGAGCAAAGCTTTTTAAAGCGAAGATATGGTCGACGTAACACGCTTGCCTATAAGTACTTAATCTATTACTCTTGACTTGAATACCCCAATGTTGTAGCTAACAGCTGCCAAAATCGACAGGCTTATTAAAAAAAGGATGACTTTTCGGGCTCTCTGTTGAAAAACGCAACTTTAATGTGTGAAATTGCAACAACGTTAACAATTCGTGTGACAGCCAGTGAAACCATCGGCGGCGGTGGCACAAAATGCGGTTCAATCCTGTACAGAAGTTCTGCATTCTTGCCACTAAAAGACTTATCAGCTTCGAAATTTATTTAGTTCGCTGCACCAACTTTCAATTGCTGGCAATACTATTTGTTTTGGAAAACGACTGCTGAATTTTATCTCGAGATATCTTAAGACGGGCGACGTTGAATGGGATAGTTTACTGCATAAATAAATTGAAAATCTTTGTGTTTTTGAATCAATTAATATTGGCAAAAATATAACTCTCCTAAATTCGAGAGTGGGGGCTTGTGACGCCATAACGCCTGTAAAATTATACAGACCGAGTGACTTTTGTGATTTTTAGAAGCGTTGTATGTTTGTCAATTTTGGTTTACGTAACATGAAAAAAGACGGGTCAAATATTTTTAATAATCCACCTTTCGGAATTTTTATTTTTATTTTGAGTAAAATAGCTTAGATTTTGTTGGATTCATTAAACCAGCCATACTCAAAGTGGGCTCCGCTAAGCTTTTGTGGAGGCTCCGCGAGAATACAGCTACCAAACAAAATGTCGCAATAGACTGGGTACCGAATCTGATATAAAAATTCAACTCTATTCGATCAAACCTAATATAAACCTATCAATGAAAAATAAAAATAAAACAGTTTCACTTATTTACCTCATTAGATTTTTTAACCTAGTATACAATTTCATTGTAATTTGATTCCCTGTTATTGGAGAATGCACTCTTCTTGTTTTATTTTGGGGTTCCGTAAAAATTTTTGCTTTTTAAAAGGGTTCGGCCACCAAAAAGTTTGAGAACCGCTGCATTAAACATCTGTAAATGTTCTGCTTTAAAGTTCTCTATTTTTTTCGCTTTAGCTTATTATTATTATTATTACTAGCCTGTACTGTCCCACTGCTGGGCGAAGGCCTCCCTCCATTCCTTCCAACGGTCTCGATTGCTTGACGTCGTCGACGCTTTAGCTTATCTTTCTTTATTCAATTAATTAAGCTAATAAGTATAAGCATAATTAATCAGCGCGCTCGGGTCATGGGGTCCGACTGCGCGTCTCCTTTTCAAGGAAATTTCTCGCCGATTGGTCGACACTTCGCGTGACCAGAAGGCTGGCTCTTTCTTTAGTCAAAGAATAAGCATTAGGTGCGTCCACACAGAGCGCGCAGCCTCGCGAGGCATTTGCTGCGCGAGGAAACTGACAAGCGAGGCTACTCACTCTGTGTGGACGCGTCTATTGTTTTTCGACCGAGACACTAAACAATATACGCACATGAGTAAATAAAATATACGCCAGCAAAACAAAAGCCGACACTGGATGGCTCGGGCGCTCGGTCACTCGACCGCGGCAGCGCTGTCACTTGCCTCGCCCGAGATACGTCCACACCAACCGAGCTGCTTCGGGCGGAAAATTCCTCGCGAGGCTCCGCGCTCTGTGGGGACGCACCTATTGACAATTAACGTGGCAATGCTGTCAGTCTTTCGACACGTTTCCAGATGACAGCGATTTGGAGGAATTCTTTGACGCGTAGACGTTTCTTGATTTGTATGTTTAGTGATTTAATTTGTGTTTTTTCATTGTTATTTATATTTAGATTCAGCCTATAACATTTCCAATACTGGGAAACAGGCTTCTTCCATGCGAGGCCTATCTAAGACCCGCGTGGTAAATTACGGCCAATTCCCTGTACGTCGTAATTTATCACGTGGCCCAATGTGGAAATTGGCCATTTTATTTACTCTATTAGCTTAGAGTAAATAAATTGTTATTTCCAAGTTCCAATATAAAGCTATCAGTAGGTGTCTAACCTCATATTCAGGGCGAATCTTTCAAGGGGATGTTGATGACTATGTCCGAAATATTAAAAAGCGACAATTGAATTTTAGAAAAAAAAAATTATTTCAGGAAGGATTCGATTAAAAAGAAAAACAAATTGTATGTTTTTCTATTCGATGGATGTAATAAGAATGTAATAAGGATTCTTTTGAGTAATTTCACTGTCTAATACTAATATTGAAACTTAGATTTTTTAAAAATGGAGTGAAACCACGCGCGGGAAGCAGCTAGGTAGTTCCTCATATTATAGGATTTGCGACCACTTGAAAAATTTGCTAGTATCAGGTTTTATTATCTTATATGTGTCGATGGAATCAAAGTGTATCTGACCAATACATTTAGCCACATTACGAGGATTTATTCAGATTTTACGACAAAACAAAACAAACATAGCAGCATTAATTAATGTGATAACATAATCGATAATCGTCTTCACGTGGCGTTTAATACAAAGAAATAAGATAATGAAATACATCTTTCCATAAACTTTATAACACTGACACAAGCAGAATGTCATTTTAATTGTACCATTACTCCAATGCAAGTGCACAATGTTGAATAAATTACCCAACGTCGCCAAGTAAATCACCGTCCTTATTACAATAGCATAAACAGTATTTTTAAGTGCACATAATGATACAAAAACATGTCACTTAGGACCTTTTAAGTTATTATGTTGTTAACGACTTGTCGTTTGTAGAAATGTGTTTGTAAAGGCCGAGTAAGTGGATGGGTCATCCCCTTTAATTTTGGGAATAATGTTCCTTGAAGGAAGATTAGGTTGTAAGTATAAACCAGTACTAAATGCATTGTGGAGGGTAGATAGGCAGTCGCTCCATGTAAAATGCTGGTATTTTGATGCATCTGGTTACACTGGAATTGACCCCAACAAAATTGGGGAAACGCTAGGCAGATAGATTAGAAATGATATCTGACGGCATTTTTGCTATAATATGAAATTACCAAATGTACAACGTGGACGAAGGGAAAGAAATATGAAAGAATCCTAGCAAGGGTGTACTGCGTAGCACCCTCAAAGGCATGCATGAGATAACGTATCACATTTTTGTTAAATGTTTTTTTCTGCACTATCGAATTGGGAAACTGTAAGGATAGCTGTATGTGTTTAAGTAAATAAATAAATAAATAAATAAATTTATGACAATCATATCAATCAATTTGACCAAAGTTCAGCAAAAGCAACCAGGGCCTCCTCAAAGCCCGTTGGATTGACGATATCGTCAAAATAGGGAAACAGACCGATGAGAGACGCACAGAACTGAGAAAGAAAGAGGTATATACCCTGCAGGATATCCATATCCCATGCTGAAATAATGGTCACATTCTAGGAAGGTCTGCCAATCTGTCTAAGGGACATTGTAGCTAAGCAAAATACACGCATATAATCCAACAGACATATTTTTTCAAAGAAAGTCCCTTAATGCTCATTGCTCACCATATGAGTAAAGTAATACGGTTAAATGATCATTGATTGGCCATTATTATAACCCGCTGGCAAGTGTTCCAACATTATCCACAATGCAGACGTTGGACCCATTTAATTGATATTAGCAAAAAGTAAAAGCTTTTCTGTGTTCACTTTGCCCTCAAACAAATGGCTGTTCAGAAATGATCGTTGGATTTCGTTCATTGAATGAATTGTTCTTTTTTTAGTTGAACTGGGTGTTAAAATGTTATTACAAGTGTATATAATTAATTTAATTTAATGTTAATTAATATTTTTTTCTGTTGACGGATTGACTAATAGAAAGTGAATAAATGAGCTACGTAATAGAACTCCCAGTTGATATTTTATTTGCTTTGTGGTTGACAAATGGATTTCCATTTCTCAACAAGGTGAGGTTATGTTGAGTGATTTTTTTTTGTCCTAAAAGGCAGAGGAAAGTGAATTTTAATTTGTTTTATTTTACTTCTAAAGCAACCGCAGGTTTAGCACGTGTATTTGGTTTGCGGTTACGCTTGTGCTATATGCAGCGGTATAATATGACTGTTTGTCCGTTATATACCTGTTTATAAAACATGTTTAGGTTGTATGTGGCAAAAGTGCTTTAGGAATTATTCACAGATGAAGGTATCTGTGAATAATTTTGAGTTAAGGATAAAGGGTGATGCAGAAATATTTGTAAAATGTACAGACGCCAGCACAATAACCTACCTCAATCTGTCATATTTCTTTGTTGATAGATTTTCAACCTTATCACAAGTGTAAGGTTAAATTCGACTAGTAAGTTTTGACAGATTCGGGTAGGTTGACCTGCTGCGTCTGTACCTACTAGAAAAAAAAATACATGTGGTACTCGGAGACTGCCGCGTTGAAGCTATTGCATAACATTTTTTTTATTTTAAAAGAAAAAAATCGCTCACCGCGTATATTTAACGAGAATATAATTTATTTAAAATGTTTGTGGTGCACTACTGTAATAAAGAACTTCTTTGTTGTAGGAGAATTTTATAAGTAGGTTTCATTGTGAAAACTCCTTTTGCAGCTGGCCGTTTAGAATCAGCAAGAAAAAGTAAATCCCTCTTCGTACCTTTATGAGCACGTCTGTCCGTACCTTTATGATTGCCGAAGTCTCCCGAACTGAAACGACGTGCTGTCAAATGTGGTCAGGTTTTTTCGTTAGGTTTTTCGTGCCCGCCGCGCTCAGAGCCTGCGATAAAAGCTATGCAATAGCTTAAAAAATATTTGCGACCATTGTTTTCTTGCCACACATCACAAAATTATGTATCATCTTATCGTGGTCGCATAATAAATATACATTTATAAACCACATCCTAAAAGTGCATCCTTGTAATCTGACATTACTTAGTCGTTTCGATTGTCATTTGTTATGTTACGTCAAAACAAAAACACATCGAAGCCAATCAGCTGCTTTACGTCAAAACATAATTAAATAAACAAAAAAATTACACTTATTACTTATTACAATACACGTGCTCTCACATTATACGGCTTTAATCAGCTTATATGAGTAAACAGGGTCCTTAATATAATATACGCTACTTAATGAACCTGTTTACAACAAGCTGTTAATAGTTATTTATTGGCGTTTCGTATTATTGTGTTTCGTTGTACTCGTTATGAGCCAATTCCAGTAAAATGCGGTGCTCTCAATTTATAAATGAGTCTGGTGGAGTCGGAACGAGAAGATTCTTGCCACAAGACTCGCCCAATTGGTAAAGGTGCCGGTTCGCGCGCGAGACCGCGACAGGAGACCACGACACTTCTTAACATAGGTAATGACAAGTGTCGCGGTCTACTGTCGCTGTCTCCTGTCGCGGTCTCGCGCGCCAACCGGCACCTTAAAACAAAGTAAGGAAAACAATTGACAGTCAGTGTGTTAGTGTGTCAGCTAGAACCAAAAATTCGAAGACATGTGACATCCACCAACCCGCACTGGGCCCACGTGGTGGATTATGGCCCACTCCCTCATTCAGAAAGGAGGTCTGTGTCCCAGCAGTGGGAGCATATGATGATGATGATGAAGCAATGAGTGATCGAACTTGGATCGAACTAGTGTTTTTGGCCTTCCCCTTCTTTTCCATCCATCCATTCATTCAAGGAAATGTCATATTGACACTACCTATACGGGTGAAATGGGCGATGCGGTGGAAGTTAGAATGGAAGTTTACCAGATTTACTGACGGGAAATCCCCTCAGGGAAACGGTTTGTTCTCAATCTCAATAATTTTGTAGCAACCAAAATGAGTTGGGGACATTCCGAAATTCCTAGTACCTAAGACTTTCTTGAACCAATATTTTGGGTTTCTCTTAGATATGTTATCAAAACTTTCAACTCTCTGTTTATACAGACTTAGGAAGGTTCTAGAGTTGAGGGTCTTACATAACAGTTTTTTATACATAAGTCAATGATGTGGTTAAATCTGTGGTTTACCTGCAAGTGCTATAATTACTGTTATATAACGGTTTCCAGATACAGACTCGAGTTACTTCTAAATTGATCGCATAAATATTAGAGTACCTTACTTCATATTTATATCATTGGTAATTGATTACCTACTACCAGCTACGTAAGGCAACAATTAAATTTAAGTACATGAATAGTTTTCTATCTGATAGAATCAAACTAATATCATTGAAAATTTGGAGGGCTAATAACAGGATAGCGGTGTTTTGTTCCCGTAACACATTTTTAGAGTAACATGCGGGCGAAGCCGTTGGCACCAGCTAATAATCTGTAAAGTTTAGTTAATCAATCGTTAATAAACTGTTCATTAATGCCTTTTATTATTTTATTTCCTCAAAAATTGAATTAAAAAAAAACAAGTAAAAATAATCATGGCCATTAATAAATTAGATGCAATTCCAAATTCAATTACATTATAGCGGCCATACACCATACTGCCTATCGTACAATCGGCATGACGCTGCCGATTTGATCAGTTAGATTTGACCGTGTGTGGGCGTGGATTCCATCAAATTGGCATAACAATAGGCTTGATCATGCCGATTTGATCATGCCGATTGGATCATGCCAATTTGATCAAATCGATTTGATCAAATCGGAATGATCAAATTTCAAATCGGCAGCAGTGATACCAACTTAGCAACTTTATAGCTAGATCTAGCTAATATTCGGTAGCTACTTTTTAACCGACGTAAAAAAGGAGGAGGTTCTCAATTCGAAACGTATATTTTTTTGGAACGAAGTTCCTTATGTCGCGTTGCGAAAGCTAGGCGGAAAAAATTGTAACGACACTTTTTACAGACTGCGATGGAGTGGAGTGGAGTGGAGTGGAATGGAATGGAGGGTCGAAAATCGCCTGAACCTTTTTTTAACTTGCTATCGTTAAGCAAGTTAAAAAAACAGGTTCAAGCGATTTTCGACCTTATTGACATTCAAAATTTAGTTTGTTTTTTCTCACATTCTCGTTAGCTAACATTGCTCCTTCATTAAAATCCGGTGTTTGCATAAGTGTCAATAAAGTCGAAAATCGATTGAAGGTCGGAAAACATTTGCTTTACGATAAGCAAAATGTTTTCCGACCTTCACTTGTATTACCAACTGATTCCCACTAGTGGGATAAATCGGTAAAAAAACAAGTCGGTAAAAAAGTAGCTAAAAAGTTAAGCCACAAGTTTTATAAAATTGTAGCTGTCGGTCACCGAATAATAGCTAGATCTAGCTATAAAGTTGCTAAGTTGGCATCACTGCTGCCGAATTGAAGTTTGATCAAATCGATCGTCATGCCGATTGTACGATAGGCAGTATGGTGTATGGTGTATATGGACGAACTGCCAATTTGATCAAATCGATCGTCATGCCGATTGTACGATAGGCAGTATGGTGTATGGCCGCTATTAGTTTGAGTCAGCATTGTTCAACGGCCCACACGTTGTGAGCAGTGCATGAACCGAGTAGGTAAAGTAGGTACACACGATATTGATCCGAAAGGACTGTATTATGCAGGCTACATTTGCCTGCTGTTTTCTCTGGGTCGGTTTTGTTACTAACTGGCTATAGTGTTCGTACCTACCATACGCTGTAAGATAGGAAAATGTGGTCTGAAAATGTTTCTGCATACCAATTTCTTGTTCGGGTTCTGAAATGTTAGGTGTTTTGTCTAAAAAAAAGAAATTTTTAAACCGATTTGGTGACAGAACAAAGTAAACTTGTGTTGTCATAATAGTTTCGGCTACGTCCAATCTTCGGCCCATTTTTGGCCGAAACCGAAAGTTTGGCCAGAAGTGTACTAAAAAGTAACCACTCAGTGAGAGATGTTCCATAAACTTGTTTTTTTTTTTGCTTTTTTTTCTAAGCGTTTTAATAGTTTTTATTATTATATTTTTTTGGTCTCAATCACTTCTTTGAGAGCCATTAACCGATTATTATGAATGAGAAAAATAATTATGCAAATAAAAAATAAAATATTTAGGTTTATGAATGAAACTTTTTGTGCTCTATTCATAAATTGTGTTCTTTATACGTATTAAAAAACCATAAAATGAATAACGAGACATTAATTTGTAATAAATAGTAAATACCTAACACGTGATATCTAATATGTGAATCACACGTCACGTTTTATGTAAAGTCTCATTTAGACGATGTAGTAAGTTAATGCATGCGATTTGCATGTAAGATCGACTACTTTTTTTAACGTGGTAAAATCATCTAATGAGTCCTCCCAGCCAGGACAGGGCAGGAGGGACTGTCAGACTTGTACTGACTTCAATCCACGGTGTCCTTCAATAGCCCTTTACGTTCCGGAGCCACGGTTACTCGTTGGTCCCGCAACCACAGCAGGCGGTCCCAGGACCACGGCAGGCAAGTTTGACTACATTGCGGTATTTGTTTGATCAACCGAATTAATTGTCCATTAATATAAATTTAATAGTCAATTAATAGTCCATAATGTCCCGAAATGTATAGTGAAACATGTAACTTGTATGCAATTTCTTGCAAGGTGTAAATGGGCCTTAACTTTTCTGTCTCATGCTCGTCGATATGGAAACGACTAGCATTCGACTTTTCTCGCTATGGTATGTAGGATCGTTGGTCCCTCGTTAGTAAAAGAGATACTGCATACTAGTATAATATAGAAATACTTGTTCGCTGTCGGCAAGTTCTGTAATTTGTCACAGTTACGTCATGTAAAAATTCAAATACTCGCTCAACAAATGCACTCGACTAGCCTTCAAAACCCTAGATCACAGATCTATTAGAACTACACATTCGTTGCTTACCGCTCGCCAACTTGTTTCTAGTTGCTGTCTCTATTTGCTTAACGCTTATCGTCGGCGATGCGACAAGCACCTATACACATAAGTTAAAGCTAATTTATATAAAATGAAATATCCCTTATTCCTTAATTAGCAATCAATCAAATCATGCGCATGACACAGTACTGTGACGTCAGCATTCGATACTTTTAATCAATCTGCCATTCTGCGTTCGCGCACGTGCGCCGTAATATAAAGGTCGATGTCTATGTTTACCTAGGCATTGGGCATGCATTGCTTCACGCTCATTTTCTCTGTAGGTACCTCTTGAATCCACGTGCTGGTATGAGTCGTTCGGAGTCATTCGATAGGAACGTAAATGTGCTTAAAGTCTGACCAGTGGCGTAGCTAGAGCAGAGCGAAGCGGGCCCTAGCCCTCGGCCTCGCATCTGAAGGGCTATGACTGTAAACTGAAAGGGCCAAAGAGAGTGATGTTAGCGACGATCACATTTGGTCTAGCGCCTCCGCTGCAAACGATCGGTTTGAAAATAATTTAAACCCATACTATGGCACCTAAAAGCGAACCACAATATGTTTATTTTAGGTATATCAAGAGATATGACACGCGCAAAAAAAAGACCCTGAACGAAAAGCGAGATAGTGATCTAATGCCTCCATAAATTAAAAAAAAAAAAACACCGGTTGCAATAGCCAGTAAAAAAGCCGTTACGTCTTGCTTCTAGGATAGAAATAATTGTACTGTCTAGAATAGGGTTAGCTTTGCCGGCAGCTTGGTAAGAAGCATGCCACTATTTCTTTTATTCATGAGTGAAAGCTTCTGATTTTATATACTACGCTTGTTACGAGAGTCTGCCGCAATCCTTATAGCGGCCATACACCATACTGCCTATCGTACAATCGGCATGACGATCGATTTGATCAAATTGGCAGTTCGTCCATATACACCATACACCATACTGCCTATCGTCCAATCGGCATGACGATCGATTTGATCAAACTTCAAATCGGCAGCAGTGATGCCAGCTTAGCAACTTTATAGCTAGATCTAGCTATTATTCGGTGACCGACAGCTACAATTTTATAAAAGTTGTGGCTTAACTTTTTAGCTACTGTTTTACCGACTTGTTTTTTTACCGGTCTATCCCACTGGTGGGAATCAGTTGGTAATACAAGTGAAGGTCGGAAAACATTTGCTTATCGTTAAGCAAATGTTTTCCGACCTTCAAGCGATTTTCGACCTTATTGACATTTATGCAAACACCGGATTTTAATGAAGGAGCAATGTTAGCTAACGAGAATGTGAGAAAAAACAAACTAAATTTTAAATGTCAATAAGGTCGAAAATCGCTTGAACCAGTTTTTTCCACTCCACTCCACTGAAAAAAGTGTCGTGACAATTTTTTCCGCCTAGCCCTTTCGCAACGCGCCATAAGGAACTTCGTTCCAAAAAAATAAACGTTTCGAATTGAGAACCTCCTCCTTTTTTTTACGTCGGTTAAAAAGTAGCTACCGAATATTAGCTAGATCTAGCTATAAAGTTGCTAAGTTGGTATCACTGCTGCCGATTTGAAGTTTGATCATTCCGATTTGATCAAATCGATTTGATCAAATCGATTTGATCAAATCGATTTATAATTTATATTGTCTCTACTGTACTTCGCCAACATTTAGATTCAACTTCTTTTGATCTTTCCAAATTAACGAGTAGAAGGCATCATGCAATATGTAACACAAATAAATCTAAAACAGACTTTGCCCAAAAATTTTATTCATTTCGTGGACCTCGGCTGTACAATAAATTAAATAAAGAATTAGGAATTTTTAATTTAAACAAAAACAAGTGTAAACTATTAATAACAAACTACCTGCTTAAATTGGACTACATGAAAACGGAAGAACTCCTCGTCGTAAAAATGTAAAAACCGGAATGGAACAAGGTTACCCACTTACCTTCAAACAACACCACACAACACAACACCACACAACACAACATCAGAACACCACACAACACAACACCACACAACACAACACAACCCCGCACACACGTAACACATACACACCATGCTCAACGCACCTAAAATCTCACTACACTGTACAGAAAAATGTTGTAATTTTATTTTATTTGTTCTTTTTGTTCTCTTTATTATTTATTATTTTTGATTTTTTTTTCTTCCAACTATTTATGTGAATATGTGTTAACTGGAACTTAAAATTTAATCTTGTAATTACGCAATCTTTACCGTTAATGATATTTGATGCTACTGTCCCTGTAGGGGGGAGTCCCTGGTGTCCTAAAATACAGGTCATGGCCTAGTTTAGGCACCAGTCTCCCACAAATAAACATAATTATATTTACCTTAAGTTTAGTTACATTTTAAGTTTTTAGCTCCAAGTGTTGTTTGTGGAAGAAAATAAATACTTTTATTATTATTTTATTATTATCTTTATTCATTTTTTACCTTATTATATGCATTTTTAAATATTTTCACAAAAATAAAATAATAAAAAACATTTAAAAATATAAATAATAGTGGCCCACCGGTATCGGGAACAGGGTCCAAGCTACCGACGGTCAGGGCTCCAGAGAAAGGAACCTCCTGACAATGCGCGCCGTGTCCAGAAGAACTGCTCTCTGAATCAGGCCCTTGATCCAGCTGCCTAAAGAGAGCCTCCTTAGATGTTGGTCGAGGCTCTTGGCAATTAAGCCATGGACCGACACGACTATCGGCACAATGATCGCTGAATCCACATCCCACATATAGACAACCTCGCGAGCCAAATCAAGATACTTAATTTGCTTATCTTTTTCAGCTTTCACGAGGTTCTCATCATGCGGGACGGTTATGTCAACAATGATTGTGCGCCGCTCTGATCGATCCACCACCACTATATCAGGTCTATTGGCTACAATAGTCCTGTCAGTGATGATGGATTGATCCCAGTACAGTGTGATATCGCCACTTTCAAGAACTGGGTCGGGCTCATACCTGTAGTACGGCACTTCCGATTCCACAAGGCTGTATTTCAGAGCAAGTTGCTGATGGATTATCCTGGCTACAAGGTTATGTCTATGCAAGTATTCTCCATTAGCCAGACGAGAACACCCGGAAATAATGTGACGGATTGATTCGCCAGGACGGTGGCATGCCCGACATATGTCAACCGTGCCATCCTTCACAATAAATCTCCGGTAGTTATTCGTCATCATAACTTCATCCATAATTGCACAAACAAAACCCTCGGTTTCACCAAACAGGTCCCCGGATCGTAGCCAGGCCACGGACGCTGACAAATCTACATCAGGCCCATGTAGAGCCCGGAAAAAGCGTCCGTGAAGCTCCTTGCTCTGCCATACCTCCATGCGATCATTAGTGTCAAGCACCGCAGGTTTGCGCCAGTTCTCTTTAGCCAAGGAGAGCGGGGTGAGGCCCTTGTCCACCGCTACTACATCTCGATGCATTCCCACGTCGGCTTTTAGGAAATATTCCCTGAGATTGCATATCTCGCGATTGTGGAGAGTCTTAGCGTTTAGAAAACCTCGACCTCCACATTTTCGCGGGATATACAATCTCATAACTGAAGACCGTGGGTGATGCATTCGATATGCAGTCAGCAATGTACGGACCCTCCTATCCAGGGCATCAAGTTCTGTTTGAGTCCATTTGAGTATGCCAAAAGAGTACATCACTACTGGCATGACCCAGCCGTTGAAGGCGCGCACCTTATTACCACCTGATAAAAGGCTATTAAATACTTTTTTCAGGCGGCCAAAGAAACGCTCCCTCAACGATTGCTTCATGTCAGCAACATTGATGCCCAACGCTTCGGACATACCCAAATACTTATAGGTTTCGGTTGCTGAGAGGGATCTAAGGTTTATGGAGTCCGTGAGTTGGGTGCTCACAGATTCCACAATCTCCCCTCGCTTTACATGCATGACCGCACATTTATCCACACCAAATTCCATCCTGATGGCGCTACTGAAGGTTTCAGTTACCTTCAGTAGCTTCATCAGTTGCAAATTGTTGGGGGCAAAGAGTTTAAGGTCATCCATGTAAAGGAGATGAGATATAACCTGACCGTCTCTCCTCAACCGATAGCCAAGACCTGAATCCTCTAACAGTGTGCTAAGAGGATTCAGGGCCAAGCAGAACCAAAGTGGACTCAAACTATCACCCTGGAAAATACCTCGCTCTATCCTTATCGGTTCGCTAGTTCTCTGGATATGCCGACATCCTGGATAGCGAAGGACTGTCCTCCATTGCCTCATACACGACATCAGGAAAGTGCACAGAGTTGTATCAACTTTATACAACTCCAGCACTCTCATGAGCCATGTATGTGGCACCGAGTCATAGGCCTTCTTATAGTCTATCCAACATGTCGACAGATCCTTTCGAGAACGGCGAACCTGTTGGCTAATGGCAATATCAATGAGGAGCAGCTCCTTAGTACCGCGGGACCCGTTCCTACATCCATTTTGAGAAGCAGACATGATAGAATTCTCATCAATGTGTTTACTAATTTTAGCTCTCAAAATGGATGTAAGAACTTTATAGAGTGTGGGAAGACATGTTATTGGTCTATAATTTTTGGGTTCCGCAGTACTACCCGATTTATGGAGCAGGTGGGTTATTCCTGTCGTTAGGAACTCGGGTATCGATCCTGACTCTAAGGCCGACTGGAAAAGGGTTGCCAAACGAGCGTGCGATTTTTTGAACCATTTTATCCAATAGTTATGCAGTCCGTCCGGCCCTGGAGATTTCCAATTAGGTAACGGACGGACTGCACGACCTACGTCTTCGGGAATGATTGTTATTTCCTCCATCTGTGTTATTGGATCGCACGCTCGCTCGACCACTCCAGTCCATTCACCCTCGGTATGGCTGGCAGGCACCGACCAGATGCTGCGCCAAAACGAGCACATAGTATCATCATCTGGCAGATGCACGTCAGCCACACCTTGATCCGGTCGATCCCAAGCCCTATAAACCCACCTTTCATCTCTTTGAAACGTGCGATTCTGAGTGAACCGCTCCACACGCCGCTTATACCTACGAATACGGTTTGCCCATGCATACACTTTCTGTTTCAGGAAGTCGATGCGCTCTGTGACACGGGCTAAATAATCACGAGGGCTGATATCAGTTCCCGCGAACGCCCGTCTCACAAAGCGCATCACTCTAGGGCGAGTGTTGCCCTCTCTGAAACATATCAGTTTGCCGATGAGTGTTCTGGCCCCACCAATACGTCGTTCAATCCTGCATTGCCAAGCCGGTACGGCTGGTTTAGGTCGTGTAGCACTTTCATACGAAAATTTTACGTGAGCCACACGACATGCCGCTACAGCTGCACAATACAGGATTGCATGAGCATCAGTGAGGTCTTCGCAGTTATCAAAATAGTTTGACAACTGCGAATCCAGAACAGCCACCAGCACCCTGTTTTTGTTATGCATGGGCAAACGAGGTAATCGTGGTCTAAGTTCAGGCGACATGAATCGATACTCTCGAATCGCACCTTCCAAAGCACTCCTCATTTCCTCACTACACTGGTTACTTACATTAGTAACCATGTCATTGCTTACCACGTTAGTGTGATTGTTTATTTGATTCGACTGTGATGCAACTACAGTCTGCAACGGTGGGGCAATGACATGGTTACATTGCGTTTCAGATCAAGTACGGAGTCGTCCAACATATGGTTACGCTGGATAACCCGCACCTGATCCGATAGTCGTTGTGCGGACACGTTGACAGCTGGCTCAAGCACCTGAAAAAGAGAGAGCATTCGAACACGGTATGCGGTCAGATTGTTACCTCCCTCTGTAGCCCCATAGTATGAGCGCATGACATTTTCATTGATGGATTGAGTCCATCTCATGCGCTGCACACTTCCGCCGGGAGCTGGGACCCTATCAGAGGCCGGTGGGCCTCGAAGTCCTAAGCCGTCCGGCGGCCGGCGTCCTCCCCGTCGGCGAGCAGGTGGTGGCGTCGTTGGCGGGGAGAAATACTCGTCGCTGGAGCTCGACGCGACTGCCACGGCCGATGTCACAGCACACACGATGGGGCTGGATTCCGGCGGCGGCGAGGCGGAGCTCAGCGACGGGTCCGGAGATGGAGGGCGTGCACGGCGAGCCGCTGATCTTGTTATCATGTCTTGATCATAAATTGGTTCGATTGGTGGTTAAATTGGTTCGAAAATTCCTGACAGGTCGTCATAAAGTAAATGACACCTGCCATATTCCGTCTATTTTTTCATTAATTGATTGTGAGCACATAATTTGTTTCTAAAAAGGTATGTAGTATTTTTCGTTATTGTAATTTATATTTTCGGTTGGAATATATTTTCTAAACACTTATGTTTGCAGATTTTTGATATTTTTATCTTCAGAAACCAATTTTTAACCTTTGACATTTAGTGTTGCCAGCGTTGATTTATTTATTTTATTATTATTATTATTTGATCAAATCGGCATGATCATGCCAATTTGATGGATTCCACGCCCACACACGGTCAAATCTAACTGATCAAATCGGCAGCGTCATGCCGATTGTACGATAGGCAGTATGGTGTATGGCCGCTATTAGGGAGGAAATATAATAGGGGAGGGTATGTGGCGGATGGAAGAATTTTTAATGAAAGCTCGAGAGAAATTATAACTCGAGAGTGATGCCTGCTCTCACTGACGCTTTGCCACATCTAAATGAAACCCTGATTAAATAATATTTGTGTCGTGTTTTGTTAAATAAATGTGTAACTTTACTGTGCTGAGTTAAAGATACGCACAACCCAGCAAGTGCCGTAACGAGTCTTTTATTCACCCAGCGCTAATATTTGATATATTCCCTTTATGTCGAGTCCCGTTATGTCGAGTCTGGAAGTCTATTGTTCTCCAAAGTATTGATATTTAAAGCTTTCTATTACCTTTAAGTCGAGTTTGGTGAAGAAGTACAGTCAGGGATATAAATTAAAAGCCAATGGCATAAAAACATTGTTTTATTATTTGATCTATTACTTATTTTCATATCTCACAGGATCACAGGAGCAAGTCGACGGAGCCCCGGCGGGGCTCCTACTTCTGCGTGGTTAAAAAAAATAACCATGAAGAGACTAAATTGTCCGAGTCGGGGTGCCAACAAGTCCCGAGGTTAGACCTAGTTCTAACCGGCTAAACCTAGATCAGACTGAAGATAAGTAGGATACACCTAGGTTTAGCCGGTTAAACCTAGGTAACCGCAATTCGGGCTTTAACCGTAACATATACATTTCATTGGACGTGACTGTACTTCTAAAATATGCTAGAATTAAACTCGACATAAAGGGAATAGAAACGGGACGAGGCTAACAGAAGCGAGGCAAGGTTTTCGGCTCGACATAACGGGATTCGACATAAAGGGAATAAACCAATTATTACGGCTGCGTCCATTGGTACAGGACGCATGCCACAGCTTTTTTCACTACGCCGCGCCGACCCTCCAGGGTCTGTGCCTTGTGCCTGGGCACAAGAATACCTCCATTTTAGGCTCTGCCCAGAAACTAGGTTCTGGTTACTCCACAACATAGTTGCTGGGTTGTGTGGTGATGACACTTTATGTCGTCCAATGATAGATATCGTCAGTTTCGGGTTTGTGAACACACGAGACGTAACGAATGCCAGATAGCATTCGGTTAGCATTCGGTTGGCATTCAGAAGACGCGGGATCTAAGGCACATTTATTTGCATGGACTTTTTTTTTTGATTCTTTGTTATTGTTTTAGTTTGAGAAAAGAGCCTTTAGCACTAGATTTCCGTATTTTATCTACAGCATACCTACTTGCGTTTATTCTATGGAAATTGAAAAAGCGACTTTAGTACGATAATGATAAAATAATGCTCTTTATTTAGCAAATTGGTTTTGGCAAACTCTTTTATACGTAAAAAAAAGACACTTTTTTAAACTAGATGAGGCCGGACTATCGAGGAACTATACTTTCTTCCATCACAAAAACGTAAAATGTCATGCTGGGGCCCATAGGGCTCCTGAGAGACAGGATTGTTGTTACGCAAATTAAAAAAAAATTACAGTAGATATTTCCAGTATTTACCGATCACCATTTGTCTCGTCAGCGTTTTAATCAAATATTCATCAATGTGCCACATGGCAGGATGTAGAATCAAACTCCGGATATTGAATAGCAATAGTTGAATAGCAATCACGCAGCCACCAGTGATCTGTCCTTATGTCATGAGTATGAGAGGAAACTTCCAGCAAATATCGTGTTTATTTACATACAGAAGTCGTTACTTATGTATTGATGGCGGTTTATGATGTAGCAATTATTTTAAAAGCATTCGGTAGGTAGTTTTAGGATTTTCTTATAGTTACATTAAATTGTATAGACTACAGGCCCATGTCCAAAATAGATGGGTCATATGAACCACCAGGTGACGTAGGTATATAGGACGATATAAGAGCATAAAATAATAATATTCAGCACTATGCCGTCACTTGTAAGCTGTCCAATTCCCTCTTTTCCCGTGATCCGGGGGTTGCAGCCTCGATTTTTTCCCCTTGTCGCATGATTTTTGTACGGCGTTCCGGAATAATGGATTAGAAGCTGTATTGAAACAGTATGAAACTGATGCCGTACAGAATGAACTTACCAAATTTACCCTGGAAATTGTCAGAAAATCAAAAAAAAATACCGACTTTGTGGCGCACCATTTTGTTACGGCACTGCGCGTTTGAATTTATTGAGGTAATTAAGTAAGAGACTTTTTTTTAAACGATATACATATGTATATACATAAGTATATTATATAAAATCAATTGCTGTTCGTTAGTCTCGCTAAAATTTTGGTTTTGAATTATTTTTGGAAGTCCAGGGAAGGTTTAACAGGTGAGTAAATATGATAAAAAATTTCTGAGTCGGTACGAAGTTTGCCGGGTCAGCTAGTTTCATATAATTTATGACCACCATGCGGGTGATGCTCCGGTCAAAAGCTTACTTTTAAACAGCAACTAAGGATTGTTCAGAAACGATAATTTATTTAGTTCTTTACACATAAAGTTCGCAACACAGGAACACAGGTGGTCACGACTCATTATAAACTTCCTGCATGGTCCCTTGTTGCGTGACCCATAAGGGCACAATCTAAGGGTACAATGTACACGGAAGCCGTTAATCAGGTCCCCCATAAACTTTGATAACATTTTATGTTCCCCGTGACTTCCATCTTAGATAAGGAATGAGAGCATTACTCTAAGTTTCCTGGCTCATAAAGAGTTTTCCAGAGGGGGTCGCAATAAGACCATTTTAGCTAAATCATAATCTAAATTGCGACAAAATTATTCAAAGTTTACATAGAATTACTAGCAAGTAAATCATAAAATCGGAATAAAAACTGTCGTACTTGTGAAATCCATGGTTAGTATAAACTATCTGTTTACCAAACATCCAAATGCATTCAGTAATTTTGGCGTGAAAAAGTATAACAAACATCCGTCTGTCCTTACAAACTTTCGCTTTTATAATAATAATAAACAAAAAGAAAAAAAGAGAAAGATAAGCAAATGAAATATATCGACCTAGCGTGCGAGGTTGTCGAAATGTGGAATGTGAGCTCGGCTATCATTGTGCCTATTGTTGTTACTGCCAATGGCCTGATGGCAAAGAGCCTCGACGAACACCTTTCGAGGCTCTCCTTAGGGGGTTGGATCAAGGGCCTGATTCAGAAGGCAGTACTTCTTGATACGGCTCGTATTGTGAGGAGGTTCCTGTCTCTGGAGCCCTAACCACCGGTAGCTTGGACCCCGCTCCCACACCGGTGGAACACTATTTTTTATATTTTTAAATGTTTTTAATTTTTGTTTTTTGTATTGAATAATATTTAAAAATGTAAAACAATATGTTAAAAAAAATGAATAAAGAGATAACAATAATAATATTCCACAACTATCACACGACGCGTCGACGCCATCTAGTCCCAAGCTAAGCAGAGCTTGTGTTATGGGTAGGTACTAGACAACTGATAAACATACTTATATATATTTCTGAATACATAAATATTATACTTGTAAAATGATTACATTTTATCATAATTCATATTATGATTCTGTTAAAGTGGCCTTTTCGTCCCTCTGATCACAAATGAGTATGAAATCATGGTTATTTTGATTTCAGGATTAGTCAATGATACTGGCAAGATGAGTGCACAGAATCATAGTCGTAATGGATGATTTCCGCCAGTTCGTTCCAGTTTTACAAACAATGACTAACTACACACATGCGTTATACGATTGATCCTAATTGTCTTGCAAACATACGGTACCTAGATGTCTGTGTTTCAAATTCCTAAGATTATTCACACACGCTTTCTCGGGGCAAGCTTCAAGTGTCAATTCATTCTAAGACGCGACGCTGCGCGCACATTTGAATAGAGCGGCTCAAAATCAAACACGACGTGACGCGACGATATTGAGAATGTGTAATTTTCAGTATCGACGCGCCACGTCGCGTCGCGTCGCGTCTCGGTGTCAACTAATGCTAACCGTGAAAAAGCATCTCAAACGCTGATCATTTGGCAAATTTTCTTGTGTTACGTAACATGTAGCGGGCATAGGCTCTATGCCTTACCTAATATTTTAAGCCCTAGTTATGTTATGTTATGTTAGGGGATTTGGTTTCCGCACTTAGTCCTTCATGTGGACCATTGTGCGTGGGCCATAGTGGCCATTGGTGGCTTATTCCAACCAGCCCACCTCCTTCCAGAAGTTGATCAGGTTCTTTGGTCAGTGGAGAACATCTGTGTAAGTCCTCGGTGTCCCGAGGGTCTTTGTCCTAATCTGGGTGACACCTGTGCACTCGAAGAGCACATGCGCAACGGTTTCCTCAGCCTCCATGCAATCCCTGCACAGAGGGCTGTCCGTGTGTCCGTTATGCCTATTGTGTGGAAGTGTTTGTTTAGGGAGCAGTGTTCCGTTATGGTCCCTGTCAGCAGACGCATGCTGGGCCTGTCCAGGCGTAAAAGACGTCTGGTTAGCTTGCCATCTAAGGATGGCAGAGCCCCAAACAGCCCCAGTACAATAAAAACAAACGCATTATGTACCTACTATATTGTACCTATATGTATTCTTTGCTTTCTAGAGAAAATAAACGTCTGTTGAAACGTTAGGTACAGTCGAGTCATAGAGCTTTGTACCGCTACTGCATTTCCATTGTCCGCGCTTCTCATACGGCTAATGTTTATAAAACATTACTCGCGATACGGTCCGTATAGGAAACAATATCGATAAGCAATTTCTTCATTTCCTAGTATCGCCATTTGTTATTACATTTGCCCTTGATTTGAGTTGTTGTAATCTGTACCCCTAGCACGAATCATTTTCGAATAAGTATTCGTATCGTCTTGGAAAGCATTTTGTATGGGAACTTGAACAGCGCCTCTGGTGAGCGTAAATTAAACTATTACTTTTGTTAAATAAGTGTATTATGTTCTGAAAATTAGTTTAATTTACGCTCACTAGGGGCGCTGTTCAAGTTCTCATACAAAATGCTTTCCAAGACGATACGAATACTTTTTCGAAAGTGATTCGTGCTAGGGGTACTGATACTGTGTTGTTATTTCTCGCTTAAAAACAAAAGACATTGAGGACGTAATCGGGGCTGTGAGGACGAGGTATTCTTGTTTGAGCAACGATTTTTGCGGCACCTATGGTTAGAGCAATGATTGTATTCGCGTTTGAGCGTCATATTTAATTATTGATGAAACGTTGAACAAACAAACATTAAAAATCGTCTCTAGTTTTGCCGGAAGTATAAAAACTTTTGTGTATAACATACGGCTTTTCCCCAGAGAACCAAATGACGAGTAATATTACAAAATTCATAAAGTTTTGTTTAAAATACAGGCATATTTTTAACTAACTAATTGAGTCTGTGTATTCAGCCAGCAATGAAATAACAAACGGAGGTTCCCGCGCCCAGGGGCCATATTTATGTCTGAAACAGACATGAATTTCAGTTTTTTTACGAATCACCCGTGTTTTCAGACTCATTAAACAATCTGATGAAAAATCAATAGCTATTTACTTTGCTCAATTTAAATGTCCTTTGCAGTGAAAATTGAAATGTTATATTTATGCACGTTTTAGTTTTTGCCTATATTTTTGCTTTCCTCTCCCGTTATAGTTATTTTATTAGGCTCCTATCTCTCTCTGTATTAAAATTCATCAAATTCAATCCAATGGTTGGGCATTAAAACAAAATTTCGCATTTATAAAATATAACTAGCTAATGCCTGCGAAGCGGCGTTAGGTACCCGCAAGAATTTCGGTTATTATCCCATAGGAACGTCACACCGCCCGGGATAATTCAGTTAAGTTTTTGTGTGAAACAAACATCCATCCATCCTCATAAAGTTTCGCATTTAAATCAGCAGTAACATAAGTCTTTACTCCAAATAACAGTTTTTAGAATATTCATCGTAATTTCTTCATTGCTCTTCGCTATTCCCCTTCCCTCCGCGCGGTCATGTGCTCAATGAGCAATACTACAAAGTACATATTGAGTTAATTGTAATGTACGTCACTAGCCGCGAGTGTACTAAGTTTACGTTCGTGTTTTACGATCCATTTGCTCAAAGAAATTACTTTGAAGTACTTTCCAATCTACAATATTATTATACTTGAAATCCAATCCATCATACTTATAAATGTGTAAAGCGTACTTGTGCAATGTAGTAACAATACCCCGTTGTATTTAAAAAGTTTGTAGAGCCTATTCTCCTGTTATATGCCTAGACTTAAAAAAAACTCGATGTATCGTATCAAAACTTAAGTAAAGTTCACAAAGAGGGCCAAAGTCTGCCGGGGACTAACGAGCTACCGTGACCCCGGAACGTAGAGAGTCCCTCCTGCCTTGCCCTGGGTGGGAGGATTTATTTGATGATTTTACCACACTAAAAAAAAGTAAAGTTCACATATCTAACATCATGCCTGTAATTTAAAGATACAGGCAGAAGTACACAGCTATAGTATTCTCTCATTTCACTAATACGTTAAGGCCCCACACAGACAGACAGTTCCCAGTACTATATTGCGTCTACGGCTCATTGCCAGTAATTGGCCTGGTCTTATTCATATCAATGATCGCCTCAGGTGTCGTATGAAGGTGTCTCAAGCAATCATGTGCAAATGGCACCCTGAGGCGGAACTTGAGCTATTGAACGATTCAGTTGAAGCCAGGGGTACTACTACCTACTATCTAAGCACGAAACCCGTAGCTTCGGCTGACGTATCGGGCGTATGTTATTTCATAAGATTAGTTAGTGACACGAATTGAAAATTGGAGACAGCATAATTGGACAGTTGTCACGAATCCTGATGTGTTGTCAGAACTTATGAATTCAGAAATAATAGGGAGTAGGGTTCACTCAAAAGTTTTGAGTTACTTTCGTACAGGCCCGTATTTTCGTTGAACGACTAAGGCTGTAGCTACACTAGGCCGCGACGCGATCTGCGACACATGAACGATTGAAATAAATAAATTATTGCTCACCATGGCTACACCGTACATCAGCGATACCACCTGTAACCTATGTTTCGCTCTTCCAGTCGCATCGCAAATCGCTGTCTATTGTATCCTCAGCCTAACAGAGTAGACCCCCAGAGCCGACCAGGTGTGGTCCAATTTGTGGCTAAACGATCCCTCTGATGGTTGACGGCTGTTGGAACAACGTAATGGGAATCCTCTGTTTACATGCCGTTCTGGGAATTGAAGAATCGGTTCCGGGTCTAATATTGATACTGTTCTAAACAGTTTAGCTTCACTTTTAACTATGTATGTAGGTATGTAAGAAAATCTTGGAATCTTAATTTGACCCACTTCTCGATTAGGATGAAATTTTGCACACGTTCTGAGTTTTGATATCAATACATGACTAGCTAATAAACGTCATTACAAATCCAATATGGCGGCCTCCCCAAGATGGCGGACTGGCTGTTTGAAATCCACCCCCATGATATGGGTATCAAATGAAAGGGTTTGCTGAATGGGATACGAAAAAAAATATCACGTGACCTAAATCCAACATGGCGGCCGTCCCAAGGAGGCGGATAAGTAGTAAATTAAGTTTGAGTATTAAGAAGACTAAAAAGTATAATTTTTAAGCGTGTTTTTTAGTTTTTTAAACTATTAAAGAATTATTCAATAAACAGGGTGTTGAGGACATCGATTAGCATGTGTTTGGTATACCGAACTATTGACAATTTTTCATCGATATTTTTTTTAAAGTAGCTATATTTAAATATAAGTTTTCTTCCGTCTGTGCGTCAATTATCCTCCTGTATTTGGGTACAGAATAAACAGGTCGATTTTTTTAAAATTATTAGTTATTGGACATTGCAGCAACTGTTCCAGCTACCTACTAATTTAGTTGTACATGTATGAGCCAATGAACTTGAAAGCTGAGAGAAAAGTTTCAAGAAAGTGTCTGACAGAAAGTTTAACCCTTTTTGCATTCCTTTGAGTTCTGTTCACACATCTTGAAAGTACGGGTTAAATTCAAACTTTAGTACTTAGAGTACAAGCGTGGGAGTTTCTGTTAGATCCTTGTAAATTCTTGAAGTACCTACAAGTTTTAGTAAGTAGTTTGTGTAGGTGTCGACTAGCCTGAAGAGTTAGTTAAAGTGATTATTTATATCTGATGAGAAAGGGCAGCTGTCAAGTAAAGTATTTGTTAAAATCCTATAGAATTTTTAGCCATTTGTTAAAGGTTTTAAAAAAAGGTGTAAAAAATCGAATAACTAACTACCCATCAAGTACTGTCCTTAAGGGGAAGTGTCGTATAGAATTAAGAGTTGAAGATAAGTATCATCATCAGCCTATAAATGTTCCCACTGCTGGGACCGGACACAGGCCTCCTCTCTGTGAGTGGAAGTGGGCCGTAATCTACCACGCGGGCCCAGTGCGCATTGGTAGATGTCACATGTTTTCGAATTTTTGGTTATAGGACATGCCGGTTTCCTCACGATGTTTTCCTTCACCGTTTTGAGAGCAGTGGTGTTGAAATAAATTACACAAAGTAACGCGCCTGACGGGGTTCGAACCCACGACCTACTACTCGTAAGTCGAGGCCTATACCACTGGGCCACCACTGCTCTAAGATAAGTATAACGCTTACTATCTTGCCTGTTTTCACTGAAGTCTCACAAGCAGAGATGTGTACTTACAATTTACATGTATGGCAAATAGAAAAATCCTAACTTTAACACTATAATAATTATTATTCCCAAGCAGTGGCGGTAACTTTACAAAAACCTAAAAGTACCTATTATTGCTCTTGTTTACCTATGACTTAATAATTTCAAAGAATTTGGACAGCCTACTTGCCTTCCCCCGTGTGGGCCCTGAGCATCCGGACGCGACCACTAAAGTTGGTTGCATGCCAGAGGGTCATGGCTATCACGGCGTCGGACGTCGGCAGACGATCTCCGGCCACCGTAGGCGCGGGCATGCGGGCGGCGAGTACTGGGCGACTCGCTGTCTGACCATGGACCATGCCCGGGTCGACGGCGCGTTGTGTTCCACGCGCTCCTCAAAGAGTGTTAGCATGATGACGGGGCCCCCCTCTAGAGGGCCAAAGCCTGCCGGGGTCGCGGGACTTATCTCATTACCGTGACCCCGGAACAGAAAAGGGCTATTGAAGGACACCGTGGATTTTAGTCAGTACGAGTCTGACAGTCTCTCTCGCCCTGCCCTGGGTGGGAGGACACATTTGATGATGAAAAAGCCCACGTGCCTTACGAGAATGTCTTAGCTTGTCATAATTTGACGACACGGTTGGCGCAGTGGATCGACTGCTGCGCAGCGTGTCGCAGGTTCGATTCCCGCACGGAACAAATATTTGTATGATCTGCAAGTAATTGTTCCGGGTCTGAGAGTGTGTATGTGAGTTTCTATGTTTGTAAACGCACCCACGATACAGGAAAAAAATCCTAGTGTGGGGCAACGTTAAAAAAAATTAAAATGTAGACTCCTGAGACGATCAAAGAACACTTCAACATAATATTTTTTCTGTTGAATCCTCTGTTCATGTTTCACAACAGTCTACAACTCACTCACGTGTGGACTTTAATTTATGAACCCTTGACATTGAAGCTGAGATTTGCTCACCCTAACCGGTTGTATCTTCTTTCAATGAGATCGTTTCCGTGCATCATGCCGGTCAGCCTCAGAGTATAGAATAAACCAGAAGGTCCACAAAAGTATTAGAAGGTATTTTTTAACATTTTGTCAAAATTAAAGGAAAAACTTACTCGTAGTTAAATGAATGAATAATAACACTTAAAGTGTTTATAATCAAAATAGTGTTTGATTTGCTAAAGCGCGATCAAGAGCTGACAGAAAATTAATATTTCGTACCCTTATTGCAAATACCGATTATCTGCATCGAAATTCGAGCGATAATGGGTTTTTTACCTGTAGCTTCGTCGTGACTTGAGGATTCGATTTCTATATTTAACTAAAATTTTTGCAATAAGGGTACAATTTCATTTATAAATTTTTACAACCTACGTTTTAAAAAAATCATAAATTGTAGCGTCGCGTCGGGAGCAGGGTAGAAGAAGCTGCCGGTGGTCTCTAAAGACAAGAACCTCCTCATAATATGTATGAGGTGTATGTACTTGTACTGCCTTCTGAATCATGCCACTGATCCAACTATCTAATGATGGCGTCCTACGAATTAGTCCGTGAAATTCGTCAATGTGAAGTTTGCTGTACATTAGTTATTTTGGCGTTCATGTTTAGACTTCTGGTTTCTCTATACTCTGCCTAGCCATCGTGGATACAGTCATTCTCTGCATTGTCCGGTCATTACGCGAAGCGCACGCTGCCATTGTTCTGCCAATAGCTTTTGATGAACATTGTTACTTTGTTGATTTTATTAATGGCTGTGTACTCAATGTACTCGCTACTCTGTGTTCTTTTCGCTTTAATTTGGACTGAAAAGGATTTGTAGTTTTTAGACGTCCTTTTATTTGCGTTCAGACAGTTTGATATTCAGAGTGGCATAATTTAATTTCTTTAGGTATGTCTACAGAAAGATGATACAAAGATAGATTTGAATAGCAACAAAAAGTAGGTACAAAGCACTGCTTATTTGTAAAAGAAACTTCGACCTGAGAGATAATTAATATTTTTTGTAATGTAGGTTAGCATTATTTTATTTTCCGTTAAGTCTTCCAGCTAAAAAAAATATATGGCGTGTATGTTTTTGAAAAACCAATAATCCTGGCCAGGGATCGAAGCCGCTGATTATTACACCGTTCAACAGTGTCGCAAGAAGGATCAAATTCTGGGAAGTCATTTTATACGGCAAACTTTAGTTTTCGTCAAAATCGGCTCGAGGCTTTTTTCAGTATTTTTTGATATTCCTCATACTTTCGGATAAACGCATCCACGCCTAGTTGTAAAATTCATCATCTGTATATATGATATCCCTTGGTAATACTGTCTAGTTTTTTTTACGTCTTTTGTTGCTTACTTTCATATTCAACCAATTTCACGTTTGATATTTCTCAGACATTACTCAAATAACATCGACAGTTACATTTTCATGCGGCATTTGTTTCTGTGAATCGTCCTTTGTTTTATTGTTGGCATCGGAACGGCACTGTGATACAATAAACGCACGTTCAATAGAAAATCGATTGAGTGATACATTTTGTATTGTTATTTTCTTATTTGTTGAGAAACTAGCTTTATCTACGGCTTTGCTCACGTCAATATAGACTTTGTCAGTAAGTTTGAAGCAAACTGAATGAAATAATAAGTCACACTCATAAAATCCACACCCTCGTCCATTTTTCCCCTTAAATGTTTAAATAGCGTTCCTAAAAACATAAAAGACATTATAAGGCCCAAAAACATAACTGGAGAAAGTGGGCGACCTAAAAGTACCTACACGCCAGTCTAACCCAGAGGAATTAAAGTCGTAATGTTAAGACACAATTATCTTTTCTTAAATAAGCCATTTTGAAAATGTTTCCTACTTACTTTTAGACTTTTTGAATTCTTCATAAATGTGTGTAGTTTCATTAAAATCGGTTTAGTCATTTTGGAGAAAAGAGACGTATTAATTTGTATGAAGTGCCGTACAGAGCGCCGCGGTTTTAAGTCAAAGATTGAAAATTGAAAGACATAAAGCAGAAACTTACAACTGTGAAGGTATAACATTGAATTTTATTGAGAGGAAAGTGGGTTATTCGGTGAGAACAGATAAATAACGGATGCCAAGGTCATTGGTTTGATCTTTACTGTCAGCTAAGGTGGGCTGACAATTCAGTATCTCATTCAATGAATTGATGAGGTCGGTATTCAATGAACTGGGGGTCTAAAAAGATTTTATCAGAATTATAATACAAAGTACTAAGATCAAATTCGTAATTATGCAATATTGTGTTCTATTGGAGAGTAGAAATTAGAAATATGTATAATAGTTTTTGGCAATTAGTGAGTCTGCTAAAGTAGTTTTTAGACCAATGAATCTGAAAAACCATGCCGATATAGTAGGCAGGAAGAGACATTATAGTCTTCCAGATTTTACAAGTTGGTTTATGGTTTCACCGAACCATGGACCTTATAAGACGCATAATTTCTCGTAGCCAACCTTAATTTGTTATTATATATAATTATGGTCTTTTATTTGTCCCACATAGTCTATTCACGATAATTGTTTAATTTCAGGCAATAATACTTTAAAATAGTTATAAATGTATACTCCTCTGGGCTCCCCATTACTAGATTATAATGATTTTATGGCCAGATACTTTAAATACGTATGCCATTATGTTTTTTTTAAATATGATCATATGCTTTTATAAGCATCGAAACATATTTTATCAAAATACACCGTAAAAATATTTACCTATTAATATACATATATAAAAAAAAAACTTATTTTCATGTCACGTTACTTTAATGTCACTTCATCTGGCGAAACTCAAAGAAGTAAAATTTGACTTAAAACCGCAACGGTACGTTTTAGTCGTTGAACGACGCGCGTACAACAGTGTAAAGTTAGAAGCAAGCCAACGACGTTGAGCAAAACTCCAATAATATTGCGTCTTTTTGCGATTTACTGTAGGAAAGCGTGTTTGTGCCAGTCGTTGGAGTATTTCCTTTGGTAAGTATATGTTTTTGTGTTTTATCGTTACGAAATTGTATATTTGCACAATGCAATGTTTATTGTGTGTAGATGTAATGTATTCCGTTAAACTGTAGTCAGAAAAGCAAGTGATGTTGTTTTTGTAGGTTATGTGCGATTTTGTCACTTCTCTGGCGTCACTTCTCTGGCATATTTCATACGTACGCGCCAGGGAAGTGACAAAATTTCATTATACGTATATACAATAATGATTGACCATACTAATTGGCTATCCTAGATTTTCTTACTGAAGTAAAAACAAAAATGGGTTATTTATTACTTATTAGCATAGGTCGGACTTAGGTAGTAGTCATGTATTTACACTGATTTCATACAGCGAAAGAATAAAGTGGATATGCCCCAAATGCGCTTGTAAGCATGAGCCCATCATTTAAAAAGAGAAGAAGTAAGAAAAACAGAATTAAAATCTCGAAGACGTCAATCGCATCTATGAATTCGATGTCGAGTATCGAATCGCTCGATCGGCTGACGGTATCTAATCGAGACAGCAACTCGGCCGGAAGCTGTCCGATGTCGAACGGACGTCACCGACTCACCATCCGATAAACGACTGATGCTTCATTTCACTTATTAAGAAATACTAGCTTAATTACACTACTTTTTTATATAGAAATCTTCTAAAGGGGTAAAAGAGGAGGTTTCCTATGTCCTAGCCTAAATCGAGTCCTCGCACGACTTTTCACGTTTTTGACGAGACCGAGAACTTTGATGTTTTGATGGAAAAAATAATAGAGGCGCTTTTTCATTTCCCATACAATAAACACCGTACATACCTCAAGTAAGAAGTTCGGTAAAATAAGGAAAGCTTGTGCTAAGGCCGTAATACCGTAATAAGACAGACATCCGTTGAAAAAGACAGTGCTAATATTATTTTGTATTTATTATTTTTTACTGTATTAATAATACGGATCTAATCTATTTCTAGAAAGCTTTTGCATGTTACCTTTCTCTGAATCATAACACATCAATTCACATGATGTTATTTAGGAACATCACGTCATTGCACTCACGACCAAAAAAATTGGTTCACTTTTTATTTGCAACGCAGCACAGATAAAAAAAATACATTGCTGTCATAAATACAGTGACATAGATATTGAAATGATTGCTAACTAATTGCATGAATGATTAATGCTTATCACGTGGCGTCAATACAGATCATACATATTTATGCGTGGCAATGTTTTGAATTTTTAATCTAGTTTTAATACGTAACGCTAAAATTTTATGATAAACTTTGACTGAAAAATATTTTTAACTGATACTAAAAATTTGTTTGTAAATAAGCTATTTTTAGGTTGAAAATAATGAAGATACATTTATCTTGTATTAAAGTTAAATGATCTTATTTTGTATACTTTATCTCTTTAATACAAAAGAAAATGTATAAACACGGTTCTCAAACAAGTATCGTCCACTACTCTCAGTAGATGGATTTAAATTCTATTTGCCAGAAGCTCGTTAACGGATTTAATTGCGAAGTTTCAGTAGCATAGTTAACAAGCTTTTCTCCTTTATAGGAATTTGCAATGGAGGCCTAATTACTAGTCCGAATTAGGCTTACAATAAGGCCTTTGTGAGTTTAGGTCTCGTAACATTTTAGGTTAGTGCTGTGTATATTCGTATTTAATAAATAAAAATAATGCTTACAGAAAATTATGCAAACTGACAGGTAAATAAGCTGTACTATGACTGTGCCAATTTTTTTGCTCGGACTAAATACCTATAGTTATTTTCAATGAAATAATTTTTGTACAAAATTAAATGTAGATGCGTTGATTTTTTTTTTGTGTGAGTATGCGGCCACCGTCAAGTGTCTGAATTAATAAAGCCGTCTCTGAGAACCCCACAGGTCTTTAACTGGTAAGACAAATTATGGTTTGATGTGGTTTTTATTATCAAAGTTAGTAGGTTTCTGGTGAATGGTTTTATATTGCGGTTGTGTTTTTTTCTATTTTTTTAAATATTGTAGGAAATTGAGTTCGGTTGGGATTTTTTAAAGTAACATCACAGGTAGTATTGTTTCTTGTATAATTTTCCTTCTTGAGGGATTTTTGTGGTCACAAGTCGTATTGTCTAAGCCTTGAATACACTTTTACCACGGTATATTTCCATGTGAGTCTAGGTTTATGTTGTATTTAGTTGTACATATGTATTCATAGTCATACGAGTATCTACCAGTAGGATCTGTGTGTGCATTTCAGTAATGCAATGATAGTGATCTACTAAATAATACTCTTTGTATAGTTGCTGAAAAAACTAGGTGACTTACATGTTTACCAATGACATACTGCATTATTAAAAAAAAACCTACGTAATATCATGTATTTTATTTAATAAAAAGTATAGCAGAACGCACTGTTTTTTTTTATTGTTTTTTCTTCTAAAAATGACCTGCCATTATGACATCACCACAAAATACGTAAATTAAGGATAGATATTTACTACACAAAACTAATGACTGAAGACAGGCCTGTTGGTCTAGTGGTTAGTGACCCTGACTGCTATGCCGGAGGTCGTGGGTTCGATTCCCACCCAGGACAAATGTTTGTGTGATGAGCACGAGCATTTGTTCTGTGTCTGGGTGTAATTTATCTATAATATGTATGTATTTAGAAATATATAAGTATGTTTATCAGTTGTCTAGTACCCATAACACAAGCTCTGCTTAGCTTGGGACTAGATGACGTTGTGTGATAGTTGTGGAATATTATTATTATTTTTATCTCTTTATTCATTTTTTACCTTATTATATAAATTTTTAAATATTTTCATAAAAATAAAATAATAAAAAACATTTAAAAATATAAATAATAGTGGCCCACCGGTATCGGGAACAGGGTCCAAGCTACCGACGGTCAGGGCTCCAGAGAAAGGAACCTCCTGACAATGCGCGCCGTGTCCAGAAGAACTGCTCTCTGAATCAGGCCCTTGATCCAGCTGCCTAAAGAGAGCCTCCTTAGATGTTGGTCGAGGCTCTTGGCAATTAAGCCATGGACCGACACGACTATCGGCACAATGATCGCTGAATCCACATCCCACATATCGACAACCTCGCGAGCTAAATCAAGATACTTAATTTGCTTATCTTTTTCAGCTTTCACGAGGTTCTCATCATGCGGGACGGTTATGTCAACAATCATTGTGCGCCGCTCTGATCGATCCACCACCACTATATCAGGTCTATTGGCTACAATAGTCCTGTCAGTGATGATGGATTGATCCCAGTACAGTGTGATATCGCCACTTTCAAGAACTGGGTCGGGCTCATACCTGTAGTACGGCACTTCCGATTCCACAAGGCTGTATTTCAGAGCAAGTTGCTGATGGATTATCCTGGCTACAAGGTTATGTCTATGCAAGTATTCTCCATTAGCCAGACGAGAACACCCGGAAATAATGTGACGGATTGATTCGCCAGGACGGTGGCATGCCCGACATATGTCAACCGTGCCATCCTTCACAATAAATCTCCGGTAGTTATTCGTCATCATAACTTCATCCATAATTGCACAGACAAAACCCTCGGTTTCACCAAACAGGTCTCCGGATCGTAGCCAGGCCACGGACGCTGACAAATCTACATCAGGCCCATGTAGAGCCCGGAAAAAGCGTCCGTGAAGCTCCTTGCTCTGCCATACCTCCATGCGATCATTAGTGTCAAGCACCGCAGGTTTGCGCCAGTTCTCTTTAGCCAAGGAGAGCGGGGTGAGGCCCTTGTCCACCGCTACTACATCTCGATGCATTCCCACGTCGGCTTTTAGGAAATATTCCCTGAGATTGCATATCTCGCGATTGTGGAGAGTCTTAGCGTTTAGAAAACCTCGACCTCCACATTTTCGCGGGATATACAATCTCATAACTGAAGACCGTGGGTGATGCATTTGATATGCAGTCAGCAATGTACGGACCCTCCTATCCAGGGCATCAAGTTCTGTTTGAGTCCATTTGAGCATGCCAAAAGAGTACATCACTACTGGCATGACCCAGCCGTTGAAGGCGCGCACTTTATTACCACCTGATAAAAGGCTATTAAATACTTTTTTCAGGCGGTCAAACAAACGCTCCCTCAACGATTGCTTCATGTCAGCAACATTGATGCCCAACGCTTCGGACATACCCAAATACTTATAGGTTTCGGTTGCTGAGAGGGATCTAAGGTTTATTATTATTAATGTACGAATTTGTATGACATTGACATAAATATACATATAGTTCATACCCATAGGATACTTTTATCCTGGTAGTACAACCCAATGAGATAGTTTTATTACCTAACATCACTATAAGAAGTCACGGTGCAAAAGTAAATTTATCAAGGTACAGCAAGCCATTTTAAAATGTTCAAAAAATAAGTAGGCTATTTGTTTGATAGGACGATCACAAAAGCTGTAAATGGTATTCAAAAAACAGATGTGAGTGAGTCACAAAAATTTAGTCGGGTTGAAAATATTAGCTGCGTTTAGTGTAACGGATTGCTAAATTATATGACGAAGGTCAAATAGGCGGAGTCGGCGCAATAACCTATGGAAATTACTGACTTCCTATACATATATCAGAATTTAGGTGTAATATATTATTAGTTGCATTTTTAAAAAAGAATATAATTATGACCGATCTATTTACATGGTAATAGTGCCGTTTAGCTAAAACTATTTTCAAAATTGTTTAGTCGGATGTTAGGTACTCTATAGGTACATATTTTTGCAATAGCTTTAGTACCTACCTAGATGATTTTAGATTAGTATTTAAGGGATGCTTAACTTAATTATAAATACTTGAGTAATTTGGTGATTCCTGAATTAAGCCTCGAGCAGACACACACGATTAATCGCGCAGGGCGACTTGTCGCGGTCCATTCGCAGTACATTTAGAGTGGAAATAAGCTTGGCTCGTTGTCGCAGCGCGATTAATCGCGTGTGTCTGCAGGAGGCTTTACTGTCTGGTTTTTAACGGATATACTTAAGTTTTTTTTACTAATGTTCAAAAGGCTGCATCCAAATAATAACATATTTAATACACCATTCTGTGTCCCACTGCTGGACAAAGACTTTCTCCTTTTAAATCTATCTGTTTTTGGCAATTTCTAGCAATGGCAGTGTCCAAATACTCGTACTTAGTGAAAATATTTCAGGATCGTAAATTACATTGTGCTTAGTACAGTTTAGTTGTATTCCTAGAGATTCGCAAAGTTTATTAAAAAAAATGTAAGTTATTATGCCTGATAAAATAAACAAATTAAAGTTATGTCAAAACCAATATTAACTTCAAAGATAATTATAATACCACAAACTATATAAAAAAAAAAAAAAATTAAAAAAAATTCCATTAAAATCCCGGTTAACTTGGCTTTGGTATGCAGGCTCCACCATGCTTATAAATTCGCAGGATTAACCTGTAGGTACCAAATACAGTCCTACACATGCCATTTGACAAAGAGATAACAGCTCTATATAATTACTCATTCAACACCAGTGTTGAACGGTCCGCTGAACAAAATGATCACCAGCTGACAGAGGCGTAACTAGGCCAGAAGAGGCCCCATATCAAAACATGTTTGGGGCCCTTAAAGAAAGAAAGAAAAAACATTTATTTGGCACAAAACCACGATAAAACATAATAAAATAACCACAAGAAACAGAAAAATGGAAATTCAAATCAAAAAGGAAATAGTAGATTTTTAACCAAGGGGATAAAGCAGTGTCTTCTGTCGCGGGTGACGATTTAAATCGCGAGCGTAACGAAGGACTCGAGGTTTACTCCCGAGCGTAGCGAGGGTGTTATAAACTTAAATCACGAGCGAAGCGAGGGATTTAAGACTAGTCCTGAGTGTAGCGAGGGATTTAAGTTCACCCAAGACTAAGACAGCTTTATCACCGAGGAAAATACTCTTAAGAATTTAGTAGGTTTTCCATTTTTTTTAAACTTTAACCAAACATTTATTTAATTTTATGTCTATATTTTAAATAATCTAAAGAAAAGCAGTAAAATAAATGCCCATTCGCAGCTTACGTCACATTTCAACACAAATATCATTTTTTCAATTTTCAATCTTATTGACGCTCCATAGTGCTCAAACACACTGCGAGCCTAGCGCGGTGGCGGCGGCGGGCGCGGAAATATTGAATGTATGAAATCGCCGCTCGTGGCCATATTGAAGTGACTAAGGCGGGGGCCTAGCGCGATGGCTACAAGCGATTTTGCGAGCCTAGGCGTTGCTAGGCAACAACCGATACAACGGGCGGGTGGCAGGTGTATCAAACCTTTTCGGCCTTTTAGTAGCGCCATCTAGTTGCCAGAACATGCACTACAGTACTACCGTTGGACGTTTTTGTACATATTTAAATTATTTTTACCGTACTTGAGTAGAAAAATGTAGAATGATTGATAATTTACTTGTATGCAATCCTAAACAACCTATAAAACATTTTAAAATGAATTTCTTTAAACAAGATTTATAGAAACTACTTTGTACCACCGGTTTGCAACACCTGAATTCGCCGCTACAAAAACAAACGCTTGATCGGCAGTGTGGACACAGATCGCGCCCGCCGCCGCGCCCGCCACCGCGCCCGCCGCCGCCGTCGCGCTAGGCTTCCAGTGTGGACACACACATAGTGGTGACAATAGTTTACGCGGTCATATGCGATTAAAATCGTAGTCAGTCCGCGCCTTAATAATCATAACTGCATAATAAATGCGTATTCCTTTTTCAAAAAGATATATGTGAAGATGTGTTTATATACAAACTCAATGGTGTAAACACAGATGTAGTTCAGTATAAAATATTCCAAATTTAAATCACATTCTGCCCCTAGAGGATGAATGAAATTCAATACAATTTTCTTTCCCGGTTTTTAACAGATTAAAAATGACTATTGTTATGTTCGCTTTTTGTGGCATAGAATGTCTTTTTTGAGCAAGTGGTACGAAAAAAGAATTTATGTGTGTCGCATGGCTGCGCCAAATAGGACCAGGGGGGGTATTACAACGTCTTAAACCAGGCTTATTCCAGTGAGTGAAGGAGATGGCGCTAGACGACTTGTATAGCTCTGTCACTTTCACTCGCCGGAACAAGCCTGCTTTTAAGACGTTGTAATACGCCTGCAGTTCAGCAAAATTTTGAGCAACTCTGCCCTGCCCTCCAAATCTAGTCTTCTATCTAGGTATGTATAGTTTAGCAGAATAAAGAAATATATTATTAATATATTATTATATTAGACTGACATGGTCACTATTACAAATATAAGGATTTAAAACGGGATAGTTATCATGTTTATTACTTGTTTTGAGTTTCCGATATTTCGGCACTGTTGCAAGCGCCATGATCACGGATTTAATGCCATTATGAGAATAAAGAAGGGAGCCAGCAAATTGAGAATGCTGATCGGCTGATCGCAGTTCATTTATGACAACTTTAACCTAACCTAAGAGCTATGTGAGCTGGATAATTAGAGCTTTATGGACCGCGATAAGTTTTCATTTAAGAGGAACATTTTGTTTTTTTTTTATTTTAGTTTTCGGGGGCTATTTATATTTGGGGGCCCCGTATCACTGATACGGCTAATACGGCAGTAGATACGTCCCTGCCAGCTGACTAAGTGCGACGCTTACCTGGTAAAATAACCTCAATACTTTTGTGATAGGCTTCTGCGATCGGCCATATTGTGGCGTGTTAATTGTGAAATATGGGATTTAAATAAATTATTGTATTTTTGTCTATGAACTAAGTTTATCTTATCATACAAGATTTTCATGAATATGTCGCAGGTTTTTCATAAAATTAGGTGTTTGAACAAAAAATTAGGTTTTTGATGAAAAACCGGCAGATGAAACAGTTTAAACTAAATTTCATCATTAACCTGCAACGATCCAGATTTTTGGTCAAAAACCTGAACTAGTTTGGGTTTGTGATAGATAAAGTTCTTGACAAAATCACGGGTTTGCTTTGTTTTATGACAAACTAGCTTCTGCCCGCGACTTCGTACGCGGATCCTGTTGCTTATGCCAGCGGCAACGGGGTCGTCAAAATCGAGGTTCTGAAACGTCTGATATCGAATTCTAAGAGCCCGGGGACGGGACAACAACGGGATGCGCGAGACGATTCGAGACGTTCCAGACCTTTCATTTTTGCAAGTCAACAGGAAATGCCCATCAGACTAAACAACTTTTACTCGGCGACCTCCCTGACGGCGTCGGCGTAACATATTACGCCGCTCGTTCTGGCGGAGGGAGAGTCGCACCAGGTGGCGGCCGACCTGGCGACGCAAGCGGTTGCGACGGTCGTTGATATGATACGGCAGTTGGGACTCGACGTGGCGCTGCACAAAACAGAAGCCATGTGTTTTCATGGCCGTCTGAACGCGGCACGTTCAGAGTCCCACATAACGGTGGGGGGGGGGGGGGTTCGCATCGGCGTCGGGAGGACGATGAAGTACCTGGGACTCAACCTCGACAGCTGGTGGAACCAGGGAGCATTTCCTGAGTTTGGCCCCTAAGCTGGAACGGGCAACAGCCACCCTCAGACGACTCCTGCCCAATCTCAGCGGGTCAAATGCCTCCTTTCGGAGGCTGTCGCCGGTGTCTTGCAGTCCATGGGCCTCTACGGGGCCCCCGTGTGGGCCCTGAGCATCCAGACGCGACCACTAAAGATGATCCGAGGATACCGCACGATCGCCGGCGAATCGGTCAATCTCCTTGCCGGATTGCTGCCCTGGGATCTGGAGGTGACCGCCCTCCAGGACGTCTATGAGTGGCGCAGCGCCGGGGTGAAATACGGAGGAAGAGCTCCGGCGCGATCTGAGGAGGGCTGGGTAGGCATCACGGCGTCCTGACCTACCGCATGATGCAGGTCCTCACGGGACACGGAAGTTTCAGGAGGTACCTGTGTCTGATAAGGAGGAAAGAAATGCCTGGGTGTCACCACTGCGAGGATCGCCCGGAGGACACGGTGGAGCATACGGTGCAAGACTGCCCCGCTTGGGCAGAGCACCGACGTGTCCTCACGGCGGCGATAGGCGGAAACCTCTCGCGCTCGGCATTGGTCGAGGCCATGCTGCGGGGCGAGACGAAGTGAGAAGCGTTCGCCTCCTTCTGCGAAGCAATCATGTTCGCTAAGGAAGAGGCGGGCCGCGTGAGGGAGAGGACAGCGTCCTCCCTCCACCCTAGCCGCAGTGGTAGACGCCCACGGCTACGAACGTCGGCAGACGATCTGCGGCCACCGTAGGCGCGGGCATGCGGGCGGTGAGTAATAGGCGACACGCTGTCCGACCATGGACTATGCCCGGGTCGACGCGACGGCCCGTTGTGTTCCACGCGCATAGTGTCAGCAATCAGCATTATGACGGGGCCCCCCTCTAGAGGGCCAAAACCTGCCGGGGTCGCGGGACTTATCCCATTACCGTGACCCTGGAACGTGAAGGGTTATTGAAGGAAATCGTGGATTTTAATCAGTACGAGTCCGACAGACCTAGCTCGACCGTGGGTGGGAGGACTCATTTGATGAATTTACCACGTTAAAAAAAGACGTCATTCCTATAATTATTTGCTACAGTGTCGTTGGGCGCTTGGAATTCCACAACAGGTGTTCCAGATCTTCAATTTTTATACGTCAACAGAGAGTGCTCATCAGGCTGAACAACTCTTGCTAAGACGAATTCCTGTATAAAATAAATGAAATCGTGTACCGCCGCTAACGCTATGTTGCATTTTAAATCTGTGATATCTTCGAAAATATTCATTTAAATTACATGCTGTAAAAGGCCATATTGATCTATATTACATCTACTATTTATACTTAATTTGATAAGGATTAATGCCGTATTACTCAAAATCGCTTTTTCGTATAAAAAATAGTTATTGTGGGTTATGCCTAAGAGATACACATATACCATCGCGGTGTATAATACTGTAGTACATCATTTTGATCTATCTCGTAGGGTTCAGCCAGCGTTTGCAATGTAAGAGCAAAAAAATGAGTTTATTTACGACCTTACAAAACCTCTAAAATTATCAGAGTTTCTCTACGATATTATGCATGTATTATACATAAAAACCTTCCTCTTGAGCCACTCTATCTTTTAAAAAAAACCGCATCAAAATCCGTTGCTTAGTTTTAAAGATCTAAGCATACAGGGGGACAGGAAGCGGGAAGCGACTTTGCTTTATACTATGTAGTGATAAACAATTTAAATGAAATAAATAAACAATCCATCATCATTTGCAACTTTAAAGAAAGCAATTATTAATTAATAATTATTTATTATTCAAAATTTTACATTCATTGTTCAATCAATATTCTCCATAGGTTAATGATAAAATTTAGTTTAAAATGAGTCATCTGCCGGTTTTTCATCAAAAACCTAGTTTTTGATTTAATCCTAATTTTATGAAAAACCTGCGACATATCCTAGATGTACAGGATTTCCCTGTATGATAAACGATAAAATTCGAATTCATTGGAGTTATTATTATTAATATTAATTTAGTTTTATTTTGTACATTATTCTTATTCTGGTTTCTGTGATGTATGCCTAGTACAAGAGCCAGGCCTACACAGAATTATATCGATCAATAAATAAAAATAATCCTAGGTAATAATAATTTAGTATTTTCAGTGGCTAACATTGCTTTTGACGAATATTAGTAAATATTAAACGAAAAATGACAGTACCGTCTGTGTTTATAAATGAATAAAAGGTAATAAAAGCGTAAGATAAAACTCATCAAGCTAAAAATAAATATAATTTCTTCATTACTAAACAAAACGTATCCTTGAAAAATTCTTGACATTGAACTAAACGAATGAACGAAAAGCACATGCCAGAGTTTAAGTTACGCCGGTAACATTTGTGGAGCAACAAAAGGCAACACGGTAACATTCGGCAACATTCGGTAACTTTTGTGGCTCCTTGTTACTATTTGTTGATTGTTACTCATCCACACCGCAGTAGCATCCGACAACAAATGTTGCCGTGTTACTGTATGTCGAGTAACGTTGCTCGACAATCGGCAACATTGTTAGATAATGGGGGTAACATTGTTACCGAATGTTGAGCAACGTTGCTCGACTTACAGTAACACGTCAACACTTAGTAACATTAAATAACATTTTGTTGGCGGATGTTACCGAATGTTGAGCAACGTTACTCGACTTACAGTAACACGTCAACACTTAGTAACATTTTGTTGGCGGATGTTACCGAGCAACATTTGGAAACGTTGAGCTACAAATGTTACCGGCGGTGTGGATGCACCAATGGTTATTCAATGGTCATAAAAAATAATAAGAAGAGGACTAAAAGTTTTATAACGTTACACACGTACACGTTTCTAAAAGTTTCGTTTTTAAACAAATAAAAGTCACTCACCTGAAACTACTGCACGGATGTATAACCCAGTGGCCGGCAGCCTTCTGCCTGATGCGCTCCTTCATCAGCGCCTTCTTAGACCCGAATAGTTTCATGGCTAGCTTGTTGTCGGTGGGTTGGAAGAGGGCCTGCAGCTGGTTTCGCAGGAAGCCTTGCTTGGCGTCCGATGCCGGTGGCGCTGGTTCCACTGGCGTACCGTACAAGGACACATCGTCCAAACCACCGAAGTGGACTTTGCCGGTGCCGCTGCCCTGCTTCAGCGACATATCGGCGTCGCCTGTGGACAAAAAGTTTTATTAGGAATTGAAGACAGAAAATTTTTGCGGATCCTGAGCGAGCACAGGACACATTTCATCTGGCGTGTCTGATACCGGTTTTATAATTCAGGCATTTTTTTTTGCATTCAAAACAATCGGTTATCAATGCTAGCTGAATATCTTATAAATAAGATTTCCTTCTTCGCGAAAAGGCCCTGACACATTCTGCCACGAAATTCAAGCACATAAATCCCATTTGCAGTTTCCGTCTGTGCCATAAACGTGACAATAATAAACGATGAACAAGTCCGATGCGAATCGGTTCCGGCTTTCCGGGCGCAGAAACAGATGTTGATGAATGTTAAACATATGCATTCTCATGTGCATCCCGTGTTGATGCATGTTATTGGGGATACAGGATGGACATTCTACCGATTTGTCAACATACACAGGATTTCGCACTTCAAGCGAAACAACGTGTGGAATGTAATCACACCATTCTTATCGAGCCAATGTTGATTCATGGTTGATTCACATTGTGGTTACATTTGTCACGAGTAATTGATCATAGCAAAACATTTTTCTTTAACAAAACTGAGTAAGACCACTCGAAGAATAAACATTTCAGTGAGAGAAGACACGTGCCCTCAATAAAGCACCAACAAGGAGTCAAGGACTCAATAACAAATTCTATTCAAATCCAACATTTATGACCGAAACTGCTGAACGTAACGGGAACCCCGGAATGGTGCAATAGTTCACTATTCACATGTTCACAATACACCAGGGTCACTGACGTTTGAGTACAATTGTTCCAAAATCAATAGAGATGTAAGCGGGGAGTTAGCCCACAGAAATGACGCTCGAGGCGCGCCAATCAAGCCAATGTTATTGTTCTTTTAATGCCTTCGCTTCCAATGAGCTATTTCACATAAAATATTTCTAGAATATCACGTGAATGCGAGTAAAGTTCAATATTGTTAATATCTTAAGGGCCGTGGGACATTATCATAAGCTACAATGAGCCTGAGGTTCTGATTGTAACTCAATTGAGCAACACAGAGCTGTTTATAAAAATAACATTGACTTTCCCAGAGGTCGAACAAAAACATGTCTTCCATATTGTGGTTATGTCACATACGAGTATGTTTTTGTCTGAACATGATATTGCGGAGACAGGTGGTAGGGCAGCTGCTAAGAAAAGCAATCTCAAAAGGAAAAACGATCACGAAATCAGAAAAAAGCTAAAACCGAATCCAATCCACGGGAATTTAATTAGCCAAACAGTTACGTTAGTTCAGACATCAAAATAAACAGATTCTTGGAAATGGGCATAAAAATCGCACGATTGTGAAGCTAGAAACGCTGGTTCGTTTGTTCATGATCGGGTGCCTTAACGAGTCGCATGCACGGACATCTCGGCTATGTTCATTACAGCTGATAAAACAGACGATTAAACAATGAGCCAATAGCACTTCATTGATTCAAGTGGCGTCAACTCTGAAACGGGAGACGTCCAATCAAGCGGACAGCGGTGCGTGAGACACTACCCTAATAGCTAAATCGTTTCACTTAGCAAATATTTTGTCGTGTTTAACAAGCCTTGCTGCCTACTGACTGGTTCATGAAACCATCCTGTTCCTTTTCAAATTATCTCTTTGAGGTAAACTTGGTTATTCCTCGTTGTCTTGACGACAGAGGTAGAAAATGTTCACCTATATTTCTCAAGATTGTTTTCATTTTTCTAAGCTTTTCCAGATGGTAAAATAATCTCATTACCGTGACCCCGGGACATAACGGGCTATTGAAGGACACCGTGGATTTTTTTTACCACGAAAAAAAAAAAAAAAAAAAGATGGTAAAATAAAGTCCGAGAAAATGTTGTGTTCCATTTGAATCTTTTATATTCTCTGCGAAACATGTCCAGTCTACCGACATGCACTACTCATAAATTGCAATGGTATTTAATAAATGCATCTAAGTACCTACACAAAAACGATTACTATTAATACATCATGTTATGATGAGCATAGGTGGAAAAAAAACATAGTAATCTTTGATATGTGTGACCTCAAAGTAGCAATCTCAGAGATGAAAAGACGAAGCAGATATTGCTATGACTATAAACAATAGTGATTCATTATAGTTGGATAAATAAACATTAGTCTGATGATTTCTCCTGGAAATATTGCTACTGTGCTACTCTATTTATTTGAGAGCTCAAAAACTTTAATTAAATATAAAGTTTTATTCGAATGTTTTGAGAAGCAGGTGGGACGGTGCGGATTGATGCACCGACTCTGAAGCACTCAAATAATTATAGAACTTGTGAATTGATTGCAGCGCTATTGCATGAAGCGCGGCAACACAGGCCAGTGATTGATTAGTTATTTTATGATTGAGTTTATTAGATTACTTGCATTTGTTGACTATTATTGTCAGCCTTGAAATTAGCAGTTGACGGTACAGTTTACTGGAGGTGATGTCACGAGATACTGACACGTGAGCTACAGCAACTAGGGAATTATAAACATACTACGGGTATAGTCTCGGAGCTCACTCCTTGCGATGTTTCCATAAAACGATCGCTGCGGCAGTGATTTTTCTATTATTTTCCATTCCTGCGATACAAGGTCTATACACCTGGTAATAAAACTTTCATTGTGGTGGCATACCTAAGGCTTATATACCCTGTAACATTTAAGAAACCTAAAACCTTTTTTTGGCTGATATAATTAAATATATTCATCTCTTTCCTACACCGAACCAAATTGAAGTTATGTCTTTCGCACGACAAGGAAGTCTATAAGATGTTTAGACCTGGTATCGAGCTCAACGTGTTAAAATCTAAGCCAGCTAATTAATAATTCAACCATGTAATCATAACATTTCCTTTACAAATTATCATGACTTCAAAATGGCAATTAATACATGTCGCAATTTCTTGGTATAACGAGACTCTTGAGGAAAATACTTCGATGGATTTGAGTGTGATATACGTGTGATATACGTGTACGTTGCTATGTAAAGCGACACTTACCTTTAGGCATCTTTATATTTAGTTTCCCTTTAACGTGACGATTTGTGGTTAGCGGTTAGTTAAAAATATAATCCGCGTGGCGCTCCATGCAGTCCTCAAGCACATTACACTTAACACACATCGGAAACAGCACAAATAGCACGGAGACACTTTTATTACTATATTAGTTATATTTACACTATTCCAATGACTATTTATAATTGACTAATTTTGTTTTGGCTTTATATTTTGGCTGGAAAAGAAATCTAAGCTATGTTAGACGTTGCTTGACGTTATCGCATCCGAACGATGTATTTCAAGATTACAAGATTCAACTTTATGAATGGTACTCATAGTTTATCCGTTAGGTTAGTTTGCAACCAGTTTTTTTTTTCTTTCAATTTGTCCTGTTGTGCCATAATAAGTTTTTAACGCAGAGCAACAGTTAAGGTGCAATTTGAAAGAACAGTAAGTGCAAATTGTATCTGAGAATAGAACAGAAGACGTCCCCAGCAATTACGGGCCAATTGAGACAAAAGGATAATGTTTGGCCGCCTGGTCAAGGTCAGCGCGCTTTATTCGTTCAATTGGAAATAAAAATTGACACGCTAGATTTATTTATTTTATTTTATTAATAAATTATTTATGTAAAATGTCACTTAATTTCTTTAAAATCTGCAGTTGTTTACTTTTTTTTTTGGAAATTTTCCGGATTGGTTACTTTAAATAAATAAATGACCTAATAAATGGTAATTATCCACTGACCGCTAAAAATCCTGTAGGTATTTCTAGTAATAACACCAAAATGACCAACCAATGTTTAATAAAATAATAATATGTACATATAATTTTCCATATTATTTGTTCCGGTACTTAACCATTGCATATATTTGTATAAAATCTATCTAGCTTCAGTTCCAAGTTACCACATTTTTGCCTAAGTGTATCGGCATAAGGAATAATTACAGACAACGAGACAGTAATTAGCAAGTTGCACCATAAACAGGTAATCAGTAATTTAAAGTACTCCTATATACCCAATGAAGGCAAATGTCGACATGATCTAGACTAGACGACACAGATCAACTATAACATGATCCGGTTATTTGAGAGAGCGCATTTGATCCAAATAGGTAATCTTTAAAAGATTTTCTTCGTAACTTCAACTACCACTTAAAGTGCATTTCACTAAACCTTAGTCACTCTCTATGTTTAAAGACATGAATTATTATTGAACTCGGTTTACCTGCTGATCGGGTTTAGTTTAATTTGTGAAACCGGCCCTTAGTTTCTCAGCGTTAAAAGTAAATTGCGTCTTCTAATTTCACGGTTAATTAATTTATTATTTTAACGAGGTAACAAAGAAATAAATTGGATTCTTAACCATAACCGTAAAATAATTTACAATTTATTCATTGTTTTGCTACGGAACCGTTCAATGTACTTCAAATTGCTATTTTATAGTAACTTTCATTATAATGCGGCATGCAGTAATAAAATGACATGTCACCTTGACTCCTGAACTATTATCGCGATCGACATTGACGTATCAATTTTTACTTTATTTATATTATAAACCAATGTTATGTACTGTTACTATTTCAATACTTAAGGGGTCATTATCGATGATTGTAATAAGTACTATTGTCTTAACGTGCGTGTGGACCAAGCATGGAAATTAAAGTCAATGTAAACATTTACTTATTTACTCAGTTTTAGGCTCATTTTTGTGCGGCAATCATTTCACGTGACTTCACGCATCAGTTTGTTTAATACTTCGTTTAATTTTTACGGTGCACCCGCTCATGGCTGCCGAATGTCAACGATGCATGGCAGCTCCAAATACCGGTTGTTATGAGTAAGCTTCAGCTTACACTATTGTCCCTGCACATTAGACTACCACATAGACTGCTGTACAGTACACACAAGTTCTCAGAAACATTCTAGAAAGCTGCTTTGAGGACATAATATGGTGATTGTGCATTTAACTCGCCTGTCTGCCCCGCAATGAGACTTACGCAAAAACGATTTGCACCTCGAAAATCTTTATAGTTTCGTAATTTGACGCGAAACGTCAATAAAAACAAACATTAAACTAACATAAACACACCACTATGTAGTAAAGTTTATGTTCCATCGCCGTTGATAAGTTACAATGAATTTTGTAGTCACATGTAATTATAACGTATAGAACGTTATCGGGTTTAATTTTAGCGTCGGGAACACTGCAGATTGAGCGGCTTGTTGCCGGACAATTGGCGCAGTTAATACTTACTTTCGCGGCTGGCTAGTCCACATGTGTACTTCACAACACTACGGAACAGGTCGTTGGTGAACCTGGCACAACACATGTTTAATGTTTTTAATTTAACGTCAATGTATCGAGAATGTCATGTTGATGAGCGAGCAGCGCGTGCGCGGGCGGCGGCGGCGTGCCGAGAGGCGAGCGCGACTGATCGACGCACATAGCACTATACTATTGACCGGCTGGTGGTGGTAGGGCTTGCTTCCGATGAGATACGCCACAGCGCCCCCCAAATTTACACTCTGAGCTTAACAATACCATGTATTGTAAACGAACCGCGAACAAAACGCCCGGCCGAGCCCGCAACCCGCCATGCACTGATATTTTTTTCTGTTTTTTCAATACAGAGACCAATTAATGCCAATGACTGACGAAACCAGAAGCAGATCAGTGGTATTTCTCAGCTAATAGGTCTAATGTTTACAAGAGTTAAACGGGGCGATCGCTTTACGATTCATTTTATCCACTGTGTGAGTAAATTGGAAACTAATTTATGGCATCTTTGTTCCGTTGGTGAGTGAGGATCGAGTGACATTAATAACTTGTAAGAGACTCATTAAAAATAATCGTGACTTCAAGTGTTAGTTACTGCACATGGTAACCTACCTAGTGTTAGATATTTCATTACCTATATTGACTAATTCACTGAGTATTTAATTCGTGAAAGTACGACGACTTTCGAAACGACTCGACTGTTGCTAGATTATCTTTTAGATGAATGTTAACTTGAAATGTCAAAAGTCATTCTCAACATGAAGATAAATAAAGTTGAAATTATTTTTTAGCTTTTGAACTTTGAGGGTATAATTCATGTTAATCAGATGAACGAACTTAATTAGAATACTTGGTAATTGTTTCTTGGCGTAAAAATGTAGTCTAGAGAAAATTTAGGGAATGTTCCTGTTACGTCTACAGACATTTAGTTATTATCTTTGTCGTTATTTAATGTTTCTTACCAACATTTGAGTAGGTACACTTTTGTTTATTGTAGGTGCTTGCTTATCTATGTAAATAAGTACGCGTGATATAATTTAAATTTTACCTCATACATAATTATTTAAGTTTTGTGCTAAAATACGTGGTTATAATGACAAAAACTTCTATCTTATGTAATGAATGTCGAGAAATTCTCATAAAATATTGATTAATGGATAAGTAACTGCTGTCATGCTTAAAAACCTGATCTAAATTATATAAAAATATTTTGGTGATAGGAGGTACTCTAAAAGTAATTCCACTCGCTAGGTTATCCAAATTAGAAAGTACGTCTGTCCAGCCTTTATTTTAGTATGCAAATGTAAGCAACGCAGAGGCGACCCTTCTGTGGACTTGTTTTAAATCGGAGACTGTTTTAAATAATGTAATTTAAACTGTTTTAATAGGCATTTGTGGGGCTTATATGACTCGCAAAATAGTACTTTATTGAGGGTAATTGATTAGCGCAATTCATAGATAATGGAATTCAGGGTTATTTCGAATTACAGGGTGGGGTTTTTTCCCACTCCAAACACAACGGGTTACTTCTAGTAATCCTAAAAAAAAGGGTTACTCCTAGTAATTTATCATGATATATCTACTTGGTGGTTAGATTTTAGGATTATGTATTTGCTATTTTATTTTACTAACAATGCCTATTTTTTTCTAGCTTTTTTTTTTTAAATTAAAAAAAAATAGAAAACACAGTATTGTTAATACCGTTTTTTATTTTATTTTTTTTAACTGTGTTTTTTATTATTATTTTTTTATTTAACTAGGCGACATAGTCATCAAATGCGAACCTATGTTCGCGTTTGATGATTATCTCGCCTGAATGATGGTAACTGAAGATAACAATATTAACAAAACTATGGACTGTTTTCTGAAATATTCTGATTTATTTTTTCTACAACAGGGACGAATATCTCTTCTGTGGACGTGTAAAATTTTAAACTATGTCATCATTTACCTACAATTTGTAAACTATATTATCTGGGTCGCATAAACTAGTTTAAAACTTGATTCATGCAATAACTGGATTGAGGAAAATGAGTTATGTATTATGGTTCCGTAGCAACTTCAATTATTTTGTAGTTTGTATAATATAAATGTTTTTCTTTCCTTCTATTTAAGCTATTCAAAAGTAGGAAATTTTTGAAATTTTTTGCTGTAACGTAACTGCTAAGCTGAAGCAGCTGTAGATGTTTGTGTAATTTTTTTATAAATTTTGCTCTAAATATGACTTAAAATCATATTTTTCTTTCGGATTTTGCGGTATTTTGCTACCACATTTTAGGTATAAATTTATTTAATCAAGTAAAATGAGTATACCTGTATAGATATTCATTTCAACCACAATTAAATACGACTGCATGATTGCATATTTAAACAGCTGCTGTGAAAAAAATCCCCATCTACACAATTTGCTCATCCTAAAAGGATAAAAGGCGTGAATATATTTTCAGAATCCATTGTTAATAAGACGAACAATCACGTACCTACAGCGTGTGCAATAAAAAACATAAGTCATAATAATCAGAGAACTTAGCCTCTTCGTACACAACGCGATGTAAGTCTCCGGTCTCCGATACCTTACGACTTTGGTTTCTTCTCGGTCTCACCGTTCAAGTATTACAATTAAGTACTATAGGGGGCGGGCTATGCTTTGCTTAATTTTGATCACATGAGGGGAGGGGTTTAGATAGTGATTACGTCAGCTGTAATTGTTTACGTTTTTATGTGGCATATTGGCAACGCACACATTGTCATTGCATGAAAACTAAACGCATATATACGGGGATTTCCTTAAATTGTTCAAATGCAGATGTAGGTATTATGTGCGTTGAAAAATCATTACAAAAATGTATACACTATACTAATGTTTACGTAAGTATGGGAGGGGTGGTAAGAGCTTTGTTTGCTTTTGCTGACAAGAGCGAGAGGATTAAATAATTGTAATAAATCTGCTTACGTAATACTTGAACGACGATGGCCAGACGACTATCGCAATACAATTCCATAGAGATTCGTACACAGGCACGCATCAATGGATACCAAAGTCATAAGGTATCGGAGACTTGCGTCGCGCTGTGTGCGATGAGCCTAAGACAATTTCAATCCGTTAGTCATGGCTGTCATGAGAACTATACAGTTTGTTTACTTAACTAAAATTGTTTATGTAACTTTGTTTTGTTACTATTGTGTTGGGGAGCATAAATAAAGTATTGTTTCGTGTTGAGAATCGACGTTCTGTTCTAGGTAAGAGGTTTTTTGCATTTGGTCCAAGAGACAACTGCGATACAGTGATTGCTTGTTCCGATCACAAATCTTCTTTTGGTTGTAAAATCAAATTTTAATAAGTCCTCCCGTGTGAGTGGAGCGGAAGGGACTGTCAGACTCTTACTGAACACGACCTTCCGTCGACTTCAGTCACTGATCGGACGGCGAGCTACTCATTACTCGCCGTCCGCGTCTACGGTGCTCCACCGCAATTAACGTGTGTTTAGCACTAAAGCTTTATTCTGAGGCGCCATCGCTAGCACGAGCTCGTAATGTAAACGTAAAGTAATACGCCGATTTTTTATTAGAAAATACAAGTATTGCTTCAGCAATTAGGTCTAGTATTTATGAAAAGTATTTGTGTAGGACATGCATAAAAATAAATTCAAAACATGGTTTTTTCCCCTTTTATGTTTACTCCTGCTAACGCCTATTTGTTTCAATCGTTGGCGGAGACTAGTGAAGTTCAGCATTAATCACACGTGATACACGTTTCGGTGCAAGCGGACTTATTTTGTATTTTTTTTCCTTTTAGACACTTTTACAATGACGTCAGAGGCATCAAAGTAAAAGTTAAAGATATCTAACGTCACTTCTAAGAGGGTCTTTCCTGTGTAGAAAATACGATGTTGTTTTTTTTATGAAATCTAAATGTTGTGCAATATAGGAAATTGTTTATTCTGCTGCGTCTTACTATTCAATTAACTCCTATATAAATTATTATACATAATATTATAATATAAATGCGAAAATAACACGTCTTCTGGTATCATGTTCCCACGACTTAATTTCCGAAATCCGTGCAGGCACAATCGCAGGCAAAAGCTATCTAATCGTTATGCAATTTATGTGAATCTATTTTGAAAATACTTCTGAAAAAAATAGTAATCTACATTCTACAGAAAACACTTCCGGCAGAAAACTATCGGCATGATATTTAAAAAGAACTACCAAATCTTGAGTAAAATGTTGAGTAAAATGGTTTATGAAAAAAAACGTCTGCTATTTATTTATTATTATTATTTATTTATTTATTTATGTACACAGAACACACAAAAACAAGAAACAACATTTGAATAAAAGAGCACAAAGGCACTGCTTATTTCATTAAGAAATCTCTTCCAGCAGACCAACGACAGAAGAGAGACAGACAGCAAAACGTAGACACAGTGTACAAAAAATGAATAAAATATAAACATACATACTAAAAATAAACATATAATATATTTATACAATATATATTTTAAAAATAAACCTAATACATAAATCTGTTAAATTACAGAGGAGAGGTAGTGATCTTTGACTTGCTTTTTAAAAACGGAAACAGTTTTGGAGTCAAGTATTTTAGGTGGAAGTGAGTTCCACAAACGTACTGCATGAACGGAAAAGGAGTAGGAAAAAAAGTCAGTTTTATGGGATGGGAAATTGAGGTGATGCTTAAGGTGGGATCTGCACAGAGCATCAGGAGGACGGGTAAAAAAAAAACGCTCGCGTAGGTAGGAAGGATAAGCAGGGTTATGAAGGATGTTGAAGAGGAGACATAATATTCGAGTGTTCCTGCGAAGACGAATGGGGAGCCATTTGAGATCCTTTCGGTATTGAGTAACATGGTCGTACTTTCTTAGCCCAAAAACGAAACGAATGCAAAGGTTTTGCAAGCGCTCGAGCTTGTTCAAGAGCTCCTCAGTGGCATCCAAATAACAGGCATCGGCGTAATCGATGATTGGCTGAATCAGAGTTTGAGCTAGGTATACCTTAGTTTTAAAAGGCAAGAAAGTTTGTAACGATTTAAGAGAGTGAAAAGAAAAATGCACCTTACGACTAACCTCACTCACCTGAGCCTGCCAAGAAAGATTGCTGTCAATATAGACTCCAAGGTTCCGAGCAGAATCAGAATATTTTATGACCGTGCCGCCAAGGGATAGCGGTGTTAATGATGAAATATCGAGTGCTGCACGAAAGTGTCTACTGCCTATGATTATGGCCTGGGTCTTAGAAGGGTTGATCAGTAAGCCGAAAGACTTAGATATTGCTATGCAATCAGTACTGAGGAAAATTACTTACTTTTGTTACTTTTTTTTAAATATGAATATTATCATGAAAATAAATTAAAAATGCGTTCAATTTGAGATTGCGTCTATGTTACCCCCACAGAGTTAATCAATTGCCTAAGTTCAAATCGTGAATACAAGCCTTAAATAAATCGAGTATTGAGTTAAAATCTACTTCGTAAGTTCTAAAAATAATCAGTTTAATTATAGTGAAAAGCTGAAGCTAAATATACTAGCTATAATACTAATACTTCTAGTTATTTTAGAAACTTGCAGGATTTCAAACGAAGTTTCAAGGTGCTTACTGTAATTAGGTATGTTTTGTATTAGCAAGTTTCACGCGACATATATGACTTTGCAAAATCACCCATTTTGCAAAGTCATAATGATTATTATTAATAACAGTAATAGAGTTGATTTTGTTTTATTACATAGTTGGGTAACTCCCACGTTTTTGTTGTGCGAGACATATTGTAGGTAGTAGCTATTTGTCTTGAAGATATCATATTATTAATTCGACTTTTTATTTAGCCAGTTTTTTAATTAAGATGAGTTTATTAAAGTTTAGTTGTTGACGTAGAGTTAATAACAGTATACATTATACGTACAACCTAAGTTTTTCTTGGGGTCATTATACTCCTCACCATAATGAATAACTTTTAATATGCGACCATACTTGAAATTGCAATAACTGTTCATTTCAACATTTCAAAGATTTACACAAGCATAAATACGTTTCCTGCCGGGGTCGCGGGACTTCTCTCATTACCGTCACCCCGGAACATAAAGGGCTATTGAAGGACACCGTGGATTTTAGTCAGTACAAGTCTGACAGTCCCTCCCGCCCTGCCCGGGGTGGGAGGACTCATTTGATGATTTTATCACGCTAAAAAAAAGCATAAATACGTTTAGGTATGGGGTAGCTGTTTTCATCATCGTACTGTATTCTCTGTGCCTTTTTCGACCATGGAAAAATACACACCAAACAAACAATATTATACATATAAGAAATAATTCTACTATTTCATTAGTTTTTTGAATAAAAAAGTGATGAAATTAATTGATTTGTGTTTCTCTGAAATATGTATGTTTAATGCAAGGATCAAATATTATATTTAAAAAAATCTGCGAAACTTAATTCTATGAAATTACATATCTGCGAAACAAGGGCACCACAACAATAGAACCATTGTAGAAAAAATACATAATACATATTTCTATTAAATAGTACGTGTTTTGTTTATAATCGGTAATTGTTTGACAGCCAGAAGCGCATTTGTTCAAACATACTTGTCAAATATCAATACATTATTTTGTGACTTGAGGGAAAATACAGCAATTTTTCATGGACAAGAAACTATTTTAGTTTATTTAACAAAGAAACTCGAACAGTTCACACGATTTTATTTGTTAACTTTCATTACCAAATTACTGTCAAAAAAAAAATTGAAAAATGTTTATTTAAATTAGCATTTCAATCAAAATTCTAAATAGATGCATGCATTAATGAGAGTTCGTTGACATTTAGCCTAAAAACTACCGTGAAAAATATGACTCAACAATGGCAAACAATCGCGCCGATGAGAGTAAAGTGACCTTGTGAATGAAGAACACTCAAAATTAAACACGGCTAGCTATAAATATATCGATGTGGAATAGAAAAAATACTTGAAAACTTGGCTTGACACGCTACCGCGTGTCTAGATAAGGGATATTGAGTTCGAGCTGGCGTTCGAGCGACCTGGCGTTTTTCCGTACCTTTTTAAGAACTTTTCATCATTTTGACATGGTCTCTGCTGTCTGAATAAGCAGACCTTTTACAGAAACGTTTTTTTTTTGTTTTCCTTAGGTTGGTTTCTTTTTGTGCTTTTTATTGAAGCTTTCTACTTGTTTTTGAGTGTTTTCTGTTTTTAGGGTTTTTCATCTGAGTAGATTTTATTCGACCAACTTGATTTATATTAACTGACAACGCAGAGTTAAAATTTCATCCGTGTGTCCCTAAGGGTTGACGCACTCATTTTCATAAAAGTTTCTTGTCCTGAAAACCTGAAAAAGTAGTCTCGTTCGTCTTTTTTAATTTTGTTAGGGGCTTTCTGTTTCACCGTAATTAATTAGGCATAATTAGAAGAAATGCTTTCTAAAAGTAATGGCACGCTGGGGAATAGGACGAAGAGATCGAGCTTGAACTTTTATTTTTTTTGTGGTAAAAACATCAAAGGTGTCCTCCCACTCAGGACAGGGGACACATACGAGTATATCAGACTTGTACTGACTAAAATCCACGGTGATCCTTCAATAGCCCTTTGCGTTCTATTGTCACGGTTACCTGATGAGACAATCCCACTACTCCAGCAGGCTGTGGCCCTCTATGGGGGCCTCGTCAGATTGCAAAAAAAACGCAGGGCATGATCCATGATTGGACGGCGAGTCACCCATTACTCGCCATCCGCATAAGGGCATGCACAGACTTTGGCTTAGACTTAAGACAACGGCGCGGTAAATAACGGTTGTAAATACAATGCGTTCTTCTCGGGTTCATCTGAGTGCGTGCTTAACAAATGCTTAGTCAAGTATTCTCGCTGTCCGTCACCCATTACTCGCCATCCGCATAAGGGCATGCTCAGACTTTGGCTTAGGCGGTAAATAACGGTTGTAAATACAATGCGTTCTTCTCGGGTTCATCTGAGTGCGTGCTTAACAAATGCTTAGTCAAGTATTCTCGCTGTCCGTCACCCATTACTCGCCATCCGCATAAGGGCATGCTCAGACTTTGGCTTAGGCGGTAAATAACGGTTGTAAATACAATGCGTTCTTCTCGGGTTCATCTGAGTGCGTGCTTAGCAAATGCTTAGCCAAGTATTCGATCAGTTCGGTGGTGGACGCCCACGGCGACGGACGTCGCAAGATGATCTCCGGCCACCGTAGGCGCGGGCATGCGGGCGGCGAGTAAAGGGCAACTCGCAGCCCGACCCTGGACCATTCCCGGGTCGACGGCGCGTTGTGTTCCACGCGCGCCTCAAAGAGCGTCGGCATAATGACGGGGCCCCCTCTCTAGAGGGCCAAAGCCTGCCGGGGTCGCGGGACTTATCTCATTACCGTGACCCCGGAACATAAAGGGCTATTGAAGGACACCGTGGATTTTAGTCAGTACAAGTCTGACAATACCTCCCGCCCTGCCCGGGGTGGGAGGACTCATTTGATGATTTTACCACGATAAAAAAAAAAAGTATTCGATCAGTTAATTCTAGGACCCTGAATAGGTACTGGCCATCCGACCAAGAAGTTTTTTATCCCTAATTATAAGTTTCGTTGCTTCCCTGTTAATTTTTTTTGCGGAACAGTTACTAATTATTGATTAAGGTAATTCATAATTGATTTATTTTCTGTATGGTCAGCATTAAAAGATAATTAATGTATATTTCTGTACTTATTCTTATTGCTGAATATTTTGTGGCCCAGTGGTATTGCAAGTATGATTTGCAGGTCATGGATTAAACGCAGCCAGACGCATTAAGCCTCCTGCAGACACACGCGATTAATCGCGCGGGGCGACATGTCGCGGTCCATTCGCAGTATTTTTAGAGTGGAAATTAGCTTGGCTCGTTGTCGCAGCGCGATTAATCGCGTTTATCTGCAGGAGGCTTTACTTTGCGTAATTTATTTCATCATCGTTCCTCTAAAAATGCTGTAGTGTTACCGTTTACAAATGTTTGAACAATTGGTTGCTGCGCCACCGGCGAATTTCCAAGTATGCGGAACAATTTCTTTTTTTTTAATAGTAATAATCTTGTTCAATTGAACAGTTTAGTTAGTAATGTTCAGCGATTAGTTCCTATTAAGTTGACGGTACAACATTGTAACTAGATAATTGATAGCCCTTCGTTACTGTCAGGTGGATATAATTACTGTTGACAAACGACTGGTAGGACGAATAATGTTTAGTAAATAATTTTACAACGCTTTGTTTTCTTAAATGTCTTTATTACAATTAAATTGGAATGTCACTGTCGTTTCTTAACTTTGAAAAAAGAATAACTTTTTTTCTTTTAATTAATTGTATTTATTTAGACCAAAACTTCGGGACGAACTAAGAAGGCCAATGTTTAAAGAAAAAAAACTTTGCTATCGGGTGCATTACATTTTAACTCACATACACAAACAGCCCGACCTTTAAAACTATTTGTAGGTCATACTTATATTTGATCTGTAAGGGAATAGAACCTGCGAAGCGCAGCATAATAGTCTATCGTTTAACCACTGCGCCAACCGTGCTGCCAAACGTAGCATAGATGCATGGACCAAATATGTATATTTCCGTTTCCTTCGAAAATTTCAGGACAAGTAATGTATGTGAAGCTTTAATTTAGAATAAACATCAGTCACGTACTGCGAAGCTTTCCAGGGGAATTTTAAATTAACTTAACTTGAGATAATAGTATCGTATAGCTTAACCATGAGCCCCAAGGGTTCAGAAATGGTTTTTGTGAAATAACAAACCGTGTCAATGAAAAAGATCGATTGTTATGTCTGGTTGATGGTTTGAATTGATTCCATTGATGATTAAAATTAATAAAACGCGTTTTACAGAATACACATACACATTTGTAGAATATATTCCTCACTAATAATATAATATACTAGCGGCCCGCCCCGTGTTTCGCTACGTGTTACAAAAAATGTGATAAATGAAGAATCACTCGACCGATTTTGTGCAAACTTCACATAAATAATCTACTAAATAATCCGAACAAAGCCTAAACATTTGGTTTGTATAGGTGAGCCCGTTCTTGAGTTACAAAGTTACAACGAAAAGTGGCATTGATTTTTATATATAGGTACCTATAGACTATAGATGGCAGCTGGATCAAGCGCCTGATTCAGAAGGCAGTACTTCTGGACACGGCGCGTATGTTAGGAGGTTCCTCTCTCAGGAGCCCCGAATATTTGAGTAGACCTGTCCAGTCAGTGCAAGAATTTGTCGGTTATTATGTAGTTTTACTGGATAGAATAGACTAGAGTATTTCACAACATTGAACTATTTCCATGTAAGCCTATTCAGGCACTGCATTGTGTCCTCTCCATGCACCGATATGATTTAAACCAGTACATGGCTATCCGCTGCCAACCATTGTGTGATGGTGATATCATACATCGAGTAAACACGTCTCATATACAAGCCATCAAAGAGTCTAATTCTGGTGGAATTGATGAATGGGAGGCGCCTACATACGTTGAATCATTTTATGAAGATTTCTAAATAGAAACTGATTACCAGGTGTTGTTAAGGCCGTAAGGAATACGGTTAATTTATGTTGTTAAGCGTCTTTTTACAAGTATAAATTAAAAGATTCTCAAATCCAAGGTGTATTTTATATTTCTGTTTTTTTTTTTAAACGTTGGCCCATACTAGGAACAGGTATCTTCTGAGTCGTGGGTGCGTTTACAAAAATATAAACACACATACACAAAAACCAAGTTTTTTGGGGTTACGATTTCACGCCCGGGTCCATGTTCGAAGCGCGCAGCAATTTGACGGGGCCCCCCTATAAGGCCAAATGCCTGCCGTGGTCGCGAGTCTACCATGGCAAAGGAAGGCATAAGGTAACCGAAAGAACAAGTTGGAATTTTCCTGAGTAAGAGTCTGATAATCTCTTCCAAGGGCAAGACGACTCATTTGGTGAAATTAGCACTAAAAGGGGGATGTTACTAATCCGTTCAGTTCTAAGGTTATGAGTTAAAAAAAGCTTCTATAAATTGCACTTCTTTAGTAAATTTTAACTGAAACTAGTTTTTCATTACCCACTTAGGTTTTAGACATTAAAAAAAATGCATTGTTAAGCTGGTTTAAAGCACCTGAAATATTCGCAGTTTTTTTTTTATAAATTTGATAGGTATTCTTCAAATTAACAAAAAGGGTTAGTTAAACGAAATAAGTACATAGCGTACTTTTTGCACTGACGAATACTTATTTTAAGTGAACTTAAATTATCACTACATTAAGGTAATATGCAGTGAGTAGTTTTAAAATTATATTTCTCTTAGTTCAACAGTAAAATTTAAAATGAGCTCTTTGCTCGTAGTTTACTAATTACTTAAGTGTTGTTAGTTGTTTTGTGAATTAAAACTAATGTTTTCTCTTGTGTAAGTAATGAAAACAAAACAATACTAGTGTAGTCTTGTAAATCTCTGATATTTATATATTTTTGCTGAACACATGCTGTATTATGAATATTTTATCTTTCAACGTAGGTCATGTGCGAAAAGGTGTATAAAAACGTGGGAAAATGAGACGCCAGCAGGTCAACCTACCCCAATCTGTCAAATTTTACCAATCGAACATTAACCTTCTACTATACCTATTGTGATAAGGTTGAAAATCTATTAGTCTGTACTATCCGACCACGTCCACCCACTAGGTAGGCAGACGATCTTATGAAGGCCACAGGATCACGCTGGATGCAGGCCGCTCATATAACCGGTCCTATTGGAAGTCTAAAGGGGAGGCCTACACTGAAAAAATTTTACTTTAGCAAAGTACCTTTTTGGCTCGGTTACAATCATATTGGTAAATTTTAACTAAGACTTGCCTAAAAATCTACAAGTAAACTTGACAAAGAGTAGACTTGTGAATATTGTTAAATATTCTTGGCTAATAACCAATAAGCATGTTGTTGTTACTAAACGAGTATTTCACTCGGTTGTTTTTTCCAAACATCTATAGTTAATAATAGATAAGTACAACTCTGTTGATTGTAATCGAGTAATTATTCGGTTGTTTTTTTACAAACTTCTATAGTTAATAATAGATAAGTAGAACTCTTCTGATTGTAATCGAGTAATTATTCGGTTGATTTTTACAAACCAACATATTTATCAATACATAAGATTAACCGATTCATTGCCACCTTCATTTTCGGTCGGTGGATCACCATTTGAGTCATCGGCCTCCCTGAAGGATGACTCAACTGATGAGTCATAAAATATTTTTCATTTAAAGACGTGCGACGTGCTATTCTAAGGGTTGTATGGCGTATACAACCCTTAGAATAGCAACGTGGAACATAAATGGTTTAGCACCCAATAAATATGCAATTGAATTACTGATGAAAGAGCACAAACTTGATATAGTCCTTGTATCAGAGGCACATTGCACATCCTCTAGTTCCATCAAGTTTCAAGAGTTCCAGACATACCTGACAAATCATCCTGATGGTACTGGCCATGCAGGTACTGCAATTATTATTAGGAAAACTATAAAACATCACCTTATGCCAGAGTATAAATACAACCACTTGCAAGCAACAACCATTGCAGTGGAAGATCACTGTGGATGCTTATTGGTGTCTGCGGTTTATTGCCCCCCAAAATATAAAATTACGGAACCTATGTTTAATCACTTCTTCCAAACACTTGGTAGTCGCTTTGTGGCTGGAGGTGATTGGAACGCCAAACATACGTCGTGGGGTTCTAGGCTTACCAGCACTAGAGGAAGACAACTAAAATTAAGCGCAGAATCCAATAACCTCCACTGGGTATCTTCTGCCGAGCCCACATACTGGCCGACTGATATAAATAAAACTCCAGACCTCTTAGACTTTTTTATGATCAGAGGCCTAGGTAGACACTATACAAAAGCAGAAAGCTGTTTGGATAGCTCATCAGACCATACACCAGTCTTGTTGACAGTGAGCACTATGTTAATAGATCGTAAGAAGACTGAGACACTGTGCAACAGACATACGGACTGGACTTCATTCAGAGAGCTTATAGACAGTAAATTAGAACTCAAAGTACCTCTAAAATCCGCAGATGATATTGAAGATCAGGTAAATGTATTTACATCTCTAATACAAGAAGCCTGCTGGAAGTGCACTCCTGCTCTGAAATCGAAGAGTAAAGTTCTCAATGTTCCGCTACAAATAAAGAATGCCGTTCTAGACAAGAGGAAACTACGACGCATCTGGCACCAAAGTAGACATCCACATGATAAAGCACAATTTAACGAAGCGTCAACGAAACTTAGAGATATGATCAAAGACTGGCACAATGACACTCTCGAGACAAAGCTGGAAACGCTCACTGCTACTGCTTCCACTGGCTACTCGCTATGGAAATTTACCAAGAACTACGATAGACCAATACAGGCAAAGCCACCAATTCGAGTAGGCAATGGCTGGGCTAAAACGGATCAAGAAAAAGCTAACGCTTTTGCTAGTCATTTATCAAAAGTCTTTACTCCGAATGATACGCAGGACAACTCTCACGAGGCTTTTGTCACTGAGACTCTTAATCAAGATATGCAGCTATCACTACCTCCGAAACCAGTCACAGTGAGAGAAGTGTGGAAGACTATAAGGGAACTCAAGGATAAGAAAGCTCCGGGCTTTGACCTGATAACTAAAGAGATTTTGATCCAACTACCTAGGAAGGCAATAGTGCTCCTAACTACTATATTTAACGCAATTCTGCGAGTGCAATATTTTCCCCAGCTATGGAAGGTGTCGCAAATAATAATGGTGCATAAAGTGGGAAAGTCGCCTAATGATTCTACATCTTACAGACCCATCAGTTTGCTACCAATTACATCTAAAGTCTTTGAGAAGGTCCTGTTACGTAGAATCCTGCCGATACTGGAGGAAAATCATATAATACCCCACCACCAGTTTGGGTTTCGCCAGCAACACTCTACGGTGGAACAGGTGCACAGAGTCTATAACAAGATAAGACACACACTCGAACACAAGGAATACTGCTCCTCAGCTTTCCTAGATATCCAGCAGGCTTTTGACAGGGTCTGGCACAAGGGCTTACTGTTCAAAATTAAATCATACCTCCCTCATTCATATTATTGCTTACTAAAATCCTATTTAGCAGACAGGCTATTCCAAGTAAAGGAAGGTGAGGAAACTTCAAAGCTCTATAACATACTGGCTGGAGTCCCACAGGGATCTGTGCTGGGACCTCTCCTATACACCCTATTCACAGCGGATCTCCCGCAAGTAGACGGTATCACCACTGCTACGTTCGCTGATGACACAGCCATACTAGCCAGCAGTACTGACCCAACACGTGCCTCAGAAATGCTCCAGAATGGACTAAATGAAATTACTAAGTGGCTCCAAAAGTGGAAGATCAAAGCTAGCTCGTCAAAATCGGTACAAGTAACCTTCACCTTGAGAAAAGGAAACTGCCCCCCGATAACATTAGATAACACCATATTACCCCACTCTGACTGCGTTCGGTACTTAGGATTGCACCTAGATCGAAAACTGACATGGAAGCGCCATATCAAAGCCAAAAGAGAAGAATTAAACATACGATACAGAAACCTCCACTGGTTGCTCGGACGTAACAGCAAACTCTCCGTAGATAACAAACTTCTAATCTATAAGACAGTATTGAAGCCCGTGTGGATGTACGGCATACAGCTTTGGGGAAGTGCCAGTAACTCGAACATAACTATCCTGCAAAGAATGCAGAATATAATACTCCGCACTATTAGCAACTCACCTTGGTTCATCACTAACGATGAAATACATGATAACCTCAACATGTCTACTGTGAAAGATGAAATCAAAAGCACAACGCAAACCTACCAGCAACGGCTGCAAAATCACCCCAATCCTCTTGCTTCACAATTAAAATGTCGAAGCTACACAAAAAGGCTAAAAAGGAAAGATGTAATCAGTAGTGATTGAGTCTGATAAACATAAGGAGTAGATGGTCTCACTGGAGATCACACTCGCCGTGACATGCTCCTACATCAAATCTGCTTAAAGTGGAACTGATTGCAGATAAAATTTAAAAAAAAAAAAAAAAAAAAAATTTAAAGACGTAGGAAATTAATCTCAGCTAAATCAAATGTAGGTATGGGCGGCTGCCATTTTTCTTTACTCGGTTGCTTCTTGCAAACTACCTCTGTTAACGGCAATCGGTTCGTGTCGTTTAATTTTAACCGAGTAGCTAACTCTGTTAAAAATAATCGAATCGTTTGGCTAGCATCAATCAATCCCATCATTCGTTTAGTCTCGGTCGCTAGTTCGCTCGTTCATTTGCTCGTCGATTCTCTTGAAGTAAGCACGCGTGCATGCGCTCCTCGTTCGTGGCTCCGCTGTGAATATTGGGTGTGTGTGATAAGTTTGGACAAGTGACACGTTGTTTGGACAATATTATGGACGATTAATGAATTAAATTTGTATTATCAATAAAAATACTTAGGTCAGTACTTCCAAAGTTTTTATATTTTAAAGTGTATCTACTTTCGAATATAAAAACTTTGGAAGTATTGACCTAAGTATTTTTATTTAATACAAATTTAACTGTCTTTATGCACCGAATTAAATTGATTACGAATACAGAGTAACACTGCTCTAACTACCGAGTAGGCTGGCTGTGGCTACAGCTTAAATTGGTTAAGAAAACCGAGTAACACTGCTCTAACTACCGAGTAGGCTGGCTGTGGCTACAGCTTAAATTGGTTAAGAAAACCGAGTAACACTGCTCTAACTACCGAGTAGGCTGGTTGCTGTTACTAGATAAATTGGTTAAGTATACTGAGTAACTCTGCTCTAACTACCGAGTAGGCTGGCTGCTGTTACTAGATAAATTGGTTAAGTATACTGAGTAACACTGCTCTAACTACCGAGTAGGCTGGCTGTAGATACTGGATAAATTGGTTAAGAATACCGAGTAACACTGATGTTATGTACCGAGTGAGCCGGCTGTAGTTAAGTTAGTAAAACTGGCTAAATGCAGCCAACTTAACTCGGTCGTTACTAACGTAAGATACTGTGTTATTTCTAACCAAGTAAAATTGGCTAAATTCAGCCAACTTGACTCGGTCGTTACTAACTTAAGATACTGTGTTATTTCTTACCAAGTATTTTTAACCAATTTTAACGGTTAATATTTAACAAGTAATGTCAGCAAAGTTGACGTATTTGTTTTTAGCAACAAACTTTGCAGGTGCTATGTTGACAAACATGCTGGGTTATTTTTAACAGTATTTTATTTATTTTTAACCCTTACGTTTTTTGAGTGTATGTTCAGCAGTGGACGTCTTACGGCTGATATCATGATGATGATGATCCGACCACGTTAAGACTGAAGCTGTGATTCCGCCATATTACTGTGACATCATGCAAGCCCCAAGTTTTGATGCATTTTATGCTTGTAAATATTCATTGACTAGGAAAAAATGAGTCTATTATTTTTCAATCCTATAACAGACTAAAACGATTTGCAATTGTTATCATGCCTAAATACTTGAGGCTCACAGGTACCTACTGAAAAATACGCGAGAATTGTATGAATTCATACAATTCTCGCGTATTTTAAAGTTCTGTCGGAACTTAAGCTAGGACGAACGCCAGTCTTCATCTCAAATACATGTTTTTAAAAGGACGTCGCGTTTCATAAAATAATCTTTCAAGGTTTACGTACTACTAAGTTACTTTGAACTTAAAAACATGTTCAGTGAGCACGTGCCACGAACGGAATTATTGTCTGCTTCGTCACTCCAAAATATTGTTTAACTTTTTTCGGCAGATTTACCCACTCACCAACAACTTACGGACTATCTTGGTCAGACATAAAAAAATAATAAAAAACCGGCCAAGTGCGAGTTGGACTCGCCCATGAAGGGTTCCGTAGTAGCAAGCATAGATTAGGGATATAATAAAATTGAGATTAGTAAGTAATATACAAAAACAATAAAAATAACTTTGTTTTTCATAGTGTTTGTATGAATGGCAAAGTTATATTTGCGGTTTTTGAAAATGTACTATATCTCAAAAACTGCTAACTGTATCTCATCCAAACCAATTTTCGTTGAAAGTTTTTGTTGAGGTCTACATTATATATTTTTTTTAGTTTTATCATTCTCTTATTTTAGAAGTTACAGGGGGGGGGGGGGGACACATTTTACCACACGAGTGGGTTTGGTGAAAAAAAAATTATTGAGTTTAATTCTAAGTATGGGGGGCACCCCCAGAATTTGTTTTGTTTTTATTTTTGTGTGAAAATCTTAATGCGGTTCACGTAATACATATACCTACCAAGTTTCAACAGGATAGCTCTTATACTTTCGACAAAAAGTGGCTGTGACATACGGACGGACAGACAGACAGACAGACATGACGAATCTATAAGGGTTCCGTTTTTGCCATTTGGCTGCGGAACCCTAAAAAGTATTAATTATACAACTTGTAATAAAAACGTCACAATTATTTTGTTATGATTTTGATTATTTGAATACTTTTTTTTTTTTTTTTTTTTTGCGTGGTAAAATCATCAAATGAGTCCTCCCACCCCGGGCAGGGCGGGAGGGACTGTCAGACTTGTACTGACTAAAATCCACGGTGTCCTTCGATAGCCCTTTATGTTCCGGGGTCACGGTAATGAGATAAGTCCCGCGACCCCGGCAGGCTTTGGCCCTCTAGAGGGGGGCCCCGTCATCTTGCTGACGCTCTTTGAGGCGCGCGTGGAACACAACGCGCCGTCGACCCGGGCATGGTCCATGGTCGGGCAGCGAGTTGCCCTTTACTCGCCGCCCGCATGCCCGCGCCCGCCCGCATGCCCGCGCGCCGCCCGCATGCCCGCGCATTATTTGAATACTTAGGTACTTTTTTTTTTTTAAATAAATTAATATTTATTTATTTTGTAGCCGTATTGTCCCAAAAAGGCTATCTTCCATTTTCTTAAAAAAAAAACCACAATTTTTGGCCGTTGTGTTCCAGTATTTCATGTATGCAAACAAATACCCTATGTTCGCAACATATTACTTGCAGTGTGTATGTCCCGCACGAATCCTTCGTTCTTGAGACTCTTCCGCAAGTTTGCAAATACATAACTTCCATCACGACTTTAAGGGCCAGCTCTCACCTAGACATAACGCGGCGCGAGCGACGTGACGATACTGGATATCGTACCCTTATTGCAAAAACCGATTATCTGCATAAAAATTCGAGTGATAATGGGTTTTACCTGTAGCTTCGTCGTGACTTGAGGATTCGATATCTATATTTAACTAAAAATTGTTAAAAAATGCAGATAATCGGTTTTTGCAATAAGGGTACGAATGTGTATCTTTTCATTTGGTAATTAAAGTTTAATTTTGAGCCACTCTATTAAAATGTGATCACAGTAGTCGCGTCGTATCGCGTTCTGTGAAATGTGTGTCTTTTTGTATTATAGTAAATAAAGTTAAATTTTGAGTCGCTCCATTAAAATGTGCGCGTAGCGTCGCGTCTTGGTGTGATTTGACGCTAAGCGGTCGTTAGCTTGCATGCAAATATCTATGAATACGACACCGCCTAAATGTTCGCCTGTAATATGCAGTTACCATTACGTGTTCCTTATTTTTATGTTCTGTTAAACGAAGCAGATGACCTAGAATCTTCTGTACGTTCGGGAAACGAATAATCCCTTGGGCAACATTTGCTAGATTTTGTTTTGTGTTCTTTGGCCGTCGCGTGAAAAATAACTGGCAGTGAAGATTTAAAACTCCATCCACTTCTCCATTGTGTATGTCTAGCAATTTCTTTCTTTTCTGAGGGTCTAAAACGGCCACTTTAAGCAATATTCTTAATGATTTACTTCGCAACTTCATTGCAATCACTAGGAATATTGCTAAGAGGTCGTGTTAGATCTACACTGTCTACAGTGAATATATAAATTTAAGTTCAAATACGCAGATTAAGCTATCATTTTGGGTCATATGAACACAATAGTTATTAGGACATATTTAGATACATACGGTGTCAATCAAGATATACTCGTAAGTAAACATGACATTAGTATAAGGCGAAGGGTCCGAGCGTTTAGCCGATGCATCGCTAAATAATGTACAGCTTTACTACAAAAACTTAAACATCTGTTGAACACTTGTCTAAAAAAAGTGTGGCTGCAAAACGGACCTTATTTCAACGACATAATTTGACATTTTTTTAGACAAGAGTTCAACAGACGTTTAAAAGTTTTTGTGGTACGACGGGTAATGTTTATTTAACCCACGACTTCCACGTAAATGATCAACAGATGTGTTATTATTTTATGATCTATCGTTTCTAAAGTTGAGATTATGATATCTGCCTGTCAGGGTTACGGGACCGTCTGTAAAGGTAACCGTGAGCTTAGCGTGGTAAAATCATCAAATGAGTCCTCCCACCCAGGGCAGGGCAGTGTCCTTCAATAGCCCTTTACGTTCCGGGGTCACGGTATTCGATAGTTCCGCGACCCGGAAAGGTAACCGTGAGCTTGGAAAGCAATAGGCAGCTGAAGGAACAGGTATGATTTTAAATCAATAAGAGTCTGGTAGTCCCGTTCGCCCAGGGTAGGTGAGATATGACCCTTAAATTATAAAATGTCCGTGTTCGAAACTTAACGTTAACCTTTTTTTAATGAAGCCACTTTTAAAAAATGTGCACACGGTGGTAATTCTTCTAGCGTGTTTTTGGCTTCAATTATCAGTAGCTACTAGGTATCTGGACTTTCAATAATCTAAGATTGTACCACACATACCGACTTCAAAACAAATACAAAAAAGTTTAAAAATAACTTTTTTTCGGAAGTCGGTGGCAATAGTCAATGACACAACAAAACAAAGCCACCGACTTCCGAAAGAAAAGTTATTTTTTTTTAAACTTTTTTGTATTTGTTTTGAAGTCGGTACTTTTTTTTAAAAAAGTTTTTATTTTACCCTTTTTAGTTTATTTATTACATATTCAACCCAAATTCTTGTAAAATACAAAATTTTCTGACATATGCACTAATCTTGTAATCCGTCACAACATAAAAAAATCCATATCTCTAAAACTACTGAACCGATTTTGATGAAACTTGCAGTGTACCCTAAGTTTAACAATACCTAGTACAACAAAAAAAGAATTACTTAAATCGAACTTATAGTTCCGGAGATATGCGTGCACAAACATAAAAACATACATACATACATACAAACACTTATGAAATTTGGCACATTTGTTCAGACGCTGATATAGACTAACATATATGAAAACTGGGCAGTTCTGATAATATTACATACCTACGGGTCGAATTGATAACCTCCTTTTTTTGAAGTCGGTGAAAAAAACAGACAAGGCAGTTTTCTGTTATGCATTTTCTGAAGACTTTCTTACATGATGCGTATAGCTTGATTCCTAGCAAAAGCAGTCTTTCTAATGCATATTTAAATAATCTGTACGTATCCGTATTCCGTAATAGACAGGTATAAAACCGATGGTTATGTCATGCGCCAATTCAAAGTATCAATCATTTATAATGTACTTATTCAAAATAAACGAACAGACAAATTACCTACTGCGGGAATGGGAACTACATAATCACTACTAGGTACGTATGATAAAAACTTCGGAAGTACTTCCGATCTATAAATAACATGTTACGAAAACTTCGCTAAACTTGTTTTGTTTTGAAAGCTATTCATGCACAGACAACATGATGAATTAACTTTTTTTTTTTAATGTAGGTACGATGGGTTTGCTCTTGGCCTTAGTCTAGGTCAGGGGTGACAAAGACAAGGTCGACGATGGAGCGAGCTTGCCCAGAAGAAGTCTAATTAAAAAAGAAGAAGAAGAATTGAAGAGACTAAGGTTGCATGCGTTCGGAAACAGTCGCAGGCAGTGAGAGTTTCACTCCTTCGTTGTTCGCATTTAAAAGACGTTTGGAAACGCTTAGTGCGAATTGGTGGAAGAGTAATAAGGTAAGGATGATTTACCCCCTAAGTGCATTTACAATTTTAAGGGACCCTAACCAGGTCACAGGACTGTCGAAAAACAAGTAACCATGACCCTTTTTTATCATAGTAAAGTCATCAAATGAGTCCTCTCGCCCAGGGCGGGACGAGAGGGACTGTCAGACTCGTACTGACTAAAATCGAACGTGTTCCTTCAGTATTACGTTCCAGTTTCACTGTAACCCGCGACCAGTAACCAAGACCTGGGGCTATTGAAGGAACACTGTATATTTCAGTCAGTACGAGTCTGACAGTCCCTTCGGTTCCCAGGGTGGGAGGACTCATTTGATGATTTTACGCTGTGACGCTGTCTGTACTATTACATAATAATAACTAGTTTTTGGGTTTGAATTTTATCTAATCTAAATCTGACTAATATATTACATATATCCATTTGCTTCTTGTTTAGGCCCTCTGGCGATTTTGTTTTGATATTTATTAATCTTTGTCACGTGTCAAAATTAAAGTCACGTGATTTAGACAAGTGACTGTTTTGATTTTATTTACGCTTTACATAATTTATTAAAGGATATTCAATAAAGTAAACTTGTTTTTGTGTTACGTACCTAATGATGACGAAAGTGTGGTCACTTTGCATAGATTCGGAATATTTACTATCATACTTTTATAATTATGTGTTTTTACATACGTATAAGTCTTTTAAGGGAACGCTTTTTACTACAATTTCACAACGAGATCTCTAGATTTCTTCTTTTCACATGTTGCCAGTTATATTTATGTCCGCGGCGTTGCTCGCGTGAAGTTGGATAATTATACCACAGGCTATTTTATACCGGGATTACCTAATAGTCTAATCTCTTAATCTAGAGTATGAACTCTTTGTGTGCCAAATATCATCAAAATCCGTTAAGTAATTTTTGTGTGGAAGAGTAATAAACATCCATTCATCCATCCTCATAAAGTTGAAAATTGATGATAGGTAGTAGAAGTATGTATTATACGATTATAATAACTTGATAATAACTGAGACATCTACTAAGAAACTGAACTGTCCTTTAGCCACGACGTTTCATCACTAGGTACTACGAATTAACTTCAGAAAACAAAAAAAAATAGGTATATAGGTATCTGGCCAATTTATTTATTTATTTAAGGATTACCAACGAGGAAAACATTACATGAAATGTTACAAATAGACTTGCTTAAACAACAATATCCGTAATGAGCACTCAATTACAGGTAACCACAACTTACCTATATTTAAGCAAGTACCTACCTATTTTAATTTATTTATAACGTCACATAATTTATATGTAGGTACAATCGTTTTACATGCTTCATATCTGCATAATCATATTTCGATAACGTTCACGCTGAGCAGGAAGGAAGGAACCTTGCGCAAGCGCCGACCCTGGCCTTTGGCGGCTTTATGTCTGCAAATCTGCAGTCGTGGGAATGACCGCCCTCTGAACGATTTGTTCAATGTTTTGGCTAGCAAAGTATACCTAGTTACACTAGACTTTCAAAAAGCGACTTTACTGTTACTGAATAAAGGGTTTTTTAAATCAAAATGGTAATAATAAACTTTAATATTTTTGTGTAGTTGAATTGAAGCAATTAGTAGAGGCATTTTAAAAATTTGATTATTGATTTTTTATTTTGATTAATAAATATAGGCACGTACTTTTTATTTTGATACGTAAGCCAAACTTGTCGAAAATACGACGGTTTTAAAATTCACTAAACGTCATGTCTAGATCATATTTGTACATAGATCTGACGTCACAACACTGCACAAAATATTGATTGAATGCAAAAAATGGGGCTACTTTTTTATCAAGTACCTATACCTACCCTCTTATAGATTTTGCCGCTATGAGTGGTGGCTTAGCACGGGGGCGATGAGCGGTAAGATCAAAAGTTTGAAACACGCCACGAGACGCCGCCAGTAGCGAATTCGCGACTTTTTTTACCCACGGTGTCCTTCAACAGCCCTTTACGTTCCGGAGCCACGGTAATTCTTTAGTCCCGCGACCCTGGCAGGCTTTGGTCTCTATTTTGCGTCCTTACAAAGTAACTAATTTCTCATTCACGCCGCACGCCGCATCGCTCATCGGTTAGACCAAATTCGCGAACGAGGCCTCTAAGCTACTGTCATTATGCGACGGAAAGACTACGGTCTTCAACAGTTCCTAATGCTCAAAATTTATGATCTACAATACAGTATTAACGGTCTACAAATCGACAGTTGATGGTCTTACAAACTTCACGTTTACGACTGGCACAAGGTGGAGCGAAATCGATAGTCTGCATTCCAGTTTAGGTATCTAAACTACTTTAGTAACACACTGTAGGTACAACAGAGGCTGGTATGCAAATGTTTGTTAATCCATTATCTGGCCAAGAAGAAGAAGGCCAAAAGAACGTTGATTCTTGCTGCCCACCCCCAGTTGGTACATCAGGGGTGGACAGTGAAACACTTTTTAGAAACAATTTCCTCTGTCCACTCCGGGGAGGACAAAGAGATTTGGATTGTGAACGATGTCAAAGAAAAAAAAGTATATTATTAAGTGACGTCTGGCAGAAGAGAATAATAATAAAGAAAAAAAACGTCTTATATAGAAAGGAATTAGTTCAATGTTTATTTTACGGTAAATGTGAAGAAGGCGGTCAGAAGGTTTCAAGATGCCATTGTTTTTGTTTCACCTGCCTGCTCTGTCCAGAATTAAAAAAAAACCGGCCAAGTGCGAGTTGGACTCGCCCATGAAGGGTTCCGTAGTAGCAAGCATAGATTAGGGATATACGTATACTTATATTGAGATTAGTAAGTAATATACAGAGAGCAGTAGCAGGCCCAGTGGTATCGGCCTCGACTTACGAGTTGTAGGTCGTGGGTTCGAACCCCGTCAGGCACATTACTTTGTGTAATTTATTTCAACACCACTGCTCTCAAAACGGTGAAGGAAAACATCGTGAGGAAACCGGCATGTCCTAGAACCAACAATTCGAAGACATGTGACATCTACCAATCCGCACTGGGCCCGCGTGGTAGATTACGGCCCACTCCCTCTCACAGAGAGAGGAGGCCTGTGTCCCAGCAGTGGGAACATTTATAGGCTGAGGATGAAGTAATATACACAAACAATAAAAATAACTTTGTTTTTCATAGTGTTTGTATGAATGGCAAAGTTATATTTGCGGTTTTTGAAAAAGTACTATATCTCAAAAACTGCTAACTGTATCTCATTCAAACCAATTTCCGTTGGAAGTTTTTGTTGATGTCTACATTATACATATTTTTTTTTAGTTTTATCGTTCTCTTATTTTAGAAGTTACAGGGGGGGACGACACATTTTACCACTTTGGAAGTGTCTCTCGTGCAAACAGTTCAGTTTAGAAAAAAATGATAATAGTAACCTCAATATCATTTTTAAAGACCTATCCATAGATACTCCACACGTATGGGTTCGGTGAAAAAAAAAATTTGAGTTTCAATTCTAAGTATGGGGGGCACCCCCAAAATTTGTTTTGTTTTTATTTTTGTGTGAAAATCCTAATGCGGTTCACATAATACATCTACCAACCAAGTTTCGACAAGATGGCTCTTATACTTTCGACAAAAAGTGGCTGTGACATACGGACGGACAGACAGACAGACAGACAGACAGACAGACATGACGAATCTATAAGGGTTCCGTTTTTTCCATTTGGCTGTGGAACCCTAAAAAGAAAGAACTTGACTCCTTCCACCTTTTGCGACACTGCGCGTCCTCTATCCAGGTCAAATGAAGGAACAGGGTGGATTTTTATTCAGTAAGTACCTGAATGCGGAACTTATTTTGAGATTCTTCTCACAGATCCTTTTTTTTGTAGTAGTAAAATCATCAAATGAGTTCTCCCACCCCGGGCAGAGCGGGAGGGACTGTCAGACTTGTACTGACTAAAATCTACGGTGTCCTTCAATAGCCCTTTACGTTCCGGGTTCACGATAATTCAATAGTCCCGCGACCTTTGTGAGAAGAATATGAAACTATTCCAAGTTCAACAAAAGGGAAAACTATTTTTATAAAATTACGAGTGCGGGCTGGATGGTAAATGCAATATTAATTAAAATTAAAAGTATCAAACGCCTATCTCCAATAAAAAACAATAATTTAGTAAAGCTACAAAGTTCAAGTTTACAAATTACCACAAAAAAAAACATCAAAAATAATGTCTTGACTGGAAGATACTGGTAATTTTATAACTCACGCTACCGAAATAAATTACTAAGTAAAATAAGTATTTGACGTCATAATTATACAAATTTTAATTCAAGCAGTACAAGAATAAGTAAAAAAATGGCTAATGATTGAAATGTAACCCTGCGGCCAAATCATGTTTATCAAAAACATGGTAGAGAAAATCTCAGCCTGAGCTAATGAAGGCGTAGGTACCATTTGACCCAATTAAACCTCATTGTTCTTGTAAACCCAATATCTAACCTAAATTTATTTTTTAAAGCGTTGCCTTCTTCGTCCTTACTTAAATATCTACGTAGGCATACTATCATTTATTCCTGAGGTACAGATCTCGACGTTACTCCGCGCGAACAATAGACTTTAATTATTCAAGGATTTAAGAAGTGGGGAATGGTTATGCTGAATCGGGTCATGGGTACTACCGTCTAAGCACGAAATGCGTAGCTTCGGCCGTAGTTTCGGGCGTTTCACTCAAAAATTGGTGAGAACATGATTTAACAGTTGTACCGACTCCCGATGTCTTGTCAAAACTTTAAATTTAGAACTAATAGGGAGTAGGGTTCACTCAAAAGTTTAAAGATTTTTTAAGAGAGTACACCCCTTGTTTTACGTCTACGGGCTACGCTGCTACGGGGTTGCTACGAGCTACGAGCTACGGATTATCAGTGACGTCATAAGTTACCGGTGGTTTACGATCCATCGGAGAAGAGGAGTCGACGTCAGATATTGCTACGGTTTATAATTTATGGAAATTCATACGCTACACTCGATCCGGTGTGAATGCGGCAATGCGTAGATACTGGAAATCCAGTTTTGTGTTTGTTTGGAATAAATCTCAAACTCCGACAAAATGTGCCTCCCTATATTTAAAAATGATGTACGCTCTGGAAATTTTAAACCATAGTAATAAGTACATAATTATTATGTCCCTTTTTTGCTACTTCTCTTTATTCAATACGAATTTCACCGACTTTTTAAAGTAAACTATATTTTCAAATGAATATTTTCTCCAATTTCATCTTTAAAACAAATTGTTTGATTATATGTATGAAGATTCACGGAAGAAAATAGGGAGCCAGAAAATTGTATAAGCTTTTCCATGAACTAAGAGCGTATTATGTCTCAAGAACGATTGTAGGTCGAACCATGTTTTCTGAACAAATACATAATTTCAAGACCCATTTTATTAACGCCGAATGTGGTCCAAATAGTACTAAAATATTCAATATTATTCCAGAGGTTACTTCGTACAATGAGAGAAAGATAGAGTGAGAGAAAATGAGAGAGAGAATAAAACATTGCACACAAAATTGGCAACCCTAAACTTCGGATACGACTGTGTTTGCCAAATTGAAGTAAAACATATTAAAAAGTTCAAGGTGCTCTCATTGCTTTATTGACATTATTTATCACTTTTTCTCATTTTAGGCAATAATTTTTTTATTAAATCGTTTTTTAATTAATATCGCAATCTAACTGGCATATGACGGGGCCCCCCTCTAGGGCTAAAGCCTGCCGGGGTCGCGGGATTTATCTCATTACCGTGACCCTGGAACATAAAGGGCTATTAAAGGACACCGTGGATTTTAGTCAGTACGAGTCTGCCAGTCCTTCTCGCCCTGCCCTAGGTGGGAGGACTCATTTGATGATATTACCACGAAAAAAAAAAACTTAACTGGCATGTGTAGGAGTGGGTACTATTCGGTTAACCTCTGGGAATACAGACTTAGAATTACGTATGTATGTAATGTAATTTAAACCTTTTTCTTTCTTAATTTTATGGGTGTTTATATCATCAAATGAATCCTTCGGCCTGGAGCGGAAAGGTTTCAATCTCACTGATTTAAAACCATCCTGTACCTTCACACAGGCCTGTCTTTTAAAGACAGGCGGGAGCGTAATTTTAAGCCTTGATTGAATTGTGTTCTTCACTACCGGAAAATGTTTACCAATGTTCAATAGAGTATTTTATAATATCATCATCATCAGCCTATAAATGTTCCTACTGCTGGGACACAGGCCTCCTCACAGTGAGAGGGAGTGGGCCCAAATCTACCACGCGGGCCCAGTGCGGATTGGTAGATGTCACATGTCTTCGAAGTTTTGGTTCTAGGACATGCCGGTTTCCTCACGATGTTTTCCTTCACCGTTTTGAGAGCAGTGGTGTTGAAATAAATTACACAAAGTAATGCGCCTGACGGGGTTCGAACCCACGACCTACAACTCATAAGTCGAGGCCGATACCACTGGGCCACCACTATTCGTCAACATCGTCGTATAACATAAATAAATTGAATTTATTTGAGTCCGTCAGTTAGACTATTGAAAAATAATAGACTCGAATTTTTGTTTATTTAAATCAATGAATATTGATAAAGATAAAACGTTTTAAAATTTGGGAGTGGGGGCTTGTGACGTCATAACGCCTGTAATATTATACCGACCGCGGGACTTATTGCGCTTGCGAATCGCTGTATCTTCGTCAATTTTTTAATTATCGTTATTTCGGACTTATTTCATTTTTTCAGTAAAATATCTTATTTCAGGAACAGTATGGTCGTCTTAAACGTGGTTTAACCACAATAAGATCAATATTAAGTGTGAAGCTGTCTTTAAGCCGAAGATAATCTTCGTTTGATTTGGATCAGTTAATTCAGGCGTGATAACCCTAGCAGAATAAACTAAGGGATCTTGCAGATAATAATAAATAATAATAAATAATAAATAAATAAAATCTTTATTCAAACTGAAAAGTCGGAAAAAATATTTAACAAAATTAATTATAACAAAATTAATGAAATTAAAGATAGTCGACGTTGAACTCAAATTTTGCTACAAATGTTTGTGTATGTGGATTTAAATGAAGGTTTGTAAATGCACTGATGCCGCGCTATGTGCGAAGTCGGAAAAATTTCCCAATATTTTCAAATATGAGTTTGATATTTTTCAAAAAAACCTAATATTTTAATATTTTCGTATTTTTTCCAATATTTATAAATATTTCCCAAAATTTTCAAAAACAATTTATCACTTTTCTGTCTGTAGTCGGCCGTCTGTGAACATCCTAAATCGACGCGACCTTCGAGCTCGTTTGATGTTCTCTCGTCTTCGAAGGGAATTACAGTCGCCGCTCCGGTCACTTGATAAGTTTAATCACTGAACAATACATAAATAGGTATAATGCAACTGGGTCGAACAATCTATTGGTGAATCAGTAGTGATACTTAGGTATTTATACTACATGGAAGATGCCTTTAGTTGTTTTAATTTGAGGAAAAAAATGTTAGCAATGGTTGTTAATCCATTACTAAATAACCGTTACGGTTTGTCCTTAAACACGTTTTATAATGAGATATTATTTTTTTAAGAAGTCTAACTGCTGACTTTTATGATAAATTGATAACTTCTAATAAAATAACCGCATGCGGTTGCAATTCTTGAAATAAGAAACGGATTCCGAAAGGATTTCCCGCTACGCGCCGCAATACAAAATTCGAATGAACAACTTTAAAATAAAATTCTAAATTCGAATTCCACAATGCATGGAAACGGAAAGTGCAGCGCATCCGTACATGAAAAATAAAAATAAAAGCTTTTGTATTATAATTCGCGACAGTACCTACTTCGGTCTCGAGCGCGAATCAAGATCGATACTTTGTTGTAGCCAAACTTATGGCCTGCTTCCGACCTTCCTCGCTGCGGTGAATTCTACATATAGGTACCCACCAACTACTACGTTAGGTATGTTTATGTGTATTACGCTATAGCTTTGTTTATCTACCGTAGTTTATAAAGGAAACACTGGATTAAGAAACTATATGTGAGTTTCGCTGAATTTTAACGAAATGTATTTTTGGTAGAAGCGTAAAATTATTTGTTTTGTAGTTCAAAAGAGCTTCATGCATTAATATAGTAAATAGAAATATATTTTGTAATAGGTTTTTGTTAGGTTTATGACTTTTGTAGCCATATTGATAGACAAGCGCATTAGGAAAAAACAAGACAAAAAATTAAACTGAGAACTCGTCACAAAAAAAGTTAACTGACAAATTGTTCTTAGTTTAAGTTCAAACAAAAACTTTCTTTTCTAATGAATAAACTGTCATTCATTCATCCATTCATTTGTAATTTACACTTTGAAATTGAAGTACCACGTGTAGTCCTGCCCTAAACCAACAAGAATGACGAATGGTATAAAGGCCAGTGCACATGACTAAGATACAATTTTTTTTTCCACGTTTTTTGCCCCAAAACGGACCCGAACCGAAATTATTAATACTTTCTTAAAATAGGTACATAAGTACGGTAATGAATAAAAAAAAATGTAAGTAGGTATGCAGATTTCATTGTAATTTAAATACATATAAAGTCCATAGTATTGATTATGTCATTGATCGGTCATTGCCTTTTGATATTGACCCCATTTTATAAGTGACTTCTCTGTACTCATATTCGGCTGAACTATATTATTTGATACTTGGTAGATTAATAAAAATAAAAACAACAGAGGTTTTTTTAAAACTTAAGAACTTACAGGCTGCATAGGTCAGATCCCTTTGCCCTACCACAAGGATAAAGAACAAAATAAAAAAAAAAACAAAAGAGGTTTGACATTAATTTGAATTCAGAGTCCCGAGTCCAGAGTCCAGAAAAGTATGCTTCCAGTACTTTTTTCACTTCAGTGTGGTCCAGAAAAACATAATATAAAAAATACATATACAGGAAGGTAACATAACACGATCTGTGTTCAAAAGGTCATGGCTTAAATGATGGAGTGTTAAAACCGTTCCGTTGAGGGATACAACAAATTGTATACATTTTGAAAAGAAAGAAAGGTGTTGACCCGAAAAAAAATAATTTATGATTCATTTGATAAATAAATATTTACGATGAGATGGCGGTATATGGTTTAAAAGCCATGTAACGAGTATGTTTGTGGATTACCTACTCAGTTGTGTACCTATTATGTCCTCGTTTTACTATAATGTTTTGAGAATAATTATTTTTACACCCTCTACTGATTATGGGCCTTCCTTTTTGAGCCATGCTTCCCTGAGCCAAGATTTACCCGTGATTTTCTGGATATCAGCCACCCACTGGGCCGTTGCCCATTGGTATACCAATACTTCTACCGCCTCTCGGTAGCCAATCAGCGAGGACTCTACGCCATTTCATTCCATCACTTGGAGTGTAAAGTACTTACATTGATCTAAATAAAATATTTCTTGTTTATATATAAATTAGTATACCAGTTGGTTTGGTTGTTATTGCAAACTTAAAAAAAATCCCTAAAGATTCCTGGGGCCTTACCACGAGCTCTTAACGCGATCCAGTTTAGGTTGTGGGAAAGAGACAGAGCTATACAAGTCGTCTAGCGCCATCTCTTTCCCACAGCCTAAACTGGATCGCGATAACAGTTCATGGTAGGCCACCAGGTCTAAACGTTATATTTCTGAAGCTAGTCAAGTGTTCTTTATATTCATATTTACAGGAGTATTAGGATTAGGGGGTAAATTCATCGATCCTCAGTCCAGATAGGTGTTGTGTCTTTTGGGTTATGGCCCGACAATTTATCGTCGGAATTTGCGTTGCAGTTGGCGCTGCGGTAATTCTTTCATTGTGTCGTTACAGTATCATTTTCTACATTTTCTGAAACAAACGTCCACTGCAGAAGGTAGCTCGCGTAACGTCCAAAACCTGCTATAATGGATTGAGGATGTACCAATCCCATTTAGCAAAACTGGACTCTGGCAATGTGCCAGTTTGTACAAAAGGTATCATACCTATCTCGAGAACCACGAGGTACAGTTGCCTGCCTAAAACATTAAATTAAAATGACAGGGGTCCAACAGAAAGATACGGTTTTAATATTTTAACTACATGGTGACCAGTGGAATTTACCATCTACAAAATGGTAGAATTTCAGCCCTTAAGGTGAATGCTCCAGGGTAGCCCGCGAAATTCAAAATTTCTTGGGTTTTTTGCAATTTGCAGGCCAGTGCTAGGTAGTATGTTGATTAAAATATTGATCGCGGCTGTAAGACGTATGTAGTTACAGAATTATAATCAACAAAATCATTAATACAACGTTCTAAATTCAAGAAAAACCCAAGAAATTTTGAATTTCGCGGGCTACCCTGGAGCATTCACCTTAAACAGACTACTTTCATTTTGAGGTATTCCACTTGGGGATAAGTGGAATAACCGAAAATAGAAGCAGCATTGACAATCCCCATCAATGGGGATTTGAGAACTTTTCTTCCGTGAATCCCTATTGCTATGCCTCCAAGCTCATAATACTTTAGTGTTGGTAGGCTTCTAGTAAATTCTATCACGTTTTTTTGGGGGTTTAGGGAGTTAACCCATGGGGGGTTAACTCCCTTAAACACTCGAGGATTGACCGTCAAAACTTACATTCACTTCATCTCATTGACTCATCAGAATGACGCGAATGTGTGACGTCCAAATTATTCGCAACTGTTACGCTATTCGGCAAGTTTTTTCCAACATTCTATTTTTAAGGAAAATATAACATTAATTTGAATAATTTATTACAAGTTACGTCCATGTCCTGGAATTGCCAAATTAATTGTATTCAATTAATTATTAAAGAAGTGTGCGGTAAACGTCATGTTTAAAAAAAATAACTTAACCTTTCCTGTCTTCGTCATAATAAAAAAAGTTGAGGTTTCCGGTCTCCTTTACTATCGTATTTTTAAGGAAAATTTTAAATAACATTTTTTAATTTATTCATTCTTTTTCCTAATTCTTTACATTTTAAATATTATTACTAAACCAAAAAAAAGAACTTATAGAAATATATATTTTTTTAAATTTTATTACAAGTTTATTTACGTCCACGTCGCGAGACGTCATTTTAAAAATAAAATCTCGACCTTTCCTGTCTTCGTCATAATCTTAAATATGACATTTAGGAATATGACGAAAGCAGGAAAGGTTGAGGTTTCCGGTCTTCTTCAACATTCTATTTTTTAAGGAAAACTTTAGATAATATTTTTTTTAATAGATTATTTACAAGATTATTTACGTCTATTCATGTTTCGGGATTGCCCGACTATTTTGGTATTCTATATACGTCACTTAAAAAATAATTCGAACGTCGTATTTAAGATTATAACATTTATGACGAAGACAGGAAAGGTTGAGATTTCCTTTCTTGTAAAAAGTCCAATATTTCGAAGAACAGTTTGAATATCCTAATCAAACTCTTAGAATATATTTTCTTTACTAGTTTTTTTATTATATTGAAATCTGACGTTTTATTCTCTACGAACTTTTGCACAACATGACTTTGTCTGCGACGCAAAACGTAATATCCTTCAGTACTAACATGATGCCGTGGATTCTCCTCAGTGAAAATGATAGAGTAGTTTCAGAGAATGCCCCCCACATACAAATTTACTAACTTTACATCGGAAGATTAGTACACAACTTCTCAGTAAAACGACATTACAATGTATAGGAACTAACATTATTATGGATATCGATTAATTATCATATTATCAAGCTATCCGTTATCTCTGACGGTAGTGACTGGGGGTCAGCGAGGTGAGACGTGGGGGTCACTCATTATCACTTGCATGTTTGTTCTGGCTCTTCATTACTTACTGTGTTTACTACAAATTGTTATGTAAACAATTATTGTTCCTGTTTGAGTATACATAGAAGTGGAAGTTAGAAAGTGGCGCCAGTGACAGATACGAGTGAAACTATATTAATGTAATCAAGCTGAGAAGTTTGTTTGAGCACTTCAATCTCTGTAAATGTCGGAAAGATTTAAAAAAAAAATTTAACACGCTAGAATCCTTAGGAGCCGAAAAAAAATTCAATTAGTGGAATAATAATACATGTTGCGATGATCGCAAGCAGCATGGGAAAGAACAGTAGGAAGGATCCTTCCTTCCTGAATTTTTGAAAGAGGAAACTTTCCTCTTTCAAAAATTCCGCTTTCCGAGTCAGAGTTTACAGCATTAGCAGAAATGAGTTTGTATATTTTTATTATAATCAATTATGAGGCGGTGAGTAACGAATTCAAGTTTATGTAAATCGCTGTTTCAGACTTTTTTTATTTGTTACTTTAATTGAGCTACAACCGTAATTCCAAATTCCTCATCAAACAATGGATGATGTGTTGTTTACATTTTCGCAGTTTTATTCTATTTGTGACTTTAATGGCTGGCCATCATCTTATTTTTGTCTGTGTGTGTGCATTCGTAATTTTACCAGAGACTAACAAACAATGGTAAGAAAACGTCTGTTGTTTCAGATTCGGTAAGTCTACAGGGTCAGCCATTTCAGAGATGCCCTTGATAAACAGACAGAACACAAAACAGCTGTTTATGCTGTCATATAATATAATACGTTGCTCTGATTTATGTAAAGCGAAATCACTGACAGATATAACAAGTCAATTACAAGATTATTGATTAATTTTGAAGTGGTACCATTTTTGAGTTCAAAACGATTACCTTTGAATGTTGTTCAACAAGTTCAAAATTAGAAAATGAGTGACGGTTGAACGACGACGATGAAATAGAAAAAAGAAAGATTATGCGTGCCGATCATAAGCAAGACAATCAATGATTTCCAAATTCAAATAATTCCAAAACGTCAAACATAAGCTTGACAGACAACGAGTCCAATCAAAATACGTCTGAAGATCAGCATAATACGTCCGAACATTGTCGAGCATTGCCGACCGTATGATGTGCGGACAATGTAGGCGGATGGTAGCGCCGTTAACGCTGTCATACGGAACGAAAGCTATCAGTCAAATTCTTCACGACTGTCAAACAATTTGCAACATAATAAAAACTTTGCACTGAACGTGTTTGAAAATTGCCATTGCGGTCTGGATGCGAGGGTAAACATTCCAACACATATAAACGAAACATCAATGAACGACGAAGTTATGTATGAAAAAATGTCCGACAATACGTGGACAGTTGTTTAACCATCCAATTTCTAGAACAGAACAATACTACATTATACAATGCATTCTAATAGATTATATTCTTCGAAGAATGAGAATGTTATGTCAGAATTTCAAACAGACAACGTGCACGAATGCCGTCAAGGGCGTAGAAAGATATCGTCCTTTTCAATGTCACTCAAACTAGTTCATATGGCCGCATGATTAATATATGTAGAAAGAGCAACTGCGACAATGCATTTTATACACACCTCCTATAGATTTAAGAGCACTTTCACCTTGGTCTTATGCAAAACACTACTCAATGTACTACGGAAGAAATAAGCTTAGAAACTTCCAATTAGTTCTGGAACATAGTCTCAATAATATGCAGATAAAAATTGATAGTAATTATTGTTGTAGGTGAAGGCGAGCGAGCTCTTTCCATGTGACTTATAATGACCTGCTGCGGGCATAATAACGAGTTAAGCGTACCAAAAGAACTGCACGATGTAGATCACAATTGGATAAGAGGCGGTTAATGTGAACATGAGATGCTGAAAGCGCTTAGCGTGTAGAACAATATCATCGCTTAAGCGGCTGTGAATGCTGTGACCACTTCGTCGAATGAAATTAGGTGAATAAATGAATGTGAGGAACAGATTCGTGATAGTGCAGCAATGATTTAGGAGAACGAAACAAAACATTCACCAATACCGCACGCTAAAGATTTTCAATCGATTGTATAGCGGATAATCAAAGCGACGCATGATTGCAATACAACGATTTGTTTCAATTATATTCTTGCTGGATTGTAAGAAATCATTGTTGTAATACGATTGGAATTTGCAGTGAGAGCCTACGTGATTACGATTAAAGACGTAACGCTTTAGGCCTAAGTACCGAACTCACATGGAGGCACACGTGTCTGTAACGTAGCCATTGATTGTGGATTAGCAAACTGTGACGAAAGATCCAACTTGAGCTGAAAGGTCGGAAGCGATAAGACGTTGAAAATCAATTCTGTGAACATTGTTTACACAATGGTTAGCTATGGTACGCCTACATTTACTTGTGGCTGTATTGCTTTGTTTCACTCGACTTCTAAGCCTGAGGCATCGCCTATACAGTTTCAGCCTACAGTGTCCAATGAATCGATTAATTGTCGATGAATTCGAACGTGGTCCAGTGTGGCGATTGGCACGGAAATTGCTTGTTTCTACAATAAATGTTGTAGCCATTCCCCAAAATTTATCTGGCTCTACATTTGTTTTATCTAGCAAATGTTTATTTTTGCAGTCAAACGGTTCGGTTGTAGTTATAAGAATAAAGTGAAAATCAAGAGATAATGTCTATATTTATAATGTTATCGGTCTGTTATTTTAAAATGGTTCTAAAGAATTCCCAGACCCGATTTAACGGTTCGATAAATGTAATAAAATTTGAAGTAGATATATTTTCAATAATCATGATCCAATAGCGTTGAACATTTTCAGTTATATTCGATCGACCAAATTTCACATCAGACCTATTTGTCAAAATAACATTTGAGAAATAGAACGATCATCCAGCTTCCAATTGTAGTTTTTCTAGTAGAAAGAACGAAAACAGATGGATTGAGTGTGAAAACATGCTAGTTTTTTGGCGTCAGACAACACATGTGGTGCTCTATTCGTTTTGATTTTTTGTTGCTGGCTGGATACACAAAATTTGGAGAAAATGTCACAACTGGCAGCATCGGATACTTTTTTTCAATTCTTTATTTGAAACTAAAGCTGTCACAATTTGATCTTTATTGTGTCATGGGTCATTGAACGATTTGTCACAGCATACATAATTTGGATAAAAATACACTCATTACTGCACAAGCTAAATACGGAAGCAGTGTGTATTTAACTGTAATATTGAATAATGACAATGTATTAATTAGCCTTCTTAATTTCACGCATTCGTCAAGTATGGAAATATTATTATAATTTGGAAACAGAAGAGCCGAATTGAACGAGGAATAGGTACGAGGGAAAACAGTGAAGCGTGGTTTTAAATTATTGAAGTGACGTCAGTTTTCAGCGGTTTATTTCATGTTTTTTTGCTACGTATGTTTACTTAGTTTTTTCTCGTGTACGCTATTTTTTTTCTATTATGTATTGTTTTGCTTTTATTCTTGGTCTAGATACGCTTTATGATTATTCAATGGACTCGTCGCATTGGGAACGTGGAATATTTCTTTCTCTTTTCGAAATTTATCTTTATTTTCACTATTCTTTTACTTAACAAAAGATCCAACAAAAATATATGTGTGACATAAAACATGTTTTACAATGCGTTAACCGTGTTAAACTTTAACAGTTATTTTAAAACAATGATCTTTTGTGTCTTTTTTTTTTTTTTTTTTTTAGCGTGGTAAAATCATCAAATGAGTCCTCCCACCCCGGGCAGGGCGGGAGGGACTGTCAGACTTGTACTGACTAAAATCCACGGTGTCCTTCAATAGCCTTTTATGTTCCGGGGTCACGGTAATGAGATAAGTCCCGCGACCCCGGCAGGCTTTGGCCCTCTTGGGCGGGGCCCCGTCATCGTGCTGACGCTCTTTGAGGCGCGCGTGGAACACAACGCGCCGTCGACCCGGGCATGGTCCATGTCCGGGCGGCGAGTTGCCCTTTACTCGCCGCCCGCATGCCCGCGCCTACGGTGGCCGGAGATCGTCTTGCGACGTCCGACGCCGTGGGCGTCTACCATTGCGGGTGGGGCGGAGGGAGGACGCTGTCCTCTCTCTCTCACGGCCCGCCTCCTCCTTAACGAGCATTACTGCCTCGCAGAAGGAGGCGACCGCTTCCCACTCCGTCTCGCCCCGCAGCATGGCCTCGACCAATGCCGGGCGCGAGAGGTCTCCGCCTATCGCTGCCGTGAGGACACGGCGGTGCTCTGCCCAAGCGGGGCAGTCTTGCACCGTATGCTCTACTGTGTCCTCCGGGCGATCTTCGCAATGGTGACACCCCGGCGTTTCTTCCTTCCCCATCCGACACAGGTACCTCCCGAAACATCCGTGTCCGGTGAGGACCTGCGTCATCCGATAGGTCAGGACGCCGTGACGCCTTTCCAGCCACTCCTCAAAGAGGGGTCTTACCGCCGCGATTGCGGCGTGCCCGATCTTTTGTGTCTGTAAAATATTTCGATCGTACTTTTCCTACCTATAATTTATATTGATCAAGGTAATACTGTGAGTAATCGATAATTTTATTTAAACAGACTTAAGAGTGCTACAATTATGTAAATAAATATAAAGAAATGGAATGCGCGAGAAGAAAGCTGATATCATTACAATCATACAAACGTCATTATATTATATTGCAACTGTATCTAATTAAAAATACTTCAGATAAACACACAATCAATAATTTTTGTCTTTAAAAATGTAATTAACCAACACACCGTTATCAATTCTAATGTTTATTTGTAATCAATAACAGAAAAAACCGAAAATAAACTCTTACTTGTCCTATATGTGCCCCAATTTTTCTGAAAACGCGGTATATACACAATGTTCCTCATGGCTTCACGAACAGAAGAACTAATTTGCTTCAAAAGGTCCATATTTGTCAAGTTTTGCGCGAAAACAATACAAAGCACCAAACGTGTACGCGAACGTATGTGACGTCACATAAGCACAACATACTTGCCGCGAGGTTAAAATAAAACTGACATATAAACAGAGTTTACTTATTTTTATTATTAATAGCGAATATATTAAAAGTGGAGGAAACCGGTCGCGGACTCAATTCACGTGTTACTAGGCTCTTACTCACGCCTCGATAACAACCAATTAAATTAAAATAATTAACCGACTATCCATGACGTCATATCTTTTGACATTAAATCTTGTCATTAACACGATTTTAATTTAACGAATAATGAAGTCAGAATTCGAACTACTGTTTGACGAGTTTAATTGTTTACTTATGTAAATTAAGAAGTGAATCATAAAATCAAATTCTTTACATAATAATGAATACTTTAATGATGTGAAGCATTAAGAGAATGCAAGACACAGCTAAGCAAATAAACATTTACAGTTTGAGCGTTACGAAATAATGCATGGTAACATAAACAACATAAATTAGTTGATATGACAACTAGAGATGTTCCAACTACGTCTTTGGCTGGCAAGCTGACTGGCCGAATGTCCATTACTTAAAGGCCGACAAGTCGGTCAAGCCGATTAGTGTATTCTATGGAGTTCAGAGGGCGTCGGCGTTGTCCATAGTATTTCATGTAGGTAAAACTTAGTAGTCGTTAATACAAAAGGATTTCTTCTTTCTTTAAAATAAAACGTTGCCCCGCACTAATTAACGGAATTTCTTGTGTTGTGGATGCGTTTACAAACATGAAAAGCTCACACACACTAACACCCAGACCCGGAACAACTATGTACTTATAGGCCATACAAATATTTGTTCCGTGCGGAGATCGAACCCACGACACGCTGTGCAGCAGTCGATCGCTCAACCATTGCGCCAACCAATAGTACTGCATTTTTTTTCTTAATAGTTCTAATTATATTTTCGTGATAATGTTCGTGAGGCAAGCATGGCTAGAAATTGCCCAAAACAGAGAGGTTTGGAAGGAGAAAGGGGAGGCCTTTGTCCAGCAGAAGTACACAATATTACTATTAAATACTAGCAAAGGAAGAGTTTCGGTTCGTAGATTATAAGTAGAGTATAGTTGAATATTTGGCCGAATAGTTGGCGCTATTTGCTGACTATGAAGGCCGGATAGTCGACCACTAGTCGGCTACTAGTTGGCACATCTCTAATCAACTCAAAATGTGTTATAAATGTCTCATTATTAACGCTGCAACAAACAAAAGAGCAGCTAAGTAATAAACTGTAGTTTTGACAGTAACATCACTGTAAAAAAGTCATAAGTCATTACTTGTCATAATATTGTGTCTGAGGCTGTGATAAAACAAATATCCATGACATAACAGAGACCCTATCATGACTTTTCCCGTTTTTATGACGTAAGTAAACTGAAACTTTTGAAGTTAATTTTGTTCATACACTGATGTGCTTTTTCATTTTCCTATACAATAAACGCAGTAATTACTTCAAGTGCGCTGAAATAAAGTACATAAATCTTGTGATAAGGGCTCAGAACATAATCCTCTACAGGTTAAACTCTTCAATCCATTTCTAACGTATTACGATTGTAACATTTTCTTTTTGTTGCCACATTTTTTGCTTATTTTATTAGTTATCAAATTTTTCTAAAACGAGTCCTCACTCCATGCACAATTAAATAGATATCAGTTAATATGTCCAATGTTAATCTGTGAATTAAATTAATGGGATTAAGCATAAAAAACGTTAGGCGCCGCGCGGTCTTTAACAATAGTCGTAGAAATAATAGCAAAAAATGTTTAATTTTTTTGCCCGACCTCCAAATTTGATTGAACTTTCGACATTATTTGGATGATTAGATCAATAGATTACATAGTATAAAACGAACTCGCTTTAGTCTGCCTTCACGTGCGTAGCTTCCGAACGACTGCACCGAATTGAATAACAATTTTTTGTTGTTAGTGTAAGAAAGTTTTCAAGAAATCCACCGGGTACGCCAAAAATTTGAAACCGTGCGAAACTGGGGCGGGCCACTATTGTACCAATGTAGAGGTTGTATTCAAGGCCAATGCCTAACTAATGACATCTAATGGTGCCTATAGAACACGAAAAGTGGTCATAACTTTAGGTCACACAAAATTGCACCGTCATACTCAGAGTTAAAAATTTTGGAAATGACCCATATTTGATTCGATCCATTCATTCCAGGCATCCTTCATTTTATGGATATGTATATTCCTAACAGATATATACAGGGTGTAAGAGACATCGACGCACAAACGGATACCATGGGTCCAGGACATGATTCTAGTCCCCCCCGTGGTGGAATTTTTCGTCGGTTTATTCCTATTTTTTTAATGTTTTTTTTTAATAGTGAGCCGCGCTTAAGTACTACAGGTACTGTGGTACTGGTATTAAGGTATACGATGACCTTTCATTATAAACATCTAAGAAGACACCATTTCTAGTTTTATTTACATTGCTACTTTTAGTGAAAGTAGTGAATTAAATACTTTTTTATTAAAAATCTCATTGTGTTAGGTAAGAATAACGATAATGAACAGTCTAAAGTAAAAAAAACTCCTAACATTTTTTTTTAAATTTCGAAAATTAGGAAAAATCCGACGAAAAATTCCAACACGGGGGAGTCCAGAATCATGTCCTGGACCCATGGTATCCGTTTGTGCGTCGATGTCTCTTACACCCTGTATATTTTTTACTTTTTATGGTTCTGTACCCAAAGGGTAAATGGGACCCTATCCTTATAAGTAACCAAGTATTTCATGAACTGTGACAGTTACAAAATTGTCATTTTCACAGATGTTGTATTTCTTTTCCGCTTTAACAAAAAATAGATAAGCGGCTCCCATACAACAGAAATGATTTTTTTCCCTTTTTTAGGTGATGGAACCCTTGTGTGCGCGAGTTTGACTCGCACTTGGCCGGTTTTTGTTTGTTTTACCAAAGCAAACAGAAGCAGTCATCATTACAAGAAAAATAAAATTTTCCTTTAATTCTGGAATTATGGCATAGATTAATAGCATTAGATTTGAATTACAGCAGTATTCGCAATAGTCTTGTGCGATAAACTTTACATTATTACGTGTGCAAAATATGTAATTTACATTTTAATTAATATCGTCAACACGTCGCGATGATAAGGAGACGCCTGACCTATCTATGTTTGAATTTAATTTAGCAATTTACTTTTCTACTTGATGATGTAACTAGCAAAATTATAAAATAATCCTTATCCTTACAAATGTTATAAATTTGAAATTTTTGATGTTTGGATGGATGGATCGGAGGATGGATGTTTGTTACTCAATCACGTCAGAACAGCTCATTAAAATTTGGTGAAACTTTTCACAAAGGGAGATTATAATCCAGATTAACACCACCATTTATCCCGGGATCAGTGCACAATGTGTATCTTTTAGTGCAGTAAATAAAGTTAGATTTTGAGTAGCTCTATTAAAATGTGCGTGCAGCGTTGCGTCTCGGTGTGGATTGACCTTATCGTTGCCATAAGCTATTTCCTCACAAATTGGACCTTTAACTCCATTCAACAATAACTTGAAATCATGGGAAAATTCAATGTAATACGACCCAAAATCCAGTGTTTTCACACGGAACTTACTGGCCCATACTTTCATGGCACACGCCCATTGCACAAATGAATTGATCCAGGCACAATTTCTATTGTCCCTCTCAATGGTTGCAGTGAATGAATAGCACTAGTACCTACAAACTATTCGTATTAAGCTGTATTGTCATGTCATCTATCTATTAAGAGGACACTTACATAATCCGTCTGTGAAGTTCCCACTGTTGGGAAACACACAAGCCTCATTTCTTGAAGTTTAGCATTTCACAATAGCTCACTAAAAAAATTTTATTAGTCAGTCAGTTTTTTTTTATATCATCGCGCATCGTGGTAAAATCATCAAATCGGCGGGAGGGACTGTCAGACATGTACTGACTAAAATCCACGATGTCCTTCAATAGCCCTTTACGTTCCGGGTTCACAGTAATTCGTTAGTCCCGCGATCCCGGCAGGCTTTGCCTCTAAAGGGGGGCTTCCCTGTCATTGTGCTAACACTCTTTGAGGCGCGCGTGGAACACGACGCGCCGTCGACCCGGCCATGGTCAATGGTCGGACAGCAAGACGCTCATTACTCGCCGCCCGCATGCCCGCGCCTACAGTGGCCGGAGATCGTCTAGCGAGCGACGTCTGTCGCCGTGGACGTCTACCACACGCGTCCCGCCTCCTCCTTCGCTAGCACGACTGCTTCGCAGAAGGAGGCGACCGCTTCCCACTCCGCCTCGCCCCGCAGCAATTAGTCTGTCAGTTAGATTATTTATCAAATATTTGACTGGTCTTTTCTTTTTTTACGTAAACCAAAACTGACTAAAATACAAGGCTATTAAAATTTACAAAACTTTACATATTTTTTGTGAGTTTTGATCTCAATAGGTAGTACTCCCGAGTTTTGATGCGTTTTGTATCTTTACCAGAATTCCATGATGAAAAAAATAAAACAATATGTACGTAAAGTCTGCGCCACGAATCCTTTTGACGCAGATCTAGTGTCTATGTCATTACATTAAATTGCATTAAAAAATGACAAGTATATACCACTTCGGCAGACCTTTCGTGGTGCGCACTCTATATTTTTTCAATACTCTGACAGACTAAACAGATATGCATTTTTATTAATGCTGGAATCTAGTCTATTATTGGTGGTTCTAAACTCCTCAGTACGCAATTCAGTCGAGCGTCACTGCACCACGTCCTTAGCTAAGTACGGTTCCTGACTTGACGTCCATTCACGAATTATTGGCATACAAAACAGTTTGACGCCGAATAAACTTAACATGACAGCACACGAATATATTATCTGGTTAACGTACTTATTACCGCGGAAAGTTTTAAAAGAAAAATTAAGAATGTCTCGTAAAATGTCCTACAAGATACGCTTTGGCCACTTACAATAAGATTTTGAAAGATGACGTTAATGTCAAGATATATTATACACATTGAGAGGAATTGATGAAAGTTCATAATAAAACACTTTGAAATATGGGAGACGAAACAATAGTATAGGTAGTCTGTTAGACGATAGAGAATCTACCAATTTGTAAATTGCACGTGTATAGACGTCAATCTCGGAAACACCCATCATCTAGTGTAGGCATTCAATTAGACGTGTGTAGGCGTTATTCTTACAGAAGCACTTAACCAATTTTATAGGAAATCAATTGAAATCTATTGCAAACGTTGTTTTTCTTTCACAAACCCTGAAGACTAAATTTTTAACTAGTTTCTTAGTTTTTATCAGTAGTACTGTTACGTTGAGGCGACAATTGATTCGCGTCGCTGAATGTAAACTATTCCCCAATTCTAAACTGAATGACAGAAATTACGTTTTTTATGATTGCTGCGTCAGAATCTGGCGTCGATACCGTTCCGGTTTCATGGTCTCAACCTTTCGCAATACGGTCTATGAGGTTTTTTCTCATCGTCACTTCAGTGTTTCTCGGCAATTAGTCGCCGCGTATCTAATGCCACACTGGTATCGTTAATTTGTTTAATAAACATGAATTAATCGTCATCGTGCGACGTTCTTGCCACGTGACTGCGAATGGTAAATAATATAGTTGCAGTGTCAAGACTCAAGTGGTTGTAAGCAATATGTGTTGGTAGTTGGGAATCGGGGATTATTTGAATTGGCTTGGGGATATCAAGTGTGCCAGCTGCTGCGGGCACTCTTGGAGGTAATCGCGATGGGATTGCGATCGTCTTCCACACTCGCTACATTGTGCCTACAAATATTACCGGCAGTTATTGCACGTTATTTTGATTCTCTACGCAGCTAATTTAACATCTGTGGTGTTTCTGGAATCCGAGAACTTTGTACCTACTGTTGTTGAATCGATTTATTGTTTTGCGGTTTCTAATCGGGTACATTTTACGTTTGTTGATTGTTGCTATTAGTTTTTCGTTGGAACGCAACGCGGTATGGTGTATTGATATTGGTTACCTGTATTTATTGTAAAAATTGCTTCTAGTGTTCAAGTATGTGTCCGTTTTCTTTTGAACTCCTTCCTATTTTCTCTGTTTATCTTTCAGTATTTTCAACAAACTCTTACGGCAGACTATTTCTTACATTTCTTTGATTTTTCACATTAATAACTAGGTTAGTAGTTCACATTGAAAAAGTTAATGGTACTTTATTAATATCAGCTATATATTGGGGATCTCTGCTATTCTCGATGCAGCGATCGCGCTGGTGTGGCAATCCTTTTGGCACTAAAGCACGAACTATGTGTTAACCCACTTTTACATTTATTTCTGTTAGTTATACTCCATTTCTATGTTTTCTACTATGAATGATGGTTTTTCAATGTTGATAAATGTAACATTTAGCTTTGTTATACAAGGTTAGGACATGCGATAACGCCGTTATAAAAATGCTCTAAAGCTTATTTTTATTACACTGTTTTAATTTGTTTATTTTGCTGAGGCAGCACATCCTACTTTGAACTCAATTTTGAACCACTTTTTGCAGTCACTGTATTTTTTTTCACTTGAGAACAAAATAGGATATTTCGCTAAGATTAATAAGTTTTATCATCGTTATTAATACTTGGTTGTATTGTCGAGTCTTTATCTACAGTAATATTTATCAGATGATTGAACAATATTACCTAATTGATCCCCTTGAATTCATAATTTTTAACATTCAATTTCATTGTTGTCCCTTAGTTAGACCCCAGCTGACGAGACAAAACAAACCCGAACAATTAAGACATGTACAACATTTAAAAGCTTTGACACTGAAATTCAAATTATCTACGAACGTGACAAAATCCCCTTCGCGACATTTTTCTTGAATTATTTCGTTCACGTTGAGAAACAAATCCAGGTAAGTAAATCACTGCACACGCGATACACGTTTTGTTTTATTGTATGGTCGGCGAGCTTGTTTCGCGTATGTATGGAGCTTTAGTCGTGGCAAAGGTCGTGGGGGGTTGTGCGCGGCATGTCATCGCGCTCTACTGTGCGGCGGAGGACTGGCCCGAGCCGGAGCGGAGTCGGAGACTCGGAGCGATTCGCCACCGAGCCGCGGAAGCGAGCGCCATGCGCGCCGTGCCCGCTACCCGCTGCCCGCACATCTCACATACCCAACATTCATGGTCAATGCTAACTGCTTGATAACCGCGGTACCCGCGATCTCCGCTACCGAATCTCAATACAACAAATTGCACCAATTACACGCATGTTAGATAATTAAAGCTGGAAACTATTGCTAATTGGAAAATTACACTTGTTACTACTAAAATTGGGCTTCTAAAACTTACGAGAATGACAAGATTCTATGTCTGACTCAATTAGTCGATAATAAACATACAAAATTGTAATGACATGTCACGTCACACGAATGTTTTTCCTTTGTGCCCACTCGATGTGCTCGCGTTACAGTGATTGGTAGAGCTCGATCTTATTTCACGGTTTTCCTGAAGCTTCCTGCTATGGTGTAAATACTTATTAGTATATTTTGCGATCGTTTGTACGGGGAGAGAGCGGACATTATCTCTAAATGTTTGACCGGACGGAGAGGCGGCGTCAACTTTGCATTATTAATGTTGGTGCGCCTTAATTGTTTCAGGAAATGTGTTTCATATCCGCGGGTGCTGCCATCGCGAGCCGAATCTTCATTTTGCACTTGTTTGTACCAGTGAGCTTCCGTTGTATGTGTGAGTTGGAAAAAATTAAATTGTGATTGGTGACCGAGTTCCGGAGTGTTACGATGGTCCGCGCGGACATTTCTGTGATTCACCCGCGCCGGCAAAAACTAACTGTAGACGGAAGTTTAAACGGTGACCTTTTACTCGGATTCAGCAAACATTTTAGTAACCTTTCTTATGTAATCGATTCATGCAGCCTTTGTTATGTTTCGTTGGGGTATTTTTGTACGTCAATCTGGTTATTCTAACAAGAAATTGCTGAGTAACTAAGTGAGGAGGTACTTCCCATCGTGACGAATACGAATTAAATATACTTTTACCTGCTGTTACAGATTTTAACAGTAAATCTAGAATGACGCACGGGGTACTTTTTCAGTTATACATATACATCATTGTCCAACTTCAAAGGCGTTTACGTTATATAGTCTTGATAACTCGATTCAAAAGAATCGGTAACCGCAATCTTAAGTATAAAATATCGTCGTTCATTTTGTCTCGAGAAGGACAAATACTTAAGGCAGTAGGCCCTTGATTGAGTGGAGCCTAGCGGCCAGCGACGAAATACATAAAAAAGCGATCAAGACGGATTGTGGTTGTTATAGAAATGTGACCGGGGGAGTACCGATTTCAAAAAGAACCCTAATAAAGCTGCGGAATATTTTAAATTCATCATAATTATTGCCTTCATCATCAACCGCATTGGACCAACTAAAAGAACATTGTACTGTTTGAAGAGTCAGTTCAATTTGATTCTCACACGTCACCGCTGAAGCGGATCTCAAGTTACATTAACTTGTACGAGATTAATAGATAGATACCTAGCACATAACGCAAGATCGCGCGGTCGGGCGGCGCTCACCGCATCTCCGCGCGGATCACCGCTAGTACATTTATATTATTACGTTTCGAGGACGAGTAGAGTGTGCGAATCGCTTAAAATAACCAGGTAATTTTAAAACTAGACAATTTGACTGGCCTGTTGGTCTAGTGGTTAGTGACCCTGACTGCTATGCCGGAGGTCGTGGGTTCGATTCCCACCCAGGACAAATGTTTGTGTGATGAGCACGATCATTTGTTCTGTGTCTGGGTGTAATTTATCAAGTATGTTTATCAGTTGTCTAGTACCCATACATAACACAAGCTCTGCTTAGCTTGGGACTAGATGGTGTTGTGTGATAGTTGTGGAATATTATTATTATTATATTAATATTAATTTGTTCGGCGGCAGGGGAATAGAGCTGACACGATCAGGATTATACTCGTTTTCATAATACAAGCTGCTTGCACAGGACATACAATCGTGTAGCAACTTTAGTGACGGTCACTAACAGTAACCTATTGATATTAATGTGGGTTTCTGAGGTCAGTTATTGACACAGCTTTCCTATGTTTGAACATTAAGGCTGAAGCCAAACAACCAGGAGATTCGCTTGATGAGAAGTGAACTCAAATAAGTGGCAAATTAGACTTGAAAGGAAAGACTTCCAAAATAGGAAGTAACTTAGACTCAAATCTATAGAGCCAACTCAGTCTTAGCTCATTCTAAAATAAACCTTATTGGTTTGAAATTGGGTTATGTATTCTTACAACGACTGTGACAAAGCTTATCATACGAATAAGTTATACTACATTAACAGTAGGCCATTTAGGTTAATTTTCGGATGAAGCGTGACTTAGCTAAGATTAAGTTCTAACAATAGCTTCAGACTTACCACTGTAATAATAAAACCACAAACGCAACTGTAGTTCCGGGGTCAGTGTTAAGTGTGTTATTTGAAGGGTTTTTCAAGAGCAGCCAGTTACATATTTCATTTGTGGCTTCCGCCTGATCTCTCTCCGCTGGTGTGGAATTAGGTATTGGAATTTAGAAAAAAAAATATGTAGGTATTACATAATTAATAAATTCACCACAAATAAGAACATTTATGGAAGAGAAAAAATCTTAATTCTTTTTAATAATTAATTATGATAATTATGACCAAAAAGTGATAAAACTCAAACAAAATTGACGTGAACACAAACGGGCCCCAATTGCTTGCCTCGGATGTGACGTCACTATCTCAAAGAATATCCTTAGCACTGTGTCAACTGGCTTCTACAATAACAATTTCAAACTTGAACCATCGATAGTTCGATGTATAGAAATTGATAGTGACGTCACACCGCCCCGTCGGGCACTGTCGGCGTGTTTTCGGCTCGGAATCAAATAATGATTTTGAATTTAATATAACTTCTTAATTAGAGCAAAAAAAAATCTGAAAACAGATTGTTAAGAAACAAATCTTCTATCTATCTATCTATCTATCTATACTTATAATAAATCTGTAGAGAGGTCAATTCTGTACATTAAATATATTTCCAAAATAACTATCAGGGGTTGTTTAGGGATCGATACTGATGCCAAAAATGCAATCAGTAAAATTATTGTCTGTCTGTCTGTCTGTCTGTCTGTCTGTCTGTATAACCGCTATAGAAACAAAAACTACTCGACGGATTTTAACGAAACTTGGTACAATTATTTTTCATACTCCTGAGCAGGTTATAGTATACTTTTCATCACGCTACAATCAATAGGAGCAGAGCAGTGAAGGGATTCCGATTGGATTTTTACAACTCAATTTTGAGGCACTTTCCGATAAGCTAGCAGACTGAAATTTTGCACATGCTCTGAGTTCTGATGAAAATACATGACTAGCTAAGAAACGTCATTACAAATCCAATATGGCGGCCTACCCAAGATGGCGGACTGGCTGTTTGAAATCCACCCCCATGATATGAGTATCAAATGAAAGGGTTTGCTGTCAGGAATACGAAATAAAAATAGTCACGTGATTTAAATCCAATATGGCGGACGTCCAAGATGGCAGACAGGCTATTTGAAATGCACCCCTATGATATGGATATCAAATGAAAGGGTTTGCTGTCGGGAATACGAACAAAATAGTCACGTGACTTAAATCCAATATGGCGGACGTTCAAGATGGCAGACTGGCTGTTTAAAATCCACCCCCATGATATGGGTATCAAATGAAAGGGTTTGCTGTCAGGAATACGAAAATTTAGTCAGGTGACTTAAATCCAATATGGCGGACGTCCAAGATGGCAGACAGGCTATTTGAAATGCACCCCTATGATATGGATATCAAATGAAAGGGTTTGCTGTCGGGAATACGAAAAAAATAGTCACGTGACCTAAATCCAATATGGCGGACGTTCAAAATGGCAGACTGGCTGTTTAAAATCCACCCCCATGATATGAGTATCAAATGAAAGGGTTTGCTGTCAGGAATACGAAAAAAATAGTCATGTGACTTAAATCCTATATGGCTGACGTCCAAGATGGCGGACAGGCTATTTGAAATGCACCCCCAAGATATGGGTATCAAATGAAAGGGTTTGCTGTCAGGAATATGAAAAAAATAGTCACGTGTCTTAAATCCAACATGGCGGACATCCAAGATGGCGGATCGGCTATTTGAAATGCATCCCCATGATATGGGTATTAAACGAAACGGTTTGCTGAATGGGATACGAAAAAAAATATCACGTGACCTAAATCCAACATGGCAGCCGTCCCAAGTTGGCGGATAAGAAGTAAATTAAGTTTGAATATGAAGAAGACTAAAAAAAAGTATAATATTTAGTGGGTGCTCAAAGCGTGTTTTTCCCACGTTTTGTCGTTCCGGTTGGATTTTTGCAACTCAATTTTGAGGCACTTTCCGATAAGCTAGCAGGCTGAAATTTTCAGGGTACCTTCAAACCCGATGAACAAAGATAAAAATAATAAAATAATTAATAAATTTAAAAAATCTAAAAGCCCACGTTTTTAAATGTCCTAAAAATAAGAAAATAACCCTACAGGGCTGAGAGATGGGCCAATCAAAACGTGGGGGCGTATCTTTGCAAGTTACGCCCACGAGCTATACACGTCATGTAAATATCTCATAAATAATTCCTTAAATAATTTACGCCCCCACGTTTTGAGTGGCCCCTCTCTCAGCCCCGTAGGGTTATTTTCTTATTTTTAGGACATTTAAAAACGTGGGTTTTTTAATCTTCCGTCGCGTGTGCAACCCTAATGGTTAAGCTACACAGAAATCATTTATGACGGAAATTTTCTCCTTAAAATTATATAAAAAATACCCCACGACAGCATATGTCTATCTTTTATGGTTGACTCACAATAACACGTGTAACTCCCGATAGCTTAGCAGTTCGAAGCTTTCTGATTACATTTGAATACTCTTACGTTTATAACACTCTCAGTCACCCCTAATTGAAAAAGTTAACATTAATTAACTGCTCCATAAAAAAAAATCATATAAATCAGTACAGAAACACCAAAGTTATACATGAAATACGCCAATAAGCCATTGCGCGTGAATACTGAATCATGCTATAAGGATTTTTTTTCAGAATCGGTCGCCGCGCTCGACGCGTCTCGCGGCCGAAGGTATAAAATAGTCAATTTATAGAGAAAGGCTATAGGCTATATATCATCACGCTAAGGCCAATAGGAGCGGAGCGCCAATGAAGAATGCTTCGAAATCCGGGTTAAATTTAACGTTAGCCCAAAGTAACTATTCCACGCGGACGAAGTCGCGGGCAAAAGCTAGTATAATAATATGTTCTTTCCATTAAATTTAATAATAAACAAAAATTATATTTTTCAAAGGACCAATTGTCGTCACATATTAAACATACCTCTACTCGTAATTACTGGCGAAATGTGGGTGTAATAAGCGTTTTTTTTTGTATCGTGATAAAATCATCAAATAAGTCCTCCCTCCCAGGGCGGGACGGGAGGGACTGTCAGACTTGTATTGACTAACATTCACGGTGATACTTAAATAGTCCTTTACGTTATAGGGTCATTGTTACCCTGATGAGACAGCCCCACGATAGGCAGGCTTTGGCCTTCTAAGCCTCGTCAGATTGCTGACAGCTCTTTGGGGTGCGTGTGAAACACGACGCGCCGTCAACACGGGCATGGTCCATGATTAGACGGCGAGTCACCCAGTAGGGTTATAATTATTAAGTTTTTATTTGTCTCCTTTTTTTTGATTTCCCAATAATATATCCGAGCGGACCAAAAACTATAATCGAAAGCGCCTTGGATTATACCTTCGACCAAAAGGTTATCTCCTCATCTGAGGTTTCTTACCAACTTCTCACTAATCCGATATGTCAATGACTTTGACTATAATGGTTTTAATCGATGAGTCAGCGGTTTCAGTTCCGATTTGAGAATTCCAGTGTATTTTTTTGCTATTGACTCTGTTACCGAAATAACGTAGCGTAGTAACTGGAACGGAAAACGTTATTTTTGAAACGTTTTTTTATGAGTTGCTTGTATTCCGGAAATGCCCTAAAAACATTAATCAAGACCCACAAAGTATGAAAGAAAGACCTAATTTTGTTTTCAGAAGAAATTGTAAGACTTTTATTGACCAAACATTTCGAAAAATGCTATCAGCATCCGAATATTGAAGGAAGGTTGTCGACAGTACTGATGATTTCATTAAAGCGGTGCGTCCAATAAATGAACGATTACCTTTAAAAAAAAAAAGAACACAGCGTGAATTTCTTCAGCGGGTTTTGTGTCTGGTGCCAAACAGAGGCCTTTTTTTATCGTGGTAAAATCATCAAATGAGTCCTCCCACCCAGGGCAAGGCGGGAGGGACTGTCAGACTTGTACTGACTAAAATCCACGGTGTCCTTCAGTAGCCCTTTGTATACCGGGGTCGCGGTATACAGAGGCCTTAGCACGCACATTATTCCCGTTTCTGTGACTGTAACTTTGCTGTTAATTCTAGAAAAAAATATCTCCTCGTTCGTACACTAGAGGCGCTTTTTCAATGTTCCATACAATAAACGCAGTCAATACTCCAAGTAAGGTGTAAATAAAATACAGAAATCTTGTGATAAGCCCTCAGTTCTTGTCGGAGGACTTCAACTTTTAGTTCTTAATTTACTCTATAGATGTCGCTCGTGTTCTTTTTTGTCGTTTACTTACAAAAAGGTCTACCGGATTTAGTGTTTCTTTTTAAAATTGCTAATGGGACAACTGGTGTTACTGAGTTGTTGCATAAAATCGGGCTACGAGTGCCGTCTGCGTTTTTACGTAGACCTCATTTATTATACACCCCAGTGGTAGTCACTGCGTACAGACGGAAGTCGTTCATGATGAGAGCGAGTCGTATGTACAATGCAATCTGCCAGGAAGCTGATATCGACATTTTCAACACAAGTGTTGCTAATTTGAAGAAGACCTTAACTAATAGCTTCTTCGATCGTGAATAGTTATTTTTTTTTTCCTGTGATGTATAATACACGTTACCGATTTTTCTGATCACATGTGGAAACTTGTAATTGGCCATATTTTGTCTAAATTGTTATTTACGGTGCCTGTTTAGCTGTAAGTTTCCCTAAAATAAAAAAAATAAAAATAGTTTGTAACTTGGATTTATACAATTTTTATCCCATGTTAATGTTCCCGTGGGATAATTTTCCAGTTGTAACAAGCGACACGACTGGTAATAGCTATTTTGTCGACTTAGGTGTCAACTCATTCGCAAAATATTTCATTATGCAAGGGGTCGACTCATTCGAACTTGCGGATGAGTCGACCCCTTTCATTTTTTGAAAGGCGACGTTTCATCCTTGGATGAAATATTTTTCTGTACAGTTGACACCTATGTAAGTCATTTGTCCATATATAAGTTTGATTGAAGGATTACTGATCGCAAGTACATATTTACAGTTATTATGTTAGGTAATTTTGCTTAATTTAATAATTCTTGATAAATTGTGGTTTGCAGTATTCTATGTACGTCAATAATTAAAAGCATATTTATAAGGTCATCAGTACAGTGTTTATTATAGGTACGATGCGACATTATTGTTTTTGCTAATTATAATTAATGGTTATTGTTAATTATAGTCATACGTGATAATGTGATTTAATGAGCACCTTTAGTAGTTGGATGCGCGTCTGCTGTGTGACACAACAAACTACCTGAATTAATAAAAAAAGAAGAAAAAGCAAATATATTTGTAAAAAAACTGAAAAAGTTCCTAATCAAAAAATGCTATTATAGTGTGAGTGAATATTTAAACGACAAAACAAAGTTTAATGAATCTTTTTTTAATTAATTTTGTTTGTATTTCAATTAAATTTTAATGTTATTTCAATTAAGTTTTAATGTAATTTCAATTTAATTTCATTGTATTTCCATTTAATTTTAATGTAATTTCAATTTAATTTCATTTGATTTCAATCTAATTTCAATTTAATTTAAACTTAACTTCAATTTCAATTTAATTTTAATTTATTTTATTTTAATTTCAATTAAAATATCTTTTTATCATCATCAATATTAAAATAAGTTTGCCTATTTGAAAAAGACCGTTTAGGGCTTCCTCTCTCCTACTTACTATATTTTGCTGTGCCCGACAGGGTCCATAATGATCTATCATTTTTAACTTACCACCTAAGTACACATTGTGGAATGCAAATAAAATTGAATTTGAATTTGTGAAAGGTCGATTCCCGAGTCGGGCAAACTATAATCAGGATTTTCGTCAGGAATCGCTCAGAAGTAGTCACAGAGTCCGGATTTGTGCCCGTTAGGCAATTGGCTCAGCCCCTTTTTTATCGTGGTAAAATCATCAAATGTGTCCTCTTACCCAGGGCGGGGCGGGAGGGACTGTCAGACTTGTTCTAACTAAAATCTACAGTAATCCTTCAATAGCCCTTTACGTTCCGTGATCACGGTTACCCGATGAGACAGTTGCGCGACCCCGGTAGGCTTTGTCTCTCTAAGGGGGGCCCCATCAGATTGTTGATAGTTCTTTGAGGCGCACACGTGTGGAACACGACGCGCCGTCCACCAGGGCATGGTGCATGAGGCTCGCATTATCGCATTATATAGAATTAATAATAAAAACTTTTTTTAAAAAAAGTACCGACTTCAAAACAAATACAAAAAAGTTTAAAATAACTTTTCTTTCGGAAGTCGGTGGCAATAGTCAATGACACAACAAAACAAAGCCACCGACTTCCGAAAGAAAAGTTATTTTAAACTTTTTTGTATTTGTTTTGAAGTCGGTACTTTTTTTAAAAAAGTTTTTATTGTACCCTTTTTAGTTAGTTTATTTATTACATATGTATTCAACCCAAATTCTTGTAAAATACAAAATTTTCTTACATATGCACTAATCTTGTAATCCGTCACAACATAAAAAAATCCATATCTCTAAAACTACTGAACTGATTTTCATGAAACTTGCAGTGTACCCTAAGTTGAACAATACCTAGTACAACAAAAAAAGAATTACTTAAATCGAACTTGTAGTTCCGGAGATATGCGTGCACAAACATAAAAACATACATACATACATACACTTTTGAAATTTGGCACATTTGTTCAGACGCTGATATAGACTAACATATATGAAAACTAGGCAGTTCTGATAATATTACATACATACGGGTCGAATTGATAACCTCCTTTTTTTTGAAGTCGGTAAAAATAGGCGACATATGAGTGTACTTTAAATCTGTCCAACCCTTCGATGTATCAGGTAACCCTAATAAAAATTAAACTAATTTAAAAATCCTGTTTATGTTCTACAAAATGTAATGTCTATTATGTATTTGTGTCATAAGTAGTAACCGTAGATTTTTTTTATTCTTGCTGGTTCTTCTTTAATTGCCTATTTTTTGGACGTTTTAAAAGTGACCATTGAGGTATTTTTGATTTTTTTATGAGTTTTAGATATTATCATGACATTAATAGTGTTAAAGAAACATGATAAATATCCCGTTTTGAGTTCTGATAATAAATACTAGTTGAATACTTCATTGATAGAATATGCACACTTCAAGTATCGTCTTATGACGTCACATCCAGAAGAAAGAATACTAAATAGGTCACAACAATTATGTACAAGATTGAACTGCATACGTCGGTTGTATGTATACTATTGTGCAAGATGACACGTGCCAACGACTCCGACCTTTGCATACTTCGGAGGTCGAACCCGCTGGCACTTGAGTTAAATCTGCCTACCCTACTAGCCAATAAACGGGGTGAATACCATCACGACTCTATTAAGTCGGGGCTGAGCAGAGGCGATGAGGCATGTGCTTGACTCATAAGCTTTAGTACAGTTTAATACACCATATTAGTTAAGCTTTTTGACGGATAGGAACGATTGCGAGCAGTGAGTCTAAAAACCCTAATCTATATATATAAAAGCAAAAGGTCACTCACTCATAGGACACGAAATCTCGGAAACTACCAGTGCTAGGGGTTTCAAATTTTGCATATAGGTTCTTTTTAGGACGTAGGTACTCGCTAAGAAGGGATTTTGTGATATTACGCCCCTAAGGGGTTGTTTTTGGGGTTCACAGTTTGTATGAAACTTTGTTACTACAAGTACTAGGAGTTTCAAATTTTGCATGCGGGTTCTTTTTAGGAAGTAGGTGCTACTTACGAAAGGGGTTTTTAGAAATTCGACCCCTAAGGGGTTGTTTTTGGTGTTGATAGTTTGTTTGAAACTTCTTTATTATAAGTGCTAGGAGTCTCAAATTTTGCATGGGGCATATTTTTAGGAGGTAGATGCTCACTAAGACGGGATGTTGCGAAATTCGACCCCTAAGGGGTTATTTTTGGTGTTGATAGATAGAGGTCTCAAATTTTGCATGGGGATTTTTTTAAGGACGTAGGTGCTCACTAAAACGGGATTTTGCGAAATTTCACCTCTAAAGGGTTGTTGTTGGGGTTGATAGTTTGTAGGAAACTTTGTTACTACAAGTACTAGAAGTTTCAAATTTAGCATGGGGTTTCTTTTTAAGACGTACGTACTGCTTAAGACGGGATTTGTGAAATATGACCCCTAAGGGGTTGTTTTTGCTTTGATGGTTAGGTGTCTCAAATTTTGCTTAATGGTTTCTTTTTAGGAAGTAATTACTCACTAAGGCGGGATTTTGCGTTATTCGACCCCTAAGGGGTTGTGTTTGGGCTTGATAGTTTGTATGGAACTTTGTTACTACAAGCACTAGGAGTTTCAAATGCATGGGGGTTATGTTTAGGACTTTAATGCTCACTAAGATGGAATTTTACGAAATTCACCCCCTAAAGGGTTGTTTTGGGTTGAGAGGTAGAAGTTTCAAATTTTTCATAGGGATTCTTTTTAAGACGTAGATGCTGCCGAGGACGGGATTTTCTGAAAATATATCCCTAAGAGGATGTTTTTGGGGTTGACAGTTTGCATGAAACTTCGTTATTACAAATGCTGGGAGTCTCAAAATATGCATATAGATTTTTAGAACGCGCCCATCGCATACTTTCGGGCACGCCGCAATCGCGGCAGGCATGCTAGCTAGGAGGAGGCGGGACACGTGAGGGAGAGGACAGCGTCCACCTTACAGCCCAGCCGCAGTGGTAGACGCCCACTGCGACGGACGTCGCAAGACCATCTCCAGCCACCGTAGGCGCGGGCATGTGGACGGCGAGTAATGGGCGACTCACTGACCGAACATGGACCATGCCTGGGTCGACGGCGCGTTGTGTTCCACGCGCGCCTCACAGAGTGTCAGGACAATGACGGGGCCTCCCCTAATAGGACCAAAGCCTGCCGGGGTCGCGGGACTAACGAATACCGTGACCCTGGAACGTAAAGGGCTATTGAAGGACACCGTGGCTTCAGTACAAATCTGACAGTCCCTCCTACCCTGCCCTGGGTGAGAGGACTCATTTGATGAATTTAACACTCTAAAAAAAAAGATGCTCACTAAGACGCGACTTTGTTCTTGATAGTTAGGAGTCTCAAATTTTGCTTATGGGTTTGTTTTAGGACGTAGGTGCTACCTCAGGCAGGATTTTGCGAAATTTTATCCCCTGAGGGGTTGTTTTTGGGTTGATAGAATTTTTGTTGGATAATAAAAAAAAAAAAAAGATTCAATGAAGGTTTGCTTCATTTACATTGATTTAGATTTTCCAAAAGTATCCCATAAGGAGGGTGGCCGGGGCACAGTGTGTTATGGGAGCCGAGTTGCGGTCATCATTATTTTCAATGCTTATTAGAAAGACATTCTTAGGAAATAACTTTTAAAAAAATCCCGGTGGCTTTACCTATAGTACTTTTTGAGAAATTAAAAAAATCGAGAAATGTCCATAGAAACCAAAAAAAGTGATTACTTCCATTCTATCTATTATTTTAGTATAAACTGATTAGCGGTATAATAGAACATGACGAAAGGAACAAATTAACGTATAAATAACTTATTAATCAAACTCGTGTAAGCAGTTTTTTTTATTTTTTATATCATTTCATAATAAATTTTTTTCTGGCAAAACTTTGCATGGTCGTATTTTCTTTCAGTGTATTTATATTGTATACATGTTTATGTATATCCAAAAAAAAAATCAGAGGCTACAAAGGCTGGGTACTAGAGATATCGATTTTTAAAGATTTTCTTAGGGTTGTCAACAAAGTAAGTGATTATAACATTTTGTGTTTTTTTTTTTAATTTCTTTTATGATGGGCATCGTGTGGTATTGGGAAGGGGTCCGCCCTCGTTAAGCTATGCTAAAACCCAATACTCATACACGATGTCCGGAGAAGCGGGGGTGAGGCGTCATGGAGCCGGCAAAGACCCATGGCGCTGCTTCACCTTAACAGGAGTTGAACCATCCTGTTGGGGGATGCCATCTCGGGCCTCGACCGAGTGACTTAGTGCAAGAGGGATATGAGGGCGCCAACCCTCATGTTGGTCAGCGAGTGGCAGATATAGGAACTCTTCATTTTCCGGGTGTACCTGTTAACATGCTAGGAGAAAAAGAAAACAAAACATTTGACTCTCCCCGGAAAAGTAATTTCCTTATTAAAACCGTCAATGGAAAATGTTACGTTTCATGATCAATTACCACTAAGTTCCATAGGTGATACCAGGGAAATGGCAACAGATAATGAATCCCTTTCACTGCCATCGGAAGAAACTTTAACTTTTTCTAATGATGACATCATGGAATAATACTTTTTAATACTTCTCGAACTTTTTATACTTCCTCGAAAACTGGTACTTATCGCACTACGATTTAACATGCAATGTATTTCACACTCGTACTTTTTTCTTATCTTTGTCGAACTCTTGCGGAAATAAAAAATTCCGCAGATAACTCAATATAAATTTATTGTTTCAATGTCTATAGTCGGCAATGATTGTTTCTTTTTTTAAATTTCACCAAAGAGGCGTTATTTTTTCCGTATATGTATTTAAATTGGGTTATTAAAGTTAAGAAATACTTTTATGAACAATTAACATTTGTGTTCTAAATACAAAATTATTAAAATTTTATGTTTTTTATATTAGACTATTAGTGGCCTTTGCTTCTCTCAACCTAGTGAAAGCAAAGCACGGATAAAAGAAAATGCATGTCATATTTTGCTAATAATTATGGCAAAACTATTTTTCATTCTATTACTTATAATTTTTGTTTTAAGTGTTCTCGGCTCCTTATCACCCTCGTCGCTGTACGACTCGGCAAGTATCTCGCCTCAAATGCAATAACATATGATACGTTAAATGTACTAGGTATTTAATTAATGTCACAATTATTATTACGTACAACCCTATTTCCATAGAAATTCCTAATATACATAGAAACGATTTATCTCCTTTGCCCCATGAGTTTAGTTTGTGAAATTTTAGAATATAATTACTAACAGTGGTGAGTATATTATGTGAAAAAATAAAATGCTACATCGCCATAGTTTCATAAAAAAATAAATATATGTGAAATTCAGAAAAAAAATCCTTACTCTTCAATAATTTAAGCTACAACCCTGTAATTTGACATGTAGTTATATAAAATCCTACAACATCATTATCAATTAAAAAAACAACCAAATGTTTTATATTTTTTGAGTAATCTTGAAATTAAGATTTTCTTCAGGTCATTGACCTTTCACTAAAAAAATCATATCTAAATAACTAAGCAAAAAAATACTGTACGTATTTTTAGCAAGGCTGTATCATGGCTAGATCTATCGAATGGACACATAAAAGTGACATGACCGCAACTCAGGTCCTATAACACACTGTGCGGGGGTAGAAGTTCACAGATAAAAAGTTCGAAATACGCGCAGACGAAGTCGCGGGCGAACTGCTAGTTTAGACATATTACTAAAGTATCATAATTAGAATCACAAGGACAAATCGCAAAAATGGTCATTCATATTTTATCTGATACCAATTTATCTTTTTGAGAAGTTTGTCTATGGATTTATAGAAATTATAGAATGGTCCACAAAATACATAGACCTAAGGTCCATGGACTGACCCTTCTATTGTAAGAGAGATAAACAATTGAAGGGCCATCTATTTCTTTGCTGTATGATTAAGATAATGTCTTTGGTAATGTAAAGGAAAGAGATCGATGGTCCTGTTTTATTCTCTTTTTAGAGAGTGATGACAATTTTAAACAGCTAATATTGAGTTCATGCTATAAATCTTTGTTCAGCGAAGACATGCAATTATGCTTGTGTGTACATATAACCATTTTACAAATTTTAGAAAAATTGCCAATGACGTTGCTGGAAATTCACGAAGTCACTCAAATTACTTTTAAGTATTTTGCTTAAAATGACTGTTTTGGACCCGCACTTCTTATTCAGTACACCATAGGCCTTACCGAATAAGCTTTTGCAGTTTTGAGCTACAAACAGAAGAACTTGGAAGTGAAAAATCTCACAGGCTGAAAAATTGAAATTCCTTACCTAGCAGCAGAGTCTCGTCGTCGAGGGCGGTGACGAGCGAGTCGGTGCAGCACGTGTTGGTGTTGTCCATGGAAATGCGCACGGAGGCGCAGTCGGCCGGCGAGTGCGGCAACTGCTCCGCTGACTGCGCCGCAACCCGGCCGTTGGCGAGCCGCAGCGACGCCGCGCGCCCGCCCGTGCCTGTCGCTGCGCCACCTCCACCATCCTCGCATCTGGGGACAACGGGAAAGAGTCATATGATAAAAAACCACAAAAGCATAATTATTATAATATGTATTTGACTGAAAAATCTAATTTCGGTTTGATTATCAAAAACTAATACGGTGGCCTTAATGAAATAAAAAAGCAAAGCCACCGACTTCCGAAAGAAAAGTTATTATTTTAGGTTATTTTACCCTTTTCCGTGGATTATCCGTAGCACCGCCTTCGCAAAAAATGTCGCTTACCCCCATTGGGCCGGAAGGCATCGATATTATAATATGTATTTGACTGAAAAATCTAATTTCGGTTTGATTATCAAAAACTAATACGGTGGCCTTAATGAAATAAAAAAGCAAAGCCACCGACTTCCGAAAGAAAAGTTATTATTTTAGGTTATTTTACCCTTTTCCGTGGATTATCCGTAGCACCGCCTATAACATTGCCCGTGCACACAATAAGCTAAAAATGCTCATAAAATAAAAACTACTGAATGAAACTAAATGATTTTTTTTAGTCGATTTCGCAAAAAATGTCGCTTACCCCCATTGGGCCGGAAGGCATCGATATTATAATATGTATTTGACTGAAAAATCTAATTTCGGTTTGATTATCAAAAACTAATACGGTGGCCTTAATGAAATAAAAAAGCAAAGCCACCGACTTCCGAAAGAAAAGTTATTATTTTAGGTTATTTTACCCTTTTCCGTGGATTATCCGTAGCACCGCCTATAACATTGCCCGTGCACACAATAAGCTAAAAATGCTCATAAAATAAAAACTACTGAATGAAACTAAATGATTTTTTTTATGGGACCAAATGGCAGGTATACTGCATCGAACAATTACCCATATGGGTGCAAATTTCTCATCAATTTAAATAAATTAAGTCAAAATATAAATCAGCTGCTGTAAACCGTTGAGAAGTTCCCTGAACAGTTCTTTGTCTTCATCATCAGACCCCCTTTTTTTTTTAGCGTGGTAAAAACATCAAATGAGTCCTCCCACCCAGGGCATGGCGAGAGGGACTGTCAGACTCGTACTGACTAAAATCCACGGTGTCCTTCAATAGCCCTTTATGTTCCGGGGTCACGGTAATGAGATAAGTCCCGCGACCCCGGCAGGCTTTGGCCCTCTAAGAATTTGAATTTGTTACTCTGCACTCAGTTTTGCAGTAAAGACACAGCTAGACATTGTTTACTTTTTATAACTGTTAAGACATTATCACATCGTTTCATCATCGTTCTGAAAGTAGATATTTTTACGACTTGATAACTGAACCATTCAGTCATTTTATGTTTATATTTTACAAGCTTTTATTAACTTTCACCTGTCCCCGTTGTCTGTAATCAAATCTTGCAAGTTAAAGATCCACTTTCCGGTTTCCGGTTGAGCTGAAATCGGCACATAATGTAACGTGACAACGTAATATTATGATGACATGAAGCTGATATGATTTTGGAGCTGGAAGGTGGCCATAGGAACTCTGTAATGAAACCTATCGAGTTGTGATTTGATTCGTCTTGACAAGAAAAATACTTACGATAGACCATGCATGGTCAATCGTAAGTATTTTTAAGAATAAAAGCTTGTGTAAAAAAACAGAGTTTTTTAAATGACTAATATGTTTTATTAATGGGTCAACATATGCCTTTCTTCAAATATACACCAATAACATCACCGATTGTCTAAAACTGTCTGGAATTTAGGTCGGGTATAAACCCAAATGTGTGTCTGTCTTTAATCATTGCAAGCATTTCATCTCCAAGTGGTCTCACGTGTGATTTTCATGATTGGTATAAACCTATTAACGCCAGTGTTAATAGTACCACAATCCTGTGTTTGTTTGCCTACAAAGAATGAGCGCTTTGTTAAGCCTGACTAACATACAACGTGTAACATAATTAAAGCTAACCTCTTATGGATATAAATACAACTTCCCGACCCTTGCCAGTTTATAGGCACCGAATTAAAATTTAGCTAAAAGTTACAACCCTAGGACAGTAGGCAATTATATCGCGGATAGGGCTGGAGATAACCTACTTCCCCTCTTTATACTATGGTTAAGCTACCCGTTCGATTTGCAAGTTTAAAATCGGTCAGTGCATTCAAAGCTTTGTTGGGTTAGTTAAACGCCTAGAGTTGAAAATGGGGTGTATTCCCTTTGTCCCCACTGCCCATCTCTTTAATAATGGGGAAAGTGACTTGAATAAAACCGTTAAAAATTGTACCGTAACCCCAGTGTTTCAGAAAATTTGCTGATCTTCTCATGGCAGTGTACACCTACGACACGAAAATCGGAAAAATCGCGCCAGCAAAGCGCTCATGCGTACAAACGTTAATATATTTGTTTTGTGAGGTCCTAACACCTAAACCAGGCCCCTGATTACCCCTCACAAAGAACTGTCGTGACAGCTACATATAACTCATAATCATTAAGTTTGTCAACCAGTTTAGTAATCCCTTTATGTAAAGCTATTAGCGAATAATGCAACTTCTCATCATCCTGTTAGGGTACATAATGCCTTGGTAGCCTTGTGAGGTATGAGTTGAAGAGCGAACTATACGGATACAAGATAGGTGTAAATGAACTACAATTAAACTAATTGGTAAGGTTTTCCTTGCGGATGCGGATAAATTTAATAAAAAGCGCCTGAAACGGAGCTGAAATGTCTTAAATACTGGAATAGATTGTGTTGTGTTGTGTCAGTGCAACGCTAGTTAGGGCACATCCCTGAGGAGACTATGAGGAGTTGCACTTGATTCTCCTGACCTTGGACGCAAATTATGAGAGAGAAGACCATCGGTTTTAGTCATTATGAATCGGACAGTAAAATTTACAAGATGAAGTGGCAATGGATAACCGCGATGGGGAAGAAAAGGAGAGGCGACCACGGACCGAATGACGCAGCGTAGGTAGGCCTCCTTTTAGGTGGACCGACGACACCGTTAAGAGTCGCGGGCAACCGATGGATGCAAGTGGCGAATTCTCGTTCGACTTACGGCTGATGGTGATGAGTCTGACTGACAAGCCCCTTCAAGATTTAAACATCGAGAAATAATTAAAGGAGAGATGATAATGACATGAATAAGTTACCGATTAAGACCTTAGCAATGCTGTTTCGCAGAAATCGAACGAAACAGTGAATGACGTATGGAATGTTTCTCAAACAAGTCAATATAAATAGTTCTGAAAACTGATTTACCTACTATAACATCAGTTTTCAGAACTATTTTGACTAGTGCATTGTTCTTTTGATGCGTATGTTTAGTTGGAATTCACGTCATCATCTTGTTTTTCCAGTACAAGCTTTGAAATGAAAATCAGCATCGTAATGATGATGGTTGGAGAGGAAGAGGAATGAAATGGAAGAAAGAGCAAATGCAGACGGCATTTGCTCTAACATAGGAGAATGGAAGATGATAATGTGTTGCGCAGACCCCACATCATCATCATCATCTCAGCCATAGGACGTCCACTGCTGAACATAGGCCTCCCCTTTAGATCTCCACATATACCGGTTGGAAGCGACCTGCATCCAGCGTCTTTCGGCTATATATGGGATATAGGCTAGGCAGGTGATTTTTTTGTCAGTGCCTCCCAAGGCGGAAGGACTCATTTGATGATATTACCACGTAAAAAATAGCCAAAAGGACTATAAGATAGTTTTGCAGTCAGTATGCTCCTACAGATCATATTCGCTTGCACACATCAGAATCAAGTTTCTTAAAATGCTTTAGAATTTAGTTCGTACGTGCTAAAATGCTTTGCCATTTAGCACGTATGTAGGTAGCTGAAAACTTCCCTAGGGTGGTGTTAAGTATATTAGGTGGCGTGACCACTAGTGTGATAGTAGACTTTAAAAGCGTAGGAGTATGTAGCAGTAACGTGTTGAATAGTAATTTTCCAAAGGAGATAGTGTTTTGTTTTGTTTCTCAATAAAGAGTATTCGGGGAAAAAAGGATTACATACAGTTGTTAGAAGAATAATATAGGTTATTTCAAATTGAAAATCAATTGTCTACCGATGAGAACGGGCAACAACAGTTGTGACAAAAATAAATGGCTTAATGGCTTGAAAAGTCTGGTATGAAAATGTGGACTTCGGTCCACATTCGAGATTCCCAGTTTCGACTGGGAATCTCGAATGTTTCGTACATGAAAGTTTTCCGATTTTTTTTTACTTTTTAGACCTGTATATCCTGCTTATGTGTGTGAAGTTTCGTAGAAATTAGTTCGGTAAGAAAAATAAAAATAAGGTAAAATGAAGGTTTGTGTGAAATGCCGTACGGCGTACACGCTCTTAAGTCAGGATATTTAGAAGTGAAACCTTATATCAATATCTAGTGGACTTTTCTGAAGATCTTGTCATTGTATTTGTAATATAAGGTCCTCATTAGCATGTCTAAAACATTACAGTAACTGTAGAAGCTATTTTGCTGAGCATAAACCATAGAGGCCCTGAGTTCATTGACACATTTTTTTTCAGTCTGCAGATTGTCTACAGCCTGTACTTATAAGATAATGCCCCTTCTATTAGTTTGTGAACACTATGCCCAAACTAGGGATCGGTCCCAAAAACAGTCATCTCTCTAGCCAAAGAGTTAAAATATTAATAATTCAAGAATCGAATGAACAAAACCGAAATTAGCTACACAACCACAAACTAAATTAACATAATCCTGTAATTAGCTGAACTACAATATTAACTAACTAGTATTACATTTGAAATTAACATAATTCTATTATGCGAACATAAAAGCGAGCCTTCTATTCTGGATCACGTACGGAAGCCATTGGAAATTCGTTCGCCGAAACCTTATCCGAAAGATTGCGTCCCGCTTTTCACGACGCCGAAAGCCGAAAGCTTGTCAAAGCCTACATTATTTTCTTTGTTTCTTTCTTAGTGATAAAGTATCGAGTTTCGAGAACCTATTTAATAGGCAGGTGCGAACTCGTAACTTTTTATGGGCGGTAAAATATCAGCAGTTTTTCCGCCCGCCCTGACTTTTCGGTTGCCCTTTGCTGTTCAGGGCCACGGTATCCTACTCAGACAGTCCCGCGATCCTGGTGGCTCTATGGCTCAGCTTACTGGCAGAAGCTTGAAGTGTGCGTAGAACACTACACGTCGTTGACCAGGGCCTGGTCCTTGATCGGACGGTGAGCTACCTATTACTCGCCGCCCGCAAGGCCAACAGCTTGTCAAAGCTTTCATTTTTTCTTGTTTGCCTGTTTCTTTCTTAGTAGCAAAGTAGGTTGTTTCTAGAACTTATTATTTAATAGGGAGGTGCGTACTTTTCCGGGAATATTGAACAGTTCGCGAATTGTTATTTTTATTTTAGTAAAGAAACGATAATCATTCAAGTGTTACTAACGTTATTGATTGTCTTATTAGTATGTTATGTCGATTTAAAATAATAAAATACTGACAGTAAAGATTTTTGTTCTAACTACCACTTCAACACCATAATGCTAATTGTGCATTTAAACAATGGTCTATATGTTTTTTGGCATATACATATATTAGTAGCAGTCCTATAGTGTTGTTCTGTAACGTTACTACTCACTTCACCAAGTGATCGAACTCCTTTACTTTTAGAGGTGGAAATTTCTTGTACAGATGTTTTAATTGTACCCTAACAATTACTTTAGTACATTATGGAGTAGACACAAACACTTTTTTTAGCGTATTAAAATCATCAAATGAGTCCTCCCGCTCAGGGCAGGGCAGGAGGGACTTTTTTTTATTTTTTTGGGACAAACCCACCACACTATTCCCAAACCACTGCAACTCCTGAGAGCCAGAATCAACAGTGGCAACCACCAGAAAAGCGCCAAGACAATGAAGCTCGACGTGTCCCGGAGAATGAATTTACCTGTCTTGGATCCTGCACGAAATTAATCAGAAAAGAATAGTGGAGGAGTAGGAAAAATATATTTCCACTTCCCTCCATGCAAGCAGGAGACAGAACAAAGCAAGGCCAATAGGCACAAAGGGACATTACAACTGGGAGAAGCCCAGTTGCCTTGCACCACGGGTAAAAATGACTACTAATATTAATGGGTCCTAAATTGTGAGCTGCTATATTTGATTCCAATAATAGGTATGGCAAAAACGCTTGGGCAGGAGGGACTGTCAGACTTGTACTGACTAAAATCACGGTGTCCTTCATTAGCCCTTTACGTTCCAGGGTAATGGAATGAGTCCCGCGACCCCGGCAGGCTTTGGCTCTCTAGATTTCGTCATTTTGCTGACGCTCTTTGAGGCGCGCGTAGAACACAACGCGCCGTCGCGTCGCCGCGTCGACCCGGGCATGGTCCATGGTCGGGCGACGAGTTGCCCATTACTCGCCGCCCGCATGCCCGCGGGAGTACAAACACTTAGTATATTTTATTTATTTAGTTTAAATTTATATTTTTTAAACACGTTGCCCCGCACTAGGAATTTCTCCTGTGTCGTGGGTGCGTTTACAAACACAGAAACTCACATACACAAACGCCCAGACCCGGAACAACTACTTGTAGATCATACAAATATGTATTTGCTCCGTGAGGGAATCGAACCCATTGTGATACATATTTAATTGGGAACTTGATTCCACATTCTTGACGCTCACTCTGAACGAGACACGGTTCGAATTTCGATGGCTCTGTTGCAAAGAGCATCTGATGTATTGAATCCGGAGGTCGCAGACTCAAATCCCGTTCGCGGTTCGAATTATTCTTTCCATAGAAAATCTTCGAAGGTAATGTAACTCCTTGATGATTTACTTTGAAACAAACGCACACTTGAGTGAATCGTGAACGTTACAGAACATTACTACTGAGTATAAAAAAACTTCTTGGATAAACCTCCACGCACATGTATTATTAAGCATACCACATGTCAGAATTCTCCAAACTCGAACCGCTCAGGGTTCTTGCCATGAAACATCATACAGAACCGATAAGCTTCATAAAGGCAACACACTCACCTAGCTTACGGGAGGCTAACGCTCGGATGACATCGAGTTGACCGCAGGCTTACGGTAGGGTTCACTACCCGCTTATGTGACCAACTTCTAAGTACTGCCACGGCGATTATGCCTTTGACAGTTACATGTTTTGGATATTCACAGGTGCAGTCTCTGTTCTTTTACTCTCTCTCGTAGTTCGATACGGCCGAAAAGAGTTCGGGCCCAAGACTAACTAACGGCTTAACGTGCTTTTGGAGCAATGGGGGTATTTAAGCGGCTTCCTTCCAAACTCAGGGCTGCTACTGAGAAATATGAATACAAAAACTCAATAGTACCTACTTGTTGCCCGGCAACAGAATCCAGGGCCCCAGACCCACAGTCAGCAGCTGCTCTAGCAACAAGATTAATTTGATGATTTCCTACCCTAAAATAATCGTTGACGTTTATAGTAGATCACGTACGGAACTAAAAATAACGGGTAAATAATTAAAATAGTCTAAATAGTTTACTTGACTGCATGACGAGTATGAATGAATGTAGATGGATGGAGAGGAAAAAGAAAACCAAAGATAAGATATATGGATTGTGTAAGAATATAAAAGAAAAGGTAGTGGGTAAATGGAAGATTTTTTTTTCTTCCATACATGGAAAATAAAAGAAAAATACCGGCCAAGTGCGAGTCGAACACGCCCATAAAGGGTTCCGTAGCAGCAAGTAACATAATATAAAAATTTTCGCTGGAAGTTTGTACATCATACATTTTTTTTTAGTTTTATCATTCTCTTATTTTAGAAGTAACAGTGGGGACACATTTTACCACTTTGGAAGTGTCTCTCGCGCAAACTGTTCAGTTTAGAAAAAAATGAAATTAGTAACCTCAACATCTTTTTTAAAGACCTATCCATAGATACCCCACACGTATAGGTTTGGTGAATTTTTTTTTTGAGTTTCAATTCTAAGTATGGGGGACTCTAAAATTTGTTTTTTTTTTATTTTTGTGTAAAAATCCTAATGCGGTTTACATAATACATCTACTTACCAAGTTTCAATAGGATAGCTCATATACTTTCGAAAAAAAGTTGCTGTGACATACGGGCGGACAAACAGACAGATAGACATGACGAATCTATAAGGGTTCCGTTTTTTGCCATTGGGCTACGGAACCCTAAAAACGTGTTGCGCTGATCTCAAGTAAAATGGGATAAGGGCATGAAGATGATGATGATGAGTGTTAGGCAGTTTACTTCACACCTCATGCGTCATGTATTTTTTCATATAAGTGTAGTTCTTCTTAGATAGGAAGAAAAGAGATAGAATACTCTTCATTATGTAGGTACACCACACCAATTACAGGTATTTACAAAGTATAGATTTTATAAATAACCGAAATCTTATTTCAGTTTCAATGCTAATTTCAGGTTTATAAACAGTGGATTCCTGAATTGTGATTATTATGGTTCAGATTTAGTCTAGCTTTTTGTTATTCGTTTTACAATGTATTGTACAGAATACAAATTCAGGTGTTCATTATCTATTTATGTAGGTACTTTACGAATATAATATAGTAATCAGATGATTGCGCTTCGCTTGTTTTTTTTCCATTATTATAGACAACTGTACCCTTTTTTTTTTTTTTTTTGCGTGGTAAAATCATCAAATGAGTCCTCCCACCCCGGGCAGGGCGGGAGGGACTGTCCGACTTGTACTGACTAAAATCCACGGTGTCCTTTAGTAGCCCTTTATGTTCCGGGGTCACGGTAATGAGATAAGTCCCGTGACCCCGGCAGGCTTTGGCCCTCTAGAGAGGGGGCCCCGTCATTATGCTGACGCTCTTTGCGGCGCGAGTGGAACACAACGCGCCGTCGACCCGGGCATGGTCCATGGTCGGGCTGCGAGTTGCCCTTTACTCGCCGCCCGCATGCCCGCGCCTACGGTGGCCGGAGATCGTCTTGCGACGTCCGTCGCCGTGGGCGTCCACCACCGCGGGTGGGGCGGAGGGAGGACACTGTCCTCTCTCTCACGCGGCCCGCCTCCTCCTTTGCGAGCATGACTGCTTCGCAGAAGGAGGCGACCGCTTCCCACTCCGTCTCGCCCCGCAGCATGGCCGCGACCAATGCCGGGCGCGAGAGGTCTCCGCCTATCGCCGCCGTGAGGACACGTCGGTGCTCTGCCCAAGCGGGGCAGTCTTGCACCGTATGCTCTACTGTGTCCTCCGGGCGATCTTCGCAGTGGTGACACCCAGGCGTTTCCTCCTTTCTCCTCAGACACAGGTACCTCCCGAAACTTCCGTGTCCGGTGAGGACCTGCGTCATGCGGTAGGTTAGGACGCCGTGACTCCTATCCAGCCACTCCTCAAAGAGGGGTCTTACCGCCGCGATTGCGGCGTGCCCGGCCGTCGGTTGCGACAGTCGTCCCCTTCATACTGCCCTGAGATCGCGCCGGACCTCCTCTCGCCGCGCCTCGACTTCTCGAGGCAGCGGGGAAGCACCCCGGCTCTGCGCCTCCACGCGCCACTCATAGACGCGCTGGAGGGCAGTCGCCTCCAGATCCCAGGGCAGTAATCCGGCAAGCAGGTTGGCCGATTCGCCGGCGATCGTGCGGTATCCCCGGATCATCCGGATAGCCATGACCCTCTGGCATGCGACCAACTTTAGTGGTCGCGTCCGGATGATCAGGGCCCACACGGGGGCCCCGTAGAGGGCCATGGACCGCACGACACCGGTGTACAGCCTACGGCAGGAGGCGTTTGGCCCGCTGAGATTAGGAGACAACTGTACCCTTAGCACGAGTTTTCACTCTTTTACTTTACAGCGTCTTTTCAGTATTTACAGCGTTTCTTGTATGGAAAAATGGAACAGCGCCTCTGGTATGCGAAGAAGGAACTAATTTTTTCATTGAAAATTGTTAATTTGAAATTGTCAAAGTTCCAGTTTACTTTACGTCTCAAATACTGAAAACTCGTGCTAAGGGTACTGGTTTAAATAAATAGATCTAAAAAGTATGATACAATGTTTGAGATGAAATAAATATTTTTGTTTTTAAGTCAAATCTTACTTTTCTTACTGGACGCGGATAGCAGATGACAAGGTGATGTGGCGCATCCTGGTAGAATACTATGTCGAGCAGTGGACTGAGATGGGCTGAGTTGATTGATTGATTACTTTTCTTACTTAAGGGCTGGTTTTTCAATAGTCAGATAACTTTTATCAGAGGAATAAAAATAGCGGATTGATAAATATTTTCTATAGGTAAGCTGTCAAACCGTCATTTTTATTCCTCAGATAAAAGTTATCTGAGTATTGAAAAATCAGCCCTTAAAATTATAAATGTGAAAGTTTGTGAGGGTGGATTTATGGATGTTTATTGTTTATAACTCTTTTACGCAAAAACTACTGGACGGATTTCGACGAAACTTGGCACACAGATAGTTTATACACTGGATTAATATATAATGATACATTTTATTCCGATTTAATATTCCCGTGAGATTATTTTCGTGTTGTAGCAGCCAGCCACAGCTAATTGCAAATGATAAATGATATTTATTCAGTAAATTGGTTTTGGCAAACTCTTTTACACGTCTATTTTACACTAGATGAGGCCGGTGTTTCGTACCTGACTACTCTGAGAAGAAACATCCGAAACAAACTCAGAGGTCACAGTCTCTTTTAAAGTCCAGACAATTTTGTATTGATCAAATTATATGAGAACCATGCAGGTGTCTGAGGTGGTCTTTTGAAGAAAGAACCACACAGATTTGAGTGGACCTGTCCAGTCAGTGCAAGCATGTGTCAGTTACCGTGTAGCTCAACTCATAATACAAGGAACCCTACGAAACGACGAACAATACCAAAGAAAGGACATTTGGGAAGGCCGCATAAATAACTCAAACTGTCAGTCAATACAATTAACCGCAAGAAAATAATAAAAAGTAGAATAAAATGTAACCCACATAATATGTTCTCATATTCACAAGTTAGTAAAAACACAAAAAGAGACAAAATTAAAATTACAATGTAATTCATGTCAACAAAATAAAATAAAAATATAAAAAAAAACAAATGACATAGAAAATGTCAAAATATGTAAAAATATAAATAAATTACAAAGTAATCATGTCAAGACACAAAAAAAAAGAGAAGTATAAATAAAATGTCAGCGTGTATATAAAAACAAAACATGTCAAAATAAAAAGAGTAAAAATAAAATGTCAGGGTGTATAAAAAACCAAAAAACTGTCAAAATAAGTAAATAATAATAAAAAAAAATATCAAGAAAAAAAATTACAAGTATCTAAATACCGGGGCGAGACGGAGTGGGAAGCGGTCGCCTCCTTCTGCGAAGCAGTAATGCTCGCGAAGGAGGAGGCGGGCCGCGCGAGAGAGAGGGCAATGTCCTCCCTCCGCCCCACCCGCGGTGGTTGGCGCCCACGACGTCGGACGTCGCAAGACGATCTCCGGCCACCGTAGGCGCGGGCATGCGGGCGGCGAGTAAAGGGCAACTCGCAGCCCGACCATGGACCATGCCCGGGTCGACGGCGCGTTGTGTTCCACGCGCGCCTCAAAGAGCGTCAGCGTAATGACGGGGCCCCCTCTGTAGAGGGCCAAAGCCTGCCGGGGTCGCGGGACTTATACCATTACCGTGACCCCGGAACATAAAGGGCTATTGAAGGACACCGTGGATTTTAGTCAGTACAAGTCTGACAGTCCCTCCCGCCCTGCCCGGGGTGGGAGGACTCATTTGATGATTTTACCACGATAAAAAAAAAAAAAAAAAAGTATCTAAATACAATACCATTTCATGTATTATAGTCGTATTCATCTATTTCAAAATGTTTACTGGTCAATTAATTTAAATGAGACATTTTACCGCTTAAGATTAAAAGTAATTTTAATAAAATAATAACTTTATTAAGATGATGGACGTGCAATAAATAAATTTAATAATGCTTAATGGCTTATTGTTATGAAAACTGACCAATCATGTTGACTTTAAATTACTTTCTGTGTGATTTATTCTTGAATACAGTTTATTATTAATTTCACGAAAAACGGTAAAATGACATAAGATTTCTCCAATAGTTAAAAGACTGCTTGAAAGCATATGGAGATTTTTGTTTACAATTTGATAAGTCCTGGCTACCGTGACCCCGGAACGTAAAGGCTATTGAAGGACACCGTGCATTTTAGTCAGATAGTCCCTCCTGCGCTGCCCTGGGTGGGAGGACTCTTTTGATGATTTTATCACGCTAATAAAATCCTATTAATTTTTTAACCTTAAAAGTTATCGGATTTTAACAATAGTTGGTTTAACTATTCATCAAACAACTGTCCCTAAGTCGTGAACTCGTGACGTTTCCTGAAGTAGCGTAGTATGATGAAAATTCAGTCAGTTTCAACATTTTTTTTTTATACTTTGCTCCACACTAGGATTTTTTTCCTGTATCGTGGGTGCGTTTACAAACATAGAAACTCACATACACAAACAAACAGACCCGGAACAACTACCTACTTGTACAGACGCCAGCAGGTCAACCTACCCGATTCTGTAAAATTTTGCCAATCGAATATCAACCTTTCACTATTGTGATAAAGTTGAAAATCTATTAAAGAAATCTGACATTTTGTGGTAAGTTGATGTGCTGGCGTCTGTACATACAAATATTTGTTCCGTGCGGGAACCGAACCCGTGTCACGTTGCTCAGCAGTCCAATCGCTCAGCAACTGTGCCAATCGTGCCGTTAAAATTAGTTTTCAATTTATTGACAACTTATATTTAAAATTGTGAGCAGCTAACTATTAAACAGTTCATTGCCTATGCCTCATTTGCTATTTTATGTAAATTACTATTACAGTAAGCCTACATCGATAAAAACCATTTATAATTACTTGATTGCTCATTGACTATGCAACGAGGAAGAGTGGGAATTAGCTACCTAACTCAGCTCGTTGTGCAATAAGGACAATTTTATAGGTACAAATGAGATCAATCAATTTTTTTGTAGGTATATGATTGATGGATGCAATTTTTTATTAGAAAATATTGATTTTTGATGTTGAGAAACATTTTGAGCTACATTTTCCGCTTTATTTTGAGTTACATCTTGAGCTACTTTTTGAACTAAATTTTGAGCTACATTTTAAACTACATTATTTTTTATTTTTTTTATATTCCACAACTATCACACAACGCCATCTAGTCCCGAGCTAAGCAGAGCTTGTGTTATGGGTACTAGACAACTGATAAACATACTTATATATTTCTAAATACATACATATTATAGATAAATTACACCGAGACACAGAACAAATGATCGTGCTCATCACACAAACATTTGTCCTGGGTGGGAATCGAACCCACGACCTCCGGCATAGCAGTCAGGGTCACTAACCACTAGACCAACAGGCCTGTCTATTTTGAGCTACACTTTGAGCTACATTTTCTAAATTTTTGTTATAAGATACACAAGTATCAAAATAAATAATAATAAGTCGGCTTATTTTTCAGTCAGCCATTGAATATTGATATTCATCAACAGCAAAAATATTGACCATAACGAATGAGTACATTGACATTATGGTTGGCATAGACAACGCAGCGTCGCATTGTTCTCTTTCAGACGAAACAAAAACATGTCATGTTACTAATTAGGTGTAAATACGAAACGCAACATATTTTATATCAAAGTTACAGGTTTGATTATAGAATTTTTTCTCAGAATTACATGACCATGTTGAGGTTTTTTGCTTTCAGAATATAAATACCCAATATGATGCAAGGAAATCGAAGTCCTTTTAACGTAGGCAGGCACTGTGAAATAAATATAAATACATGTAGGTACTATCGAACAATGTAATCTCTGCTCACTTTTAAAACAAAATCGCGTGTGCAGTATCCCACATCTATGAACTGGCCACCTTTTTTATGAAATGGATGACCCTTTTTTATGAATAGGATGAATGGTCAAAACAAAGAGCCCAGGAAGTGAAAGTTATAACTCTGCAAGCAGAAATAGTCTTTACGGTGGTAAGTATATACATTGGGCGATAGTACATTGAGTGACGAGGCACGTCATTCAATTAAGTTTTTTAAAGGCATCCTTTGTGGTGTTAACACTCATCAGTTCTATATGAAAACATCACTTTAATGTTGTGTAATTCACATTTTCCTCTTAAATAATCGCAGCAACAGTACGTATAGTGAGGCTTTAAAAGAACAATTCAGCCAGTGATTACAATTGGATAAAGTGAATCGATTTCCAACGCCACAGAGGCGGTCGGTTTCACGTACGCGACATGCATACATTGCAGTGCATTTCTCGATTTAAGCCAATCGCCCGAAACCGCCGCTCAGCCTAGTTCAGCCAGAGGGCATGATCAATACTTTTTCACTGTGGATGACTCAATCTGGGGGATTTTCTTTGCACGGACGTGTATTTGAATGACCTACAAAATAAAGTCTTCAGGATATAATAACGCCTAAAGATTTATCACTTTTTGGCTACAAACATTGTGTCCAATAAGTCTCATTTTGTAAGAAACAAAAACCCAAGAGAATTAATCTAGATATATTTGATTAATTCTGCTAGGTTTTTGTCTGTCTACGTACTTTGTGATAAAAGACACTATTGAAGCCATCGATTACGATTCGAGACGACACCGCAATAAATTATCTTGTGAAGAAAAACCGAAATGTGATTGTGATATAATGACATTAATGACATAATACCACGCGAGAACGTTACGTGGAAATGTAGAATACCGTATGTCTAAACACTTAATGGATGCTAAGCGTTTCCCGGAATCTGAAATGCGATAGATTTTCGTAGAATTTGAGGCTGCACTAGAGATACCGGGAAAACGTTCATCCCACGCTTAGTTTAACCGAAACACTATTGGGAACCATTTCTTTCAAAAATTTTCCACGAACAAATAAATTTCGCTGGCACCCGTACGGAACATTATTCATACGTAACCTGACTTCGGTAAAAAGTCTCGGAGGAAAACTTTGGTGCTCGAACTGAACTTAACCTACCTTATAATTGCTAGTGGAAGTTTGCACTTGTTACATTTTGTTTCATTGCCATTGGGAACTTTGTTAATGGCGTTATATAATGTAACCTTTGGAAGCGGCTCCAAGGCGACGCTAATACAATCTAGATTCTAGATAGCTGAAATCGTGCATGCGATGCTCTTGTTGTTTTTGAACTGACGTTTCATCACCGGAATTAAATGTAAGGACAGTGAGAAGATTGCAAAAAATACACCATTCAGAACCTTAGATGAATACGATGTCTCAAACATATTCCTGCATCTGATGTCCTACTAGATGTGACGTCACGTTAAACTAATGCCAAAGCAGCCACTAGAACCACGTACGACACAGTTCGTGATAGGTTTCAGTAAGATATTTCTGTTCGAAGGTCGGCGTATAATTTCAACGGTTGGATTACTGTATGTTTCCGCTCTATCCCCGTGGGACAACTACTGAGTGTCGGGCATGACGTATGGCCACCGCATTCCCCCGGACGGGGGAGGTTTCATACCGGGAATTCCTCTCAAAATCACCAGAATTACTTGAGCTTCCCCGCCCCCCGTGAACAAGGCCTCGGAACAATGGAAAATGGAGTCTAATGAACCGTCCCAGCTCAGTTTTCAATGGATGTCGCTCAAATGGACGCTTACACAAATTGTATAATATGTTTGTTACTGAAACTGCGGTTGTGTCCATATCTGTATGTCGTTTTATTGTTATTTTTGTTGTACTGTTAATTGAAAAAAATGCACGTCATACATTTTTTGCTCGTTGTCGAATTTAATCATGTGAGAGATGTTTTTTATTGCATGAAAATATAGTTGCTCAGTTGGGTTTCGAAGTTTCAGTTGAAAATTAATTTCAGTTTACTTAATCAATTTTAATGTCTTATTTTAAAAACACGGCGTGACCAAAGGTAGATAATTTATATTGCATTATGAAATGACTAAAACGGTGAAAGAAAACATTGTGAGGAAACCGGCAAGTATAGAACCAGGAACTCAAAGGCATGTAATATAGAATCTGCCGACACGGCCCGCGTGGTGGATTATGGCCCACTCTCTTTCACAAATAGGAGGCCGGTGTACCAGCAGTGGGAATATTATACACTGATTATGTTTTTTTGCATGTTATAATCATCAAATGACTAAAATCCTAAAACGCGTACTGACTAAAATCCACGGAGATCCTTCATTAGCCCTTTACGTTCCAGGTTTATGGAGCAGTTCCGCGACCCCATTATGAAATGCTTATGTCCTCAAATGAAGTGCAAATGCAATTTATATTATCTCCTTCAAAATAATATAAATCTACGTCCTCAGCGAAGAATATAACAGAGTACACTTATTAATAATCCTGTACATAGCCAAAAAACGTTTGGTGACACACAATATTGAAGAGGCTGAAGAAACCAGAAGAGGTGCTCTTGACACGCTCGAGTTTCAGCTGAAGGTAGGTATCTACCCTACGTAAGTACGACAATTTCTTTTTGTCTTACAAACAAGAATTGATCTTCAAATAAAACGTTTAAAATGTTTTAGGCGTTTTTTGTAACTTGGTGGATCAAGTTTGTGGAAGTGCTTGCGTGGCTTAACTGTTTAATAGTTTCTTATTTTAATAGGTACTAACTTTATTGGTGTCTAAGGTGGTGTTCCATCAATAGCCCTTTTGTTTTTCGGGGTCACGGTTACCTGATAAGACCCACGACCCCTTTTCTTAAGACAGTCCTTACACCTCATGGTAGGCCATAGTTTTAGAATAAAAAAACAAATTGTTTACAATTATGAAAATACCCTATTAATAAAACCCGCAGTCAGCGCAGACGATCGCTTCAGTGAATAGCGACCGCGACCCAACTTCTTTTTATTTTTAATTTGATTAATCAAAAGACAGTCACGCTCGTCCTATAACAGTATAACGTGGTGTCAGGACCATCACCATATTCTTCTTCTTCTTCAAAAAAAAAAACACTATTGTAGCAAATAAAGTCAGTCCTGACCTACACCACTCCATCAAAATTAAGCCCTGACATGGTGCAATATGGCCCTGACTGCAATGTATTTTCACCCCCAAGTATACTGTACCAAGGTCGATAGTAATATCGTGAACACTACTGCAAAATATGATGAAAATATTTTTATTTAAGTTTGCCAGAAAGTATTGAGGTTTATTCTTTGGCATAGTTTCTTGATACAGTGTAAAAATTAAGGATTAAGATTTTGAAAACATTTTATTAGGAGACAATTAGACAGGGAAAAATAATCGATGGACGAAGAACAAATAATACGCCAGTTCCAAATAAATTGCAAAATAATGTTGCAGACACGTTACGTTAATTAGGTTACTACATACATATTACTGTAAGCCCCTTTGTACATTATGCGACGCAAGTCTCCGATACCTTCTTCTTCGATAGGTGACGTGTGTCTGTATAGGAACCTCTATGGATTTGTATTGCGATAGTCACTTGGACTAAGAGTCGCTCAACGAGCGATGGAAAGAGCTACGCTCGGAGTTTCTTTGCGGGATAGAATCCGGAACATGGATATTCGGCGAAGAACGAAAGTCACCGACATAGCTCGTAAAATTTGCAATTTGAAGTGGCAATGGGCAGGCCACATCGCTCGTAGAACTGACAACCGATGGGGAAGAAAAGTTCTCGAGTGGCGACCACGGACCGGAAGACGCAGCGTAGGCAGGCCTCTCACTAGGTGGACCGACGACATCGTGAGGGTCGCGGGCAACCGATGGATGCAAGTGGCGAATTGTCGTGCGGCGTGGCGGTCTAAGGGGGAGGCCTATGTTCAGCAGTGGACGTCTTCCGGCTGATGATGATGATGATGAGTCACTTGGATACCAAAGTCCTAAGGTATCGGAGACTTTCGTCGCATAGTGTACGAAGGCGCCTAGAATTGCCTATAGATTTGCCTTGTTGGTACTATATGAATATTTTTCGTTGTAACTATTTAATTATATTTTAAACGATTCGTTTTATTTTTCAGTTTATTTTTATGTGTAATGGGTTTGCTCTTGACCTAATTCGAGGTCAGGAATGACTAAGACAAGGTCGACGATGGAGCGAGCTTACCCAGAAGAAGCCTGTTCACTCTAACTTTGAAGAGATTAGGGTTGAATGCGTTCGGAAACACAGACACAGGCAGAGAATTCCACTCCTTTGCTGTCCGCATTATAAAAGACGTTTGGAAACGCTTAGTGGATTGGTGGAATCCTTTGCTCCATCGAATTTGGACTCGTTTCATTCCTCTTGACGTGACGGATACTTTGCCTTTAGATAGTTATAGTTCATTTTGTTAATAATGATAATTATGAGCTTGTTTAAACTTGGTTAAATATATACAGGGTGGTCCAGGCCAAAACGATATAATTTTTTATGGTAAGTCGACTAAGGGACCTATTTGTACCCGCCAGGAAAAAAATCGCTTGTCACCCGTTTACAAGATATGTATTTTTTTTGTAATTTTAGAAATATCACCACTTTTAATGTTTTCATGATTTTTATTTACTTTTCAAATGAAGTTATATTTTTATTTTAGGTGCACTCTCTCAGAAAGAAAAAAAATGTGTGAGAGTGTCAGAACGAAAAAAAAGTGCATGTAATTTCATATCAATGCAAGAATAGTTACTGTCCTTGAAATCGACTGATGTTTCGTAAACTCCAATAAAAAAACTTTTTTTTTTAAATTTTCCTTGCGGGTACAAATAGGTCCCTAAACGGACTATCTAAAAAAAATTTATATCCATGTGGCCTGGACCACTCTGTATACTATATTTAGCTTATCTCTGTTAGAAAATATTTTCAGTGCGAATATAACTAGCATCAATTCTGCACTATATTAACAATTTTCATCGCGAATTTAAATCGATTGCGACGAGTAAGGTCACTGGGTCAACATTATTATGTAGAACATGATAATTAGTGGAGATCGTCGTTTATGTTATCAACATTGGCTATCTACGCGGATATCATTAATCTATGACCTTTTATAATAGTTCTTGACATACACTAAACTTGCAAATAATGTTAAAATAGGTTTCTTTGTTAACTTGTAATCACCTACGTATAATTCGAAAATAATTTTTTTTAAAGGGATATTATTAGGGGTGCTAAGACAGAAAACCTCCACGTGCGCCCGTGGACTGGAGTTCCCTCTCGGATACGTCCGGGGGGAAGACCAGTTTTTCGGTACGGTGCACCCTGGGATGCGGGCAAAAACTCTTCTAAGGAGTCTCTTTGCCCGTATGCGAATAGCCTGTCGGGTGGACGCTCCAACGCGTGTCCCTCTGAACAGCAGAGGGCACAGTGGCGGAGCGGGCTTGGGGACGGTGAGTAATGGGTATGCTCGCCGTCCGACCAAGGACCAAGCCCGGGTCGGTGGCGCGTCGTGTTTCACGCGTCACCGACGGGGCCCCTCATGGGGCCAAATGCCTGCTGGGGTCGCGGATTTTTCTTAATCCAGGATACCGTGGCCCCGGAACGTAAAGGGCATCCGAAGGAACACGGGTGGATTTTAGTCAGTAAGAGTCTGATAGTCCCTTCCGCCCCACCCAGGGCGGAAGGACTCATTTGATGATTTTGCCACCCCAAAAAAAAAAGGGATATTATTAAATTGATTATATTTTAATCCTATGACCCATAATACTTGAGCAGCGCAGTTGGCGCAGTAATCAAGCGATTAGCTGCTGCGTTGCGTGTCACAGTTTTGTTTCCCGTGCGGAAAAAATACTTAAGTATACGACCAATAAATATTTGTTCTTGGTCTGGCTGTTTGCAATGCACCCACAAATTCCTATTGAGGGGAAAGAACTAATTAATTAATTATGAAAAGTACCTACATGCAATAGTAAAAGTGGGATTCAAAAGTGGAATTAATCTCTATAGATTTAAATAAAACAAATGGGGGAGAATCCGTCATTATTCAGTCATTTTTTTCCACTTCTCTAAGCGAAAATAGTAACTCTCAACATAAAAAATAGAGCACACACGAAGTCAATCAGTACAGTCACATTTAAACTTACTACTCAATATTAGTTTAGCCCATACACTAAGCCGTCTAGTCTATGTAATAGTATAATTGATGAGCACACCACAGATACAGTACTCTCACTCCATCTTAATTAGAACCGGTGTTACTTTCTGACAGATGTCACTCACACAAGTCCCGAGATTGCTGACGATTGATGTCTAAATCAACTTATTACTCGATGTACGATAAGAATTATAAGTTAAACGTACGGTTTAATCAACAAAAGAGGCTTCCTTACAAAAATTCATCGTTTCTTCGGTTACCCTTAGCGTTTCAGTTCTACGGTGCAGTCCCACAAGCTACAAATTTAGTACTGGGACATCCCTCGGTAAGATTGGTTGTAAGACGCTCACATGGTCGGGCTACTTACTACTGACTGATTACCAGTTATAGTTTTATCTGGTAGTCAGCCAAAGATGTAAATATTATATCATCCTGGATTAACAGCTTAGCATTTGCCGAGACACGGGGGAAACACAGACACCGAGGAAAAATTCAAAAAGATCATTCAAAATAATGATTTCACTAAGCTAAGTATATGAGGGATGAGGAAATAACTGAGAAGATGAGTCGGTCACATCTTATTTGTAGTTAGTATTTGTGTAGTTCCCCTAACTCACCACGACATACCTAAAAGTATCTTTACTAAAAAATGACGTCACAGTAAAGAACCGTAGAAATGGGTTTTGTCGAGGGAACAAAAGACAAAATGACGGAACGTGGAAAGAGTTTTGCTTTTTTAAGGATTTTTTTTATCGTGGTAAAATCATCAAATGAGTCCTCCCACCCAGGGCAGGGCGGGAGGGACTGTCAGATTCGTACTGACTAAAATCCACGGTGTCCTTCAATAGCCCTTTATGTTCCAGGGTCACGGTAATGAGATAAGTCCCGCGACCCCGGCAGGCTTTGGCCCTCTAGAGGGGCCCCGTGCTTTTTTAAGGATAGCAATGTTTAAAAAATATAGAAAAGAAATGTTTCTATTCTTCGATGATCTAGGAATTGTGCCATAATCGTGCAAATAAATTTTGGAATTGTAAGTATATGTAGAAATAACTATAAAATAACTTTTTCATGGTAGAATATAGATAGAATTTGGTCTTGCTACGCGTGCTGGGAACATAATAATATGTACTTTGCAATATTGCTCTCTTTAAACTCAAAACATGCACGATATTGCCCGACGTGACTTCGAACAAGTATCAACGTACAAAATATACATTTCCATACACACATTGTTTGTTATTAATTTCGCCAATGAAGTTAACTGACGAAACAAGGCATGAATACACAGTTTTGCACCCTTTCAGCTAACTGGGTTGAGTCTAAATCTCATTTAGAATTGAAATGGGTACGCTCCGTGTTTTGGCTTAGCTCTGAGCACAATTACACGTTAGTGTTGTGCAAAATTAAAGACTTTGTAGAGAATTTAGGCTTGAATTTGAATCTCGTTGTCTTTGTGGGCGGGTCTTTATGATAGGCCCGAAAGCTCAGTCCTGTGGCTGTTCGCAGGCATTTATTAATAAGTTTTAGTACGATATTTATTGTAAGTTGTTAATTGTTTGCTGTAATTTATGGATTTGTCTTATCTTGCTCTTTGGCATAGCAATTTATTTGGGTTATTTTCAGTTTTAAGGGTAGTTATGTTTTCGCGGGGCCGTCTGTAAAGGTAACAGTGATCTTGGAACACTAGGTATGGAAGAAATAGAGCGGATTATTTTGAAGTAAGAGTTTGACAGGCTTGACGCTCCACCAGTGGCGGTAGGGCTCATTTAGTTGATCAGTACGAGTATGACACTCCCTTCCCCGCAACCCAGAGCGGGGATTCCTCCCGCTCTGGGTTGCGGGAGGAATCATCTAAAGATTTCCCATCTCTAAATAAAAAAATACATGTGGTACTCGGAGACTGCCGCGGTGAAGCTATTGCATAACACTTTTTATTTTATAAGAATAAAACCGCCTACTTACCGTGTATATTTAACGAGAATATAATTTATTTAAAATGTTTATGGTGCACTACTGTAATAAAGAACTTCTTTGTTGTAGGAAAATTTTATAAGTACACAGGTTTCATTGTGAAAACTCCTTTTGTAGCTGGCTGTTTAGAATCAGTAAGAAAAAGTAAATTGTTTTTATGACGGATATTTTTATGATTTCCGAAGTCTCCTGAACTGAAACTATGTTAGACGATGCGTGGTGTCAGGTATTTTCGTTAAGTTATTGGAATTTTTTTGATTCGGTCGCCGCGCCGCGCCGCGCTCATAGCCCGCGATAAAAGCTAGCTAAATAGCTTAAAAAACTAGTTTTGTTTTTCACACAGCTTGTTGTTGAAACAAAATTGAATTATTTGCAATACCTATGAGTTATCCTATAAGTTTTATTAAGAAAGTCAACTAAAGACTCCATACAAAAGTAATAATATACAATCGACATCATGACCCATTTTGAGAATAAATCGTTTGAATCCGTCAAAATAGCAAAGATCAAAGTCGTTACCATGGATATGTGTGTTTACGCGGATGTGAACCTAATTGTATTTGAATGTCTGTAAGAAAATAAGCGATTGGTGGGTCATAATTAAATTTTTTCGATTGTACTTAATAGTTAAGAAAAACATGAAATCGTTACGTTATTATCCAATAGTTGGTTGAACCAACTGAATATGTTCGAGAAATTATAAGCAAATGATTGATCGATTCAGCTCTAGGGCTTACAGAGCCCCTAGGGAGGCCTATACATAAATACGAGGTAACTGTCATGCATTTGCATGGTACACGGTTATTAATTATATCAGCTTTGTAGGCTGTATAACTTCATGTGGAATTGAGTTACTGGCTTATATGCAAATGTTAGATTTGGGTTACACTGTACTGTACTGTACTGACTCGTAGTCTAAGCGCACAGCAAGGAGTAGGAAATTCACGTAACTGGGGTCGCGGGATAATCTAAGCAGGATACCGCGGTTCTAGAACGCAAAGGGCATCTGAGGGAGGGAGGGAGGGTGTTCTTTTTGATCGATAAGAATCTGACAGTTCCTTTAAAGCCACCCAGACTGGAGGACTCATTTGATGATTTAAAAAAATCTAATTAAAAATTGAGGGACACTTTAGGACTTTTGACGTTGTCTGAGCCTTTATCAAAATCCGCTCATAGGCCTTACCACGTGCTCTTAACGAAATACAGTTTAGGCTTTGGGAAAGAGACAGAGCATACAAGTCGTCTAGCGCCATCTCTTTCCCATAACCTAAACTGGATCGCGTTAAGAATTCAGGTAAGCCACCAGGTTTCTGATTGAGAGACAAACATCCATTTCATCCATGTTTCCAACATCCAAATTTTCGCATTTATAATTTTAGTAACACTACATTTTCGTGAATATGCCAGTCTAAACCAACCATTACAGATGCAAACTCACAGCCGTCCCAACCGATCGATCTGATGCAGTAAGGATGTCCGAAACGACACCGTTCACTGTACTGTACATTGTATAGGTGTATTGTAGTGAACAACTGTACAGTGTATAGGTACAACACTGTACAGGTACTGTTCTGACTGTACATCATCATCATCTCAGCCATAGGACGTCCACTGCTGAACATAGGCCTCCCCTTTAGATCTCCACATATACCGGTTGGAAGCGACCTGCATCCAGCGTCTTCCGGCGACCTTTACAAGGTCGTCTGTCCACCTCGTTGGTGGACGTCTGACTGTACGCCAGCTAAGTACTCGCTCACACAGAGGTCCGTTTTCGAGGTCCGCTTTATCGTAGATTAAACGATTTTATTCGGAGATGACGTAATGGAAAAATTAGTTCCTGTCATGCCACTTCTGGGTGGTCCCGCCGTACTATAAAAGCGATGTGAATATCACCTTCAGTTGCAACGGACCCGTTAAAAACGATCCTAGAATTACGGATGCTCTGTATGAACGAGCCCTTAGCGGAACATTTGGGAACTTTGTTTGTACGGATTTATTCAGTTTGTTTCTCTTGTTTGCTTTATAGATTCAGAACGAAAATGGAATATTTCTTAAAATACATGCAGATGCTACGTGAAATCTTGGAACGCTGTTTATTTTTAGAGTAAAAATTCAATATAAGAAGCTAGAGAAAGCCTGCCGGGGTCGCGGGATTGTCTTATCAGGTTAATGTGACCCTGGAACGTAAATAGCTATTAAAAGAACACCGTGGGTTTTAATCAGTCTGAATCTGACAGTCCCTCCTGTCCCTCCCTGTGTGCGAGGACCAGGGTTGGATTTTTTTTTTTAATTTTATAATGTTTTTTTCTAATATTTTGAAGTATTATTTCAATACAGAGGCAATAAAAGTAAAAAAAAAAATGTGACATAGCAAGGGCATACACTCAAATGATTTAATGTCAAGCTATAAAGACTCCTGAATATTAATTTATTTTCATTTTACATGCATTCATCCGCCATGAAAAGTAGTTAGATCGTGTAAAAAGCACTGTTTAATTTCAAACTGTTTTAAACACTGTCTAAAACAGGTTTTTTCTAGAAAAAAGGCCATCGAAATAACTTTCATCATCAGCGATTTATAATATATTTAGATTTCAATGTAAAGGACTTGATATATTAACTTAATCTAATTTCTTTGTAAATGGATTGATGGATGTTTGTTACTCTTTCACGCAAAAACTATAGAATGGACGGTTTTTTTATCGTGGTAAAATCATCAAATAAGTCCTCCCACCCAGGGCAGGGCGGGAGGGACTGTCAGACTTGTACTGACTAAAATCCACGGTGTCCTTCAGTAGACGGTACAGTGATAGGTTGGAATATAGTAGGACTAGCTTTTCCCCGCGGTTTCACTTGCTGCTCAGCTCCTAGCTGCGTAGCGCGATGGTATATAACCTTCCTCGATAAATGGACTATTTAACCCAATTCTTTTTTTTATTGAACCAGTCGTTTTTGACATTGTCGCTTTGAGACAAAAAAAATCAGCTTTATAATATGAGTATAAATTATTACGTCCCTGTGAAAAAAAAAAACCGACCTACATGCATGAGAAGCCAATACGGGCAAAGACTTAGTGCAGAAGTGTGAAAAGAACACCATCTACCATACATTTTCATAAAAAGAAAGCCTTTCATTATAAAGTCATAAACTCACGAGTGCCAACATAACAAACATCAAGAAAACTCATCAAAAGCATTACGACACCTCTATAACAAAGTTAAAACCAACGAACACATTTGAATTTCGAAACACCTAGTACCATAGACAAGCTAAAAAGCTTTTACCAGCCTGATACGGTATGACGGGCAATGATAATGAAACACCCAGCCTTTGGCTTCCACATCAATGTGGGTTAAGGCTGTGATAGGCTACGAAGGTTAATTGCTAACTATTCTACTTATTTTTGGTAGACTGATTAAGAATAAGCTGATTAGCTGCTTTCTTGATGATGTGATTTGAATTGCTTTTTACACCTCAGCCATGAGCTAGTACATACACCTAGTTTTATTTATTTCAGGTAAGTAAGAATGGAGCACGGAACTGTCTGAAGGAATAGGGTAGTTTTAGTCTTCATCATCATCATCATCATCAGCCGGAAGACGTCCACTGCTGAACATAGGCCTCCCCCTTAGACCGCCACGCCGTTTTTGTCTTATATTTTCAATAATATTAATAAAACGTGATGAAGGAAAATATTCATCTGATTTTCTATATGTGTTTTTAGGTGCATTGCAATTGTGTGAAAATTTACTTTGCTGATACAAAAACATCGAGTAGGTATTATTTGTCACATGAAACCAATTAATAGTTAATTATAATATTTAAATGCATAACTGAAATGTGAAGGAGGATAATGCAATTAAAATATTAAAGTTATTAACATAGGTCGGAGGTAGAGTTATTCATGTACTGATTTCCTAAAGCGAAAGAATAAAGTGGATATGCCGCAAATCCCGGACAGAAAAATCCCGTGGTTTTTATTAAATAAAAACGTTATTTACTTTTACACTGTTTATTTGTCTAATATATCTCTGATTTTTAATCGTTATTCATTTTATACACTTATTTTGTATATTTTTAAATCTTTTTACAAAAACACAAAAAAACAAACATTTAAAAATATGAAAAATAGCAGTCCACCAGAATTGGGAATGTTTTTATTATTATTATTTATTTGTAATACTGTTTTCCACACAAGATTCAGATTAGATTTAGATCCATATTAATAATCAACATTTCGATGCAAGTAATAAATATAACACACACATTTCTACTTCCGCTTTGTTATACATATACATGTAACATATAACTAACTAATGTTTACCAAATTCCCAGTAATTAATCTGATACTGTAGAATACATTTGCGGTACAACGTCAAATTGCATAAAATCTACAAAATACATAAATTATGATTTACAAAGTTAAACCAAAATACACGGTTCGAGTTCCTTAATCCTCCATTACTAGTAGGTAATTATGCAGCATGCGATTTCTGAATTACGTTTCAAATTTATTATTAAACGACGGGCTGATACTACACACATCAAAAGTGTCTAGGGATCAAGCATTTTTATGCGGATTTCTTGAGATTGAGATGTGGCTTTGTAATAAATTTATGATTTTATAAATTTATATGGATCCTTTTTGGTGCATTTCATAATTTGAATCAGGAACTGTGAATCAAATTCGAGTAAAAGATGAAAATCAGCTGTCAATATTTTCCCTATAAAAACATACAACGCATTGAAGACATTATTAGTGCTACTGTTTCCCTACTACTGATTAAAACCAACGTTATTATGGAGCGGCGACGTCATTTAAGCAGGGAAGAAATGCTCAGAGCCGTGGGAATGATAGAAGCTGGTTCCCGGCAACGTACTGTGGCTTTAGCTCTGAATACAAGTCAGAGTGTTATCAGTCGACTTTGGACACGTTACCGAAGCACTGGTACCGTGGCTGAGCGCCATGGAGGACGGTATCGCTGCACCACACGGAGACAAGACCGATACATTCAAATCTTAACTCGAAGAGCTCCAACAATAACCGCCATGATGTTAGCCGTGAGGCTTCATCACTGTTCAGGGAACTTAATTAGCGACCAAACAGTCAGAAACCGCTTGCATGAAGTGAACCTTCATTCCCGAAGACCGCTACGGGTACCACCTATAGCAATGCACAATCGTAGGATTCGATATCAATGGGCTCTTGAAGACAGAAATTGGGCAGAAGAACAATGGCGTTTCGTGTGCTTTTCTGATGAGTCTCGTTTCGGTATGAGACCGGATAAAAGACGTATACGACACTGGAGAACCCCTGGACGCCAACAGCGATTAAAATCCTGCCAGGAAGTCCATCCTTATAGTGGTGGAACCATCATGGTATGGGCGGGTATTTGGATCGGTGGAAGAACTGAGTTGATTTGGATCAGAGGCAACCTCAACGCTCAAATTTATGCTGAGACGATTGTATCAGACGTCATCGTTCCTCTACAAGTGCAAATCGGTCCCTTATTTCAGTTAATGCATGATAATGCACGACCGCACACCGCAAGAGTTGTAAGACAGACTCTCGCCGCAGCTAACATCAATGTCCTGCCCTGGCCTGCTCAGTCGCCAGACTTGAATCCGATTGAGCATGCATGGGATATGCTACAGAGAAGAGCTCTGCCGAATATGGAGGGTATCCAGTCGCAAGAAGACCTTTTTTTGTTGTTGCAACGAACATGGGCGGCCATTCCACAGCGTGATTTGGATGAACTCATTTTGAGTATGCCAAACCGATGTTCTTGTGTTGTTAGTGTTCGCGGTAGAAACACGGATTATTAATTGTTTAAGTTACCCAATAAAATTTTAAAGAAAACTGTTATTTCAGTCTTTTTTTCGAACTTTTGTGTTAGTGGTTCAAATGTCAAAAATCCCTTTATTAGGAAAATGTCAAATTTCTTTATTAATGCAAAGGTGACTTGGTTTATCGTTACTGTGACAAACGAAAACACTTTATTTGATGAATCCTTAAAGAAAATTTTAATTAATATCAATCAGGAGAAAAGTTATTGGAAAAATATATGTTGATCCCTAGACACTTTTGATGTGTGTATTTTATACATACGTACACTGTAGATATGCCCAAGTCTTCCTAGCAATTTATGAACGCACTTCAAAAGAAACCATGTCCTGTTCCGCTGTTAGATTATAGGTCATTTGCATTCGAACTTAATAATTATAGCTGTTATCAATAGATATCACTAATGTTATGATCTAGTTCCTACTCGTGAGGTCATTTCCGTAGTACTTATAGATAGTTCATATTTTATACTGGTAACATTGTAGGTATTGATGTTTTTTTATATTTAAGTAATTAGTCGTTGTCAGCGATTTCATCCCGTGTAACTTGTAAAATGTATCGCACAAGAACATCATACCGAGATAAAAAAATATTCTGTGTTCCTTCCTGTGTTCCATCACGAGTTTTCGCTAGTTTACTTTACAGCGTCTTCCCAGTATTTACAGCGTCTCTTGTATGGTAAAATGGAACAGCGCCCCTGGTGTACGAAGAAGGAACTAATTTTTCCCTTGAAATTTGTCAACTGACAATGTCAAAGTTCCAGTTTACTATACCTACAGCAGAATAAATGAAAACTCGTGATAAGGCCTCTTATCATGAGTTTTCACTTATTGTGACGTAAAGTAAACTGGAACTTTGACATTTAATTTCAAGGAAAAAAATAGTTCCTTCTTCGTACACCAGAGGCGCTGTTCCATTTTACCATACAAGAGACGCTGTAAATACTGGGAAGACGCTGTAAAGTAAAATAGTGAAAACTCGTGATAAGGACGAAACAGTTCTTTACTTAATATTACTATATTTAAAACGGTAAAAATCTTTCTACGTTCTGTCATTTTGTCTTTTCTTCAGTCGACAAACCCGTTTCAACGTTGCCATAATATGCTACGCATGCTACTGTATTGAGATTCTGTTTTGTACTCGGCAGCTGGGATTACGCGCGATCCGTAATTCCAGTATAGGAACATCCAAACCATTCAGAATTGGAAATGTGCGCGTTAAAAGGTTCGTTCTCTGTTTCATTTGGACCAGACTGGTAACGGAAAACTGAAAATGGACTTTGCTATATCCATTATAGAAGTATATTTGCAATAGCTAGCCCCTTATTACATAAGCCACACAAATACACTCGCGAGCAAAAAAGTATGGAATTCACTTACTCCGATTCCGCGCGATCTTGAGTCTTAATAACTAGTGTAGAATAATAGAAATGGTACCATTTTAAAGGTTTAACTGTCAACTTCAAATTGATACCAAAAAAAAATTCATTCAAATCACGCCATTATTTAAGGAGCTTTTTAGGGTTCCGTAACCAAATGGCAAAAACGGAACCCTTATAGATTCGTCATGTCTGTCTGTCGTCCGTATGTCACAGCCACTTTTCTCCGAAAGTATGAGAGCTATTCTATTGAAACTTGGTAAGTAGATGTATTATGTGAACCGCATTAGGATTTTCACACAAAAATAAAAACAAAACAAATTTTGGGGGTACCCCCCATACTTGGAATTGAAACTCAAAAAAAAAAAATTCGCCTGACCTATACGTGTGGGGTATCTATGGATAGGTCTTCAAAAATGATATTGAGGTTACTAATATCATTTTTTTCTAAACTGAACAGTTTGCGCGAGAGACACTTCCAAAGTGGTAAAATGTGTCCCCCCCCCCCTGTATCTTCTAAAATAAGAGAATGATAAAACTAAAAGAAATATATAATGTAGACCTCTACAAAAACTTTCAACGAAAATTGGTTTGGAAGAGATATAGTTAGCAGTTTTTGAGATATAGTACATTTTCAAAAACCGCAAATATAACTTAGCTATTCATACAAACACTATGAAAAACAAAGTTATTTTTATTGTTTGTGTATGCTACTACGGAACCCTTCATGGGCGAGTCCAACTCGCACTTGGCCGCTTTTCAGGATTATTATATAGGACAATTTTTATCTCGGTAGATAACTCCTGTGGGACAGTTACCGATTATCGCTAGTTTATAAACTCTATCTCGGTTAATATCTTCTGTTAGATCTTTGTCTGTAACCAATAGGTGCGTCCCCACAGCAGAGAAGCAGCTCGGTTGGTGTGGACGTGTCTCGGCCGAGGCAAGTGACAGCGCTGCCGCTGTCGAGCGACCGAGCGCCTGAGCCATCCAGTGTCGGCTTTTGTTTAGCTCGCGATTATTGTTTCGTGCCTCGGTCGAAAAACAATAGACGCGTCCACACAGAGTGAGCAGCCTCGCTTGTCAGTTTCCTCGCGCAGCAAATGCCTCGCGAGGCTGCGTGCTCTGTGTGTACGCACCGAATGACCAACGTTGCCTATCCGAGTCTTTAAGATGTCAAATCAGAAGGAACGAAAAACAAAGGAACGCAATTTGGATTGAGATAGAATAATAATTTCAGGCGCTACAAATCGATGAAGCGTAAGGTATTAGCTACCTGCTAAATTTATAGTGTGCATGTAAACATTAATTGAACTTAAAAAAGTAACAATGGCTGCCCTTATCGATAAACCCGCTATTTATGTTCTTTACCAAAAACTAATAAAAGCAAAACGGCTGTAAATATCTAGACTAGAATAATTTCGAACTTGGCGAGCTATTTTATGTTGCTAATATTGGAACAATCCTTTTACCTTATCTCTATTAGGTACCACACTTTAATGTACGATGATGATTCCAAATAATGCATATGGTATTGTTTCTAGGTAATGTTGCCACGTGGTGAATCAATTGAAAATCTTGCCAGAAACAGTGAATGTCTGTTTTATCGTCCACTTTAAAATGGCGCCATACCTTTTTGAGTACGTACCCGTGTTCTAATATTAGTGGAATTGAATTGGATTTAAATGTTACGTAACACAGTAGAAACGTCACGCTGCTAATTAAATAGTCGAAGGGTTTGAGAGAATTGTACTCAAAGTACAAACAACAAATGGTATTAGCATTCAAAAAGCAAGATTTAAACAGTATTCCAATATTTCCAATGTTAAAAAATGTGTCTGCTTGTCAACCTGGCTGCTAGGCACATACGTACAGTAAGTATATAATATAGCATACAGAAGAATCGTTTTATACTTGCGGCCTGGATACTTATACATATATTTTGTTGACCGTGCATCCACATTTACTCATATTTGTCCCAATTAACAGTGGCTGAACCTATAGCCGTTAACCGAGCAAAGTACATAATGGTAAAAACTGTTATCACTTTTGCCGGCCAGGGATTAGAACCCAAGAAGCAAATAGTGCTTGCATTCACTAGAAAAAAAAAGGCAATCGAGTTACATAACAAGATAATGTTAAATCTATTTCAACAAATCATTACCTACGAATATGAGGCAAACAATTTCATAACGCAAGTAATTTCGTAAAATTATCTGTAATGCTTGCTTATACTGTAATCATTTCTTTTTTACGTAACAAACAAAGATGAAATGGAAATCCCCAAGTGAAGAATTAGAGGCAAAATAAATATGAATAGCTCATTATTATTTGCATACGTCGTGTTGCATGATTAGAGAGATGGAATAACTGATTGAACATGCATACAAAATAATTGGGTACTTATCAGCTAGTTGCAATTAACTTTAACGATCATTAAAGCCGCATTCTCACTAGAGTACTATTGTCCCACAACTCTGTCGTATGATATGAATAAGATTTGTATAATTTATGTCGAACGACAGTCGTGATGTCGAACGACGTCGCATGCGACATCTAAGGGTTGATTACGGGGCTTGTCGCCAGTCAAAACTGGGTAATGTGAACTAGAAAAATGTCAAACGACGTTGTCCCAGAAAGTCGCGGGGACATTTCAAGTAAATCCGTCCACTAGTGAAAACGCGGCTTATCGTCATTGCCCAGAGGTTAATTAGGTACCTAGTCTCTCAAACACGAGGTTGTGAGTTTAAACCTGGGCAAGCACCAATGAGCACCAACGTGAAAAAACCCTTGATTTAAAAGAACTTGTTCTGATTTTAGAACCCGACTTCGAGTCGTAGATAGTAGGTAATTACAGGCGCTATACTTTGAATAACTCACTCCATCACCGCTGTTTTCAAAAAGATGAAGGAAATCGTTTATCTGACCGTGATCAGAAAAATGTGAAAATCAGCGCTGTGACTTTTTTTTTTCTAAATGTCACAGCTCATGCTGAGATACCTTTTGGCCTCGTACAGGACCAAAATGTATTATTTTATTTTAATTGTTTAAGTTTCTTTTAGTTAATTTTTACTTCCTTGTTTTTAATGTTATGTTGTTGTTCTGTCCTGTGTGAGTCCAATAAAGCTGTTTCTTTCTTTCTTTCTTTATTGTGAAGAAAATGGCATATACTAGTACCGAAAATTCGAAGTTATCTACCAACTCACACTGGGCCCTAGTGGTGGTCTACAGCCTACTGCCTTTCACAGAGAGAAGGCCTGTTATAATGTTCCCACTGCTGGGATGTGTCTCAGCCGTGGGAACATTATAAGCTGATTATGCTTAGCTTGGAATGGAAAAAGAAGTGTTGGTCGTCTGGCGGCGAGATGGGCAGACGACATTGTTGCCATTGCGGGCAATGATATTATAAGTCATAGATATGTTATACACGTACAAAACAACAGAAAAAAGCGTACCGCGCAGAGAGGCAGCACACATACACACTTTTTATTCACACACATTACATTTCACTACAAGTAAAAAGGATAGCTTGATAAAACCAATATGAAAAAAAGTGACAGCTAGATGGTGACGCTCTCTCTTTTATCTCACTCGCACTCTCACTCGCACTCTTTCTTTTACGACGCCATATTATAGAAACGTAATGTTTTATTTGTGAAAATATTAAGATAAATAATATATTTACGAATGATAAGTGATTCTTTGACTTTTAGAAGTCTTGCTTGTATAATTTGTACAATATCTCATCACACACGACGGCATTTTCGGTGGTTTTGAGTCACTTTTACTTTTGACTCACTCTGTAGTACGTGAAGTGCATCCGTTGTCGCTGACAACGTCGGACTGAGGTCAAGGTTTGTGAATCAACCACATTTGAGCGCGTCTGTTTTTGAGCGCGTATAACGTATCTACACCTTTTTTACTTATAATATCATTTATTGTGGGAATGTCCTGGATGAGCCGTGGAGCTTGGCACAAACAAAGAGAGGCCTATACCCAGCAGTGGGTGAAGACGGGCTGTGGATGATGATGATGATGCTTAGCGTTGTTTTATAGTTTGTCAACATAACACAATATATAACCACGTATACAGAAATTCATCATTCAAATGCAGTTTGTGCATTTTCCCCATAAGTTTCAAGCGGTACCATTCCGTGCTGGCACGGGTAAGAACCAAGTGATCCGTCATAATATGTGGCTTGGCTTTTACATACAATGTACAGGTAAAAAATCAGCATACATATAACATACCTATGTCTCTGAATCTGAACGGTTAGGTCATAACAAAATAATTGAATGACTTTTTCCAGGAAAATTTATTGTAAATTGATTGTAGATACAAATGTAACTATTGATGTTTATCAATGGGTATTTTAAAAAGACATGCTATTATTGATTATTCTATTCTCTTGCAGTAACAAAAAATAATATTGACATCGTCATGGTTATTGATCAATGCTTTAGAGTTGTTAATTATTTTGCATAGTCGACTAATTAGACAATTAGACTAAGTCATCATCTCCCCGGGGTGCTAAGACAGGAAACCTCCACGTGCGCCCGTGGACTGGAGTTCCCTCTCGGATACGTCCGGGGGGAAGACCAGTTTTTCGGGCCGGTGCACCCTGGGATGCGGGCAAAAACTCTCCTTAGGCACTGTGTGCCTAAGGGGTTTCTTTGCCCGTATGCAAATAGCCTGTCGGGTGGACGCTCCAACGCGTGTTCCTCTGAACAGCAGAGGGCACAGCGGCGGAGCGGGCTTGCGGACGGTGAGTAATGGGTATGCTCGCCGTCCGACCAAGGACCAAGCCCGGGTCGGTGACGCGTCGTGTTTCACGCGTCACCGACGGGGCCCCTTATGGGGCCAAATGCCTGCCGGGGTCGCGGATTTTTCTTAATCCAGGATACCGTGGCCCCGGAACGTAAAGGGCATCCGACGGAACACGGGTGGATTTTAGTCAGTAAGAGTCTGACAGTCCCTCCAGCCCCACCCAGGGCGGGAGGACTCATTTGATGATTTTGCCACCCTAAAAAAAAAAAAAAAAAAAAAAAGCCTCCCCAGCCTTTTCCTAACTATGTTGGGATCAGTTCCTAATTGAACCGGATTCAGTTGAATATCAGTATTTCACATGGAGCGATGGCATGTCGAAACCCAGTATCTGGGTATACCCTTTGGCAAAATTTGTGGTCAGATTTTCATCCGTAGCGACTCTAAAAAATCTACACGTGACAGCGAACATCTATACACGAACGGCTTTATGTGCGTTTTGAGGCACGAAGGGTGGTTTTTGAGGTTGGTCTGTGGACCATAGACCAATTATTACAGGCCGATTATTGTCATCTTTACTAATATTATAAAGCTGTATAGGTTGTTTGCTTGAAGGTGCTAAGCTGAGGAACTGCTAGGACGAATTAAAAAAATATTTTGTTGGATAGTCCATTTATCCAGGAAGGTTATTAGGCTATTAAACATTACGCTACTATCAATAGCGAGTGAAATCGCGGGCAATAGTTAATAATCATTAACTAATAAAATACTTGGTCCAGACAAAATAATTGACTTACTTGGAGGAGTTATAAAATCAAATTACGTCTAGTTTGGTATTGTAACCTAAATCTATTAAAAAAGATGTTTAAAAAAAAGAAAATTAGTATTTTCTCGTCGCAAAAGCTCGGATAACAAAAGCTTTATCTACTAAACCAGCCAGTCTTACATTAAATATTCTAAAAGAAATTCCGAACATCTTTTATTTAACCATCAAAGGAATTGCGGCGTTCAGCAACTAAAATCGCAAAATCTTTTACTCGATAAAAACTAAGTCGGCCGCCCCTCTAGTTATTGGTAGACGATGTAACCCTCGGGGGCTCAGGTAGGCACGCGACCTCGGGGTCAGGGTCGATATTGTACCACTTTACCGGGTGTATCTTGTGCCGACATCGATGACTTTCGCAAACAGCTGCCGTGCTCACGCCGACGTTACGTCACTGCCCCATTTTAAGATCAAAAATTGGAGCAAATATTTAAAGTTCGATGAAATTGTGTACAATTTTATTCAAATCGAATTTGGCGTTACTAACTTTGTAAAATACTAAGCTTTTGAAATTCTGTAAATAGGTATGCTGAAACATTTTCTTAACGCCATCTAGTGGCAAGTAGCGGAACTAAAACGTTCAAGTACAGCGCCATCTATGCCTCTGTGAATGCACTATGTGTTGCGGAATTTGAACACCGCCTGAAACCAAGTGAATGGCGCCACTGAGCTGCGGTCGCTACTCTAACTTTTTTTGTGCTTATTACGCTTAAGTGCACTTCAAAAAGCTTTTGCAGTGATAAATTTACTTTAACTCCAAAGCTAAAAGTACTTGTGTACTGGAAACATTTTTTATTCAGTACAAATTAAGTTCATCAAAAAGAAGAGCTGGCGAATGAGACTCAGTGAAAAATATGCGTTCTTTTAAAATTATTTTGAAAAAGGAATTACTTTGTAGTGGTTTCAAACGTGCCTTTGAAAAATGGTTACTGATTCAATTTACTACCTTTAGCAATTCATGTCCTTGTGAAGCAGGTACCTAGGTATAAATAAATTAGTCACACACATTGGTGAGTTTTACCAAGAAACTTTAGGTATACAAATTAACTTTCATTCCGTAATTAACTACAGTTTATTTCGAGGAATTGCGAAGGCATTTTCATGACCTGTCAGGTAAGTAATTATAATAGTGGTTTACTCACGATTTAGTTGTTTTAATAATTAATGTAGCTTAGTTTGCAAATAACGACGACAGATGGCGTACAGTACATGGAATAGTAAATTATTTTAGAAGCTTTGTCAAGTCTTGTGAAGATACCGGAAAGAATACTTTTCTGATAAATGTTCTTTTTACATATTAACGTTAATTAATTGTTTATTATATCTCTGCAGTATTTTCTCTTATTACCTATTTGAATTTATTACTTGTGTTGAGACGGGTCTAAGAAGATATATACTGTGCTTTTTATGTGCAAGCTTGATACAATAAAAAAATAACCAAGAAAGATACGTCAATAGAAATACTTAGATACATACGTCCTATATTTTACTCGGTTTGTTTAGAAAAATAATGTACATAATATAAACATAATATCATCATCATCATCATCATCAGCCGAAAGACGTCCACTGCGGAACATAGGCCTCCCCCTTAGACCGGCACGCCGAACGACAATTCGCCACTTGCATCCATCGGTTGCCCGCGACCCTCACGATGTCGTCGGTCCACCTATAATATACATACAACATAATATATAGGCCTGTTGGTCTAGTGGTTAGTGACCCTGACTGCTATGCCGGAGGTCGTGGGTTCGATTCCCACCCAGGACAAAATGTCTGTGTGATGAGCACGATCATTTGTTCTGTGTCTGGGTGTAATTTATCTATAATATTTATGTATTTAGAAATATATAAGTATGTTTATCAGTTGTCTAGTACCCATAACACAAGCTCTGCTTAGCTTGGGACTAGATGGCGTTGTGTGATAGTTGTGGACTATTATTATTAATATATGTAGCTATATTGACACTAAAAATATTCAGGTATTTCAATCTAAGCCTAAATTACGTTTTCATAGCACAGTTCAAAAGTTTTCATAGCCATATCACGCGAGAGTCATTTGCGACGAATACTGCAAAAATCCACATGTTCTGGTTCTATATGGACCATCGAACGTTATGGGCGGATTTCACGATCCGATCCGATCCATCAGCTACATTATGTTGTGAATACAGTTGTTGTGAAAATTATTACATACACTCGAGAGCAATGAATCCGGGTCACTTAAAGAATCCTAAAAATCTCGGAAACTAAAAATGCTAAAAATCTCGGAAACTAAAAATGCTAGGTTAATGCAATAAATTGTATTTAATAGACAATGTAATACTCCTTAAATGAAGGTATTAAAACTTCTTAGTTTACAATAACTAAGAAGTTTTAATACCTTCATTTAAGGAGTATTACATTGTCTTAGTTATATCATAAAAAAATCAAATTTGAAAAAGGGCCACTTTCGAAGATGGAACTACGAAATTACAGCATTTGGTTTTGCTTTTGTTTGTAATCTGTCATTTATGTGGGTACATAAACCATGTTGATAGTGCTCTATATTCATTATTCAAGCTGAAATTATGTCGCTTACGCCTGAAGAATGCACCAGAATACTTACCATGCTGGAAACCGGCCGGAGTCAGCGCGATACAGCCAGGACTGTCGGTGTGTCGCTGTCAACAGTACAAAGAGTTCTCGGACGTTACGAAGAAACTGGTTCTAACCTACGCAGACCAGGAACGGGCAGAACCAGGTGTACCACAGCACGAGAAGACCGATACTTGGTGAACACCATGCTTCGAAATCGCTTTCTCACAGGAACTGCACTCACCAATCAGTTTCGACGCCTCGGAGGAAGTAACCCAAGTGCATGGACAGTAAGACGTCGGCTTGCTGAATCTAACTTAAAACCCCTTAGACCTGCAAACGGCCCTAAACTGGAGCGTGGGCATCGTATTTCAAGACTAAGATATGCCCAGAGCCACGTAAATTGGAGTATTGAAAATTGGTCAAAAGTTATGTTCTCCGACGAATCAAAATTTATGCTCTACAAGCACGATGGAAGACACAGAGTGTATCGAAGACCATGGGAAAGATTCAAGCAAGCATGCATCGAAGAAAAAGTAGCCTACGGTGGTGGGTCTGTACTTGTGTGGGCCGGAATTTCTTTTGAAAGTCGCACAGAGCTGGTGATCATAGAAAACGGCTCTTTAACTAGCGTAAGATATGTGGAAGAAATCCTCAATGATCACGTTGGTCCATTTATGGTCAATTTAGGTGAGGATGCTATATTTATGCATGACAATGCCCGACCTCATACAGGTAGGATTGTGAATGACTACCTTCAAGAGATGAACATTACTCGTATGGAGTGGCCAGCGCGCAGCCCGGATATCAACCCGATCGAGCATGCTTGGGACGAGCTAGGCAGATGCGTAAAACAACGAAACCCTCCCCCAATCACGCTTCGTGAGCTCAAAATTGCTCTCACAGAGGAATGGGAGAATATTCCCCAAAATCGTATAAGGAACTTGGTGTACAGCATGCCAAACCGCGTAAACGCAGTAATGGAAGCACGAGGAGGCAATACGAAGTATTAAATTCAAGAAAATCGTAATAAAGTTCAAAAATTTCATGTTTCCTATTTTTGTTTTAAGGAGAGATCAGCAGTTTTTTTCTTTATGTAATTTTGTGTTAATAAAATGTACGGTGACTCATATTTTTTTTACTTTCATTTAAGGAGTATTACATTGTCTATTAAATACAATTTATTGCATTAACCTATCATTTTTAGTTTCCGAGATTTTTAACATTCTTTAAGTGACCCGGATTCATTGCTCTCGAGTGTATCTACATAGTTTTTGAAGTATTGTTGTAATGATTAATGCTTTATTTCATGGAAATCAAATGAAATGATGTTTATCTGTGCAAAAAGGTTATAACACACTTTTACACGTTTTTTCACAAAACTATAAGAGGACCTAGAGCTCAGGATTCATTTCATGATATCCACATTTTTGAATGTGAAGTAGGTATATTTGTAAGTTCGTAACATCCCTTATTATGGCCAGTTTAAATGGTCTGATTTATTTTGGCTGAACTAAGACCAATATACCGTACTGTATATTGATAAAAAATACCGGTGGGACATAACCTAATTCCAGCCATCGATCCAATACCAAATGCCAATCATGTTGATAGTGCGAAGGCTAATTCTTTCCAAGAATCGGAAGCGAGGCCGACATAACTGCTATTATGGTCTATTATGATTGTTACCTTACCTTATTACCTTTTCCAAGCAAAAAAACGTGATAGTATTTACTAGAAGCCTACTAACACTAAATTATTATGAGCTTGGAGGCATAGTAATGGGGATTCAAAGAAGAAAAGTTCTCAAATCCCCATTGACGGGGATTGTCAATGCTGCTTCTATTTTCGGTTATTCCACTTATCCCCAAGTGGAATACCTCAAAATGAAAGTAGTCTGTTTAAGTTACTTTAGTTTGTAAGGGATCGAAATCGATTTTCATCAATAAAAAATTACACCTGTTATAAAACAAAGTCCCCAAAACCTGGAAAATTCGAAATCGTCACGGTAGAATTCGTAGGCGGAGTGCTAGTTCAATTATAACCCTACAGACAGATTCACGGCTCGTAAAATAATTTAACCCGTCAAATGTTTAAAAGGTCTCACGCCAATAGCAGATTTATCGTAATTGAAAAAGTTTGAACAGACGATATAATACGATTTATTCGAGACACGGTAAATTAGCCGGCTCGGGAACGGAGGCGGCATTCCATAGACTATCTACCCCTAATTGTAAGGGTTCCCTCCGGTTTACGACAGGTTTTATTAGCCAGCCTCCCTCGTTGCTCTCGAAGAGGAGGCTAATAGCTTACAATGTTGGTACTATGATTGTATTTGTGCTATCATTGTGTGTTAAGGCGTGAGACATTGTGGTTTATAGTTAATGAAAAGGCTTGAATACACGATATTATTGTGTGTTCACTCCTTAGCGTAGTTATTACCAAACAAATTTATGTTAAAAGCTTATTATTCCATGTTCTCACGGAGTCACAGTTGTATTTCGTGTAAGGATTACAATTTAATTAGTTAAAAGAGCAGCGTTCAGTTTTTATTTCTTTTATTATAGGTACTTAAAAGTGGCCCAGAGGTAACAGCCCCGTCATACGAGTTATCGGTCGTGGGTTCGAATCCAGACAGTAGCATTACTTAGTTAATTTTATTACAACACCACTGCTCTAAAAACGGTAAAGGAAAACATCGTGAGGAAACCGGCATGTCCTAGAACAAAAAATTCGAACACATTTGACATCTACCAACCTGAACTGGGCCCGCGTGCAAGATTGTATCCCACTCATTGTAACAGACGGAGGACTGTGTCCCAGCAGTGAGAACATTATAGGCTGTTTATTACTAACTATTCTTGCAAGGAAAATACTACGGCGATAACACTTACAAAAAGTATCGAATCACCCAAAATTCGTACAAATTAAACCCTATGTCAATAACCCGACAAAATTGATTGTCCATTACTTTATCGCTCCGCCAATCAAATCATAACCGTCCCCACAAATTCGCAATAAAACCAGTAACACAGTACTCGAGACAGCGTGTCGCTATTCACTAATCACGCGAGCGTAAACATTCTGGAAGCGATAAAAGCGATCGCTCGATCGCTTAGGTTCGCAGAACACTTCTAAATATAGATGGGTCAATATCACGACCGCCCCCGGTATTGCGTTTCGTCGCGAGCTCACTAAACCCCCTATGTGTCGTGTTTCTATTTACCGCCGCTTTTTCATTTTCAGCTGAAAATATTAGGTTTAAAATGGCGAGAGTTATTTTCGTTTAGGGCATGTTTTGCGGTTATTGTTAGAGGCAAAGGGTCGAAAACCTTTTGACGGCAAAGCGATCGATTTCTGTAAAATACTAAAGCTAATGCTTAGCATTTTGTTGGAGTTTAAACTTCTTTCTTTTCATATTATTAAATACATAAAATGCGCGCGCCAGAATAGGATAGTCGAGCTGCAAGCTAACGTTTTTCCGTATCGACACCTGTCTGAACATAGGCATGCAACGCCACGCGACAGACAATAGATTAACAACGCAGAGTTATTAAAAAAAGCCTTCCTTGATAAATATAACATTTTTTTTTTCAATTCTAACCAGTAGTTCCGAAGTTTGGCACATTCAATCAAACAAACAGACAAACTCTTCAGCTTTATAAAATTAAGTATAGATGAGCCAAACTAAGTTTAATCGTCCTCTCTGACCTATTAATCGTTGGCAATAAGGACAATGCAAGCCATAAAAAATAAGGCCACATTTCTGGCACACAATTTATGTGCAAAGCTGATTGTGAAAGAGAAAATATTGTATAACAAAGACGACCTAGATGGGTCAGTCATGTCATTAGGTCTTCAAGAGGTCTCGTAGCTTTGTCCCGAATTATGTCAGTGGGTCGTAACAAATAAATATGTCGGGTTATTCTATCTAACAAGTTAGTGATGCTACCATGATGTCATAGTGCTATTGGTATGGCAAAACGTACTCGACTTCTAATTTAATCTAACTAATATACTTATTAACCAGTGTGTGTTGCCAGTGATGACATATATATGGCTCTGAAACGTGGTCTCTGACTGCTGGCCTTTTAGAGAGACTAAGAGTCACTCAATGAGCGATGGAAAGAGCTATGCTCGGAGTTTCTTTGCGGGATAAAATCCGGAACATGGATATTCGGCGAAGAACCAGAGTCACCGACATAGCTAATAAAATTTGCAAGTTGAAGTGGCAATGGGCAGGCCACATCGCTCGTAGAACTGACAACCGATGGAGAAGAAAATTTCTCGAGTGGCGACCACGGACCGGAAGACGCAGCGTAGGCTGGCCTCCCACTAGGTGGACCGACGACATCGTGAGGGTCGCGGGCAACCGATGGATGCAATTGGCGAATTGTCGTTCGGCGTGGCGGTCTAAGGGGGAGGCCTATGTTCAGCAGTGGACGTCTTCCGGCTGATGATGATGATGAATATACTGTTTGTTACTCATCATCATTTGCCTAGTCTTTTCCCAACTATATTGGGTTCGACTTCCAGTCGAACCAGATGCATATTTTACATGGAGCGACTGCCTGACAGACCTCCACAACTCAGTAATTGTATAATGCGATACCCCATGGTAAAACTGGTTGTTGGACTTTTAGAGCTTCCGACTAATATGGTAACGACTGCCATCTACAAATGACAGCCGGGACCAACGGCTTTACGTGCTTTCTGAGACACGGAGGGAACTCGCTATGACAGATGGACCCGGAAGATCGGCCTGTGCGGCTGTAATTATTTAGCAACGAGCTCCTCTGAATGTTTCTTTTGAAGAAAATTACCTAACAGATTTGGATGATATTTGATGCACTGATTGATAGTTTATAACCTAGATTAGGTTATTTTAATTCCAATATAATATTCCCGAAAGTAAATTTTCGACTTACACGCGCGAGGTACTGAACGGATTTGGATAAAAATCGGTACATAAATAGTTTATATTCTCCGTTAACATTTAGGATACTTTTATCTCAGTATTACGTTCCTGAGGAATATTTTTTGCGTTAAATGGGTAAAACCGCACACAACGGCTAGTCGAGTACAAAATGGAAGCAATTCAAGAGAATAAATGGCTACGATTTAAAATGTCATTTAGTTCGAGCGTTATTTTACATATTTACGTCGTAAACAAAGATGGATTCTGTAAAATAAATTCTTGGTTCGGTCTCGTGGACCTAGAAAATAGTTTGACCTTTTGACTTTTATTTTTAAACTTAGACTTGGGTTCTTACCTTTTGCCAGTACTAAGCTCGTTCGACCTTCTTTTTCGCTGATGCCTAGAATACTAAACAGTCGTTTTAGAAACTTAATCTTAACAATGCTTTGTAATAGACTTATTCTATTCTTATCTGACCTTTTTACTTATACAGTGTTTCTATTAGAAGTAACGCTACTGTCTTTTTTTTCACAAAAAATGTTTGGTTTTATGTGTGTAGTCAATAAAATATGTCCTCCGCGGTAGTGAGTGAGGAGAGGTCTGTTAGACTCTTACTGGCAAGAACTTCATAATTTTCTTCTCAGTCCCTAATGGTTGGAGTGCATGGACATCTATTCCTCGCAACAAATAATTAGGGGGTCTAAAAGGCCTCTTTAGCGGAATCATAACATGCGTTGCAATAAAATTACCCTTACTTTTTTTATTTAACGATTAGCTCCCGTTTCACTACTATCTCACCTGCACTATATTTATTGTCCATTCCATTGCTTGATCAATAGATACAAATATTTCAGTTTATGAATTGTATCGCAATCCGAGCCGGTAAGGGTAGCCCCGTTAATTAAGGGGGAGGGTTATATTTTGTCTTGACAGATTCATAAATTAGATCTCACCAACATTGGTGCCATCTTTTCAAAGCATGACGTATATGAAGCGACCTAAGAAACAGAGGCATTACATGGTGGTATTGTTCCCACCATGAATCATGGTAATATTGTTCCCGCAATGAATCATGGAGCAAAATACACACAAAGGGATCGTCACGCGCATTAATTGCGTAGGAAGCTGCTATTTGAATTATTATCCACTGAATTTTTGCTGTATTTTATGAATTCTGTGGCACTAGCTCGCCCACGCGATTATATCCCGGGAACGTCATCATCATCATCATCAGCCTGTATTCGTCCACTGCTGGACATAGGCCTCTCCCAATGTGCACCACTGAGCCCTGTCTTGAGCTTTCCTCATCCAGTCTCTCAGACAGTCCGGGAACGTCAAGAAGGGCTAAAAAGGATTTTATAGTTAGAAACGATCCTATTGGTTTTATCTATTACTTCACTGTTATTACAAACGTGTCAATTTTTGAGATCGATCGTCGATGGATGCTTCTTAATCTGTCACACAAAATCTACCAAACGGGTTAGAATGATTTATTCCCGTTGGATCCCACTTTTGAATCCCACTTTTACTATTGCATGCACTTACACTTTAAAGTGAGATTCAAAAGTGGGATCCAACAGGAATAAATCGTTTGAATGTAATTTGGAACACAGGTAGTGTCTTGCCTGGATTAATACGTAGGATGGTATTCATCTATTTTTTATCTTCTCGTAGAATAATTTTCGATTAGTAGTGGCTAAAGTCGCTGGCAACAGCTGCAGTATTATTAATGCGAGAAATATTATATTTATTATAGAGCATTGTAAAAGCAAATATTTAATTTTTTTTAAAAGAGTAACCATGGAGTTTCTTGCCGGTTTTTCTCCATGGAAACGACCAACCCGAACCGTGCCAATTGAAAAAAAATCCACGACGTTTTATAAGTGCCCATTGAGGCCTATGTAAAATAAAATATTTAGATTTTTGATTTTAGAGTTTGGAATCTTAGTGAGGATCGATGAATTAATGTCTGTTTTGTTTGTTATCTGTCACACGAAAACTTCAGAACGGATTTTAATAAAATTTAGTACACAGATAGTTTGGAAACTGGATTATATATATGGGATATTTTTAATCCCATTAATATTCTTTTGTGAGAATATTTCCGACCTCTACGAAGCTAGTACTACATACAACCAGCATTATATGACGTCAGGCTGCTACCAAACGTTACCGTGACACATTGTATATTTACATCAGTGGTCAGATCGACACCCTCGCTCAATATTTATTTACGTGTGTACGCAGCCTAATGAAACTGAATGACACGTTTGTTGCCGGCCTTAACCAGGTGTGGGAGTAACAAAGTGCCTTGTGTTAAGAGATCGACGGCACGGTTAGGGCAGTGACTCAGCGATTGGACTGCTGCGCTGCGTGTCACGGGTTCGATTCCCGCGCGGAACAAATATTTGTATGATTTACAAGTAGTTGTTTCGGGTCTGGGTAGGATTTGTAGTATTTAAGGCGTGTTTTTTTTTTTAAACTAGAGTAATGTTAAAAAAAAAACAGTAGACTTGCTATTTCGTGGTTTCACCCCCGCTGCTCGGCTTTTTTTGGTCGTAGCATGACATTATATAGCCTATAGCCTTCCTCGACAAATGAACTATCTAACACAACAATTATTTTAAATTTGAATTAGTAGTTCCTGAGATTAGAGCGTTCAATCAAACAAAGTCATGTGCTTTATAAAGCCTCCTGCAGACACACGCGATTAATCGCGCTGCGACAACGAGCTAAGCTAATTTCCACTCTAAAAATACTGCGAATGGACCGCGACATGTCACCCCGCGCGATTAATCGCGTGTGTCTGCAGGAGGCTTAATATTAGTATAGATTATTCAAGAAAATGTTTTAGCAGCAGCAATCAAATAAGCAATATTTAAAAAGGAAAGTTGTTTAACAATTTAATTTCCTTTTAGCTCTTCATGCGCCTTCTTTGAGTAAGAAATCAAATAGAAAAATTGCTGCCATTTATTTTACTGTAAACGTGTATGTGTGTGTGACTTGTGTAAATTCTAATTTATTACCAAGTCTTAAAAAAAAAAGTCTTAAACACGGCAGACCTTTTGCTTCTGAATAATTGATAGGGAACAATTTGTATGAACATTTGTACAGTTTTTGCGAGGCGTCAGTACGCGTGCCAATCAGCCTACGTATACAACAAAGCAAACGCAGTGATTAAATTTCACCTCGAGGTTTCGCATAAATGTAAATCAATGATAACCGAGTGGTTACAATCTCTTTCATACGAAGAAACAGAACTGATCTTGGCTAGAATTGTTTGAATGTTCGTTGGACTTGCTTTGAATACATACAATATACTCGTACATGGCACTATCTTCAACACTAACACAAATACGCGAGCGCACACCATTACAACCCTACACACACATACACACACCATCACACACACACACACACACACACACACACACACACACATAGTTACACTCATTCACTAGTATTGTTCATCACAATGAGCAAAAAGAAAATATGCTTTGTAAAATCATTATTTTTGTTCTGTGCTTATGACATGTTTTTATCTTGTTTTAATCATTTAACTTAATTTAATTTTTATTTCTATTTAAATTCTGATTTAATTTCGATATTGATTATGATTTAACTTTGATTTTCAATTTATTTATTTAGTGCTTATGACATGTTTTTAGTCTTGTTTTAATGATTTAACTTAATTTTATTTTATTTCTATTTAAATTCCGATTTAATCTTTGATGTTGATAATGATTTATGATTTAACTTTTATTTTCGATTTACTTCAATTTTAATTAACAATAATATTGTTTCCAACTTTGACCTTAGTTTCGACATTGTTTTTAATACTAGTTTCGACTTTTATTTTGATTTATTTTTCTTTTAAATTGTACTCGTTGTTTGTTTGAATTTTGCTTACATTTTAAATTTTGTTTTTAGTCTTATTTTGTGTTGATTGTAATTTAGATTATTATTATTAATATTTGTATACTATAATTTTGGCATTAATTTAATTGTCAGTCTCAATGTTGTTTACCAATTCAGGGGAGGAGCGAGACAACCCCAACACAAGTGTTATTAACAACTTACTGGGGCTGTTTCAATCACATTTGTTATGTAATTTATGAGACTCAATAAACAATTTATTATTTATTTATTATTATTATTTAACTGACAGCGGTTCGAAAAACTGTCTTATTTAGAAATAAGAAGGTTAATTTTAGCTTGAACGTGATCAGTTGTTGATCTATTCTATTGGATACGGTTATAATTAGTTGATTATTTGAAGAGGAGATATGTTACGTCGCATGCTGCTACGCGACGTAGCAATTTGAGACGTAGCAACGACGTAGCAATTTGAGACGTAGCAACGACGTAGCAATTTGACACGTAGCAACGACGTAGCAATTTGAGTCGTAGCAACGGCGTAGCAACTTGAGCTACGATACTAGTTTGTTTCCCAAGAGCAGTTTTAGCTTAGCTTTTAGACTACGCAGCTGAATCTATTGAAGTACAGATTTGAGGTAATACTGCATTTTCTAAATTATAATTCTAATCCTAACTTAATATTATAAATGCAATTAACTGTCAAATTCTGAGTTAAGGTGTAAAAATCAAAGCGATTAAGTAAGACAAATATAAGAATAGTGTGGTAAACATCTAGTCAGCTAGCTAACTGTTATGGGCCCTATTTCCAGTCAAGGTTTGGCCTTTGCAAAAGGAAAAAAACTATTTATTAAAATAAAAGCAGTGTTCTTAAGTCCTTGACACGGCAATTTTCAAGGTTTTACCAAGAACTATTTCCATTTGACTTTCATTTTATGAATATTTAGCAGATGTTAACAAATACGTATAAGTGGGGTTCGCCGAACGTTTTATTGCTTCTAAGAATTACGTCAAAAGTTAAATCGGTAGAAGAAGTTTAACACCTTGTCCGATTTCGGTGGAGCAAAGTGTAAGATAGGGCTGAAGGACAGGCATGCAGACGGCGAGTAATGGGTGACTCGCCGTCCGATCATGGATGATACCCGGGTCGACGGCGCGCCTGAAAGAACTGTCAGCAATCTGACGGGCCCCCTCTTAGAGGGCCAAAGCCTTCAACGATGATGATGAAATTTGCGATGATAACTGAATGATCTCACCGATTTCGGCCAAAGCGACTGCTTGCCGACGTATGGTAAGGTTCAGAGAAAACTCACCCCCTTTGGTAGTGATGTGACTACCAAAAGAGATGAGTTTTCTCTGAAGTTGCTTGTCTGCCAGTCAGTAGCAGGTTTGATCAAATTGTTACGAAGAAATGTCTAATTGTTAGAATCTCGTGTCACAGTTTTTGTGGTTGCTCTTCACCAAAACGGGTGGACCGATTTTTATGTTTTTTTTTTGTGTAAATTTGATAGATATGTTAATAGGTTGTAAAGTATATTTCACCCTTCTAACCGCACCCCCAATTTATTTATAATAATGTTTGTTGCTCAGTGCGTGCGTAGTACTCGCAATTGGCGTGGTTGTATGACTAGATGTATGAATGTGGATGAGGCGAGAGTATGTAAAGATCGTAGCAGATCGCACTCTGTAGTTTCTACCTACCCCCATGGGAAAAGGGGATGAGTTTAATATGTATACATACTGCTCAGTGTATACAGGATGATTTTTTAGTCACCATCCAAATTTTGATATATTAATCTTTGGCGAAAATCATTGAATACGTGTTTTTTCTTTTTGTATCACTCAATACAAAAATATTGAGATATCTCGTCACAAAGTTATCTATAAAAAGTTGATGAATCTGGACACCGAGCTGTGTTGTGTCGCTCAGGTGTAGCGGGGCGGGGCGGGGGGTAAGCGGGGTGCGCTCTGCCCGTTTCATGCGCCGGCAAGTGTAGTATTATTAACGTTTAGCTTGGTGACCACGTAGAGCGGATAATTCTTACGAGAAAATGATTTAATATGAAAATTTTACGTATCGATTTTTTTTCAAAAATGGGGTTATTGATTGGATACCTAATGCCTAGAAAAATTTTGGACGGTGGTAAAAAAGTCTTCCTGTATAGTGAGCACGGGTCAGCTAGTAGCGAATAATATTGTAATGACAGTGCCTATCATAACATCGTAGGCAATCATAAACAGAACAATATACCTTCTAATCAAGAGTTAGCCAACAATCGTGCACAACACACGTAACAATAAAGTCTGCCGTACAAACTCATCGGGCCTACTTTCCCTTTCAGCGCTCGCGTGACTGCCTTCGTGTAATCACTAAATCAATAGAAACACCTTCCACGCAACCTTGCGATCCATTGCAAGAAGGCCTACAGGGGAAATTAGAGGGTCTTGCATCGATAAGGGGTGATTAGGTTGGAGACAAGCAAGGTTAGGTACGTGATTGTTGTGCCTTTTTGACAATTAATCACTTTTTACCAGCCGACGCCGCTTCACCGGCCGTTATCTCGCGATTTTTTTAGCACGTTTAGCACGTATTAAAATAAAATGTACATTTTGTAACACGTTCATTGTAAATATTATGTGGGTCCATACTAAGACTTGCAGATATTGGCATTCCGTAAAGATTTGACTGGCCTGTTGGTCTAGTGGTTAGTGACCCTGACTGCTATGCCGGAGGTCGTGGGTTCGATTCCCACCCAGGACAAATGTTTGTGTGATGAGCACGATCATTTGTTCTGTGTCTGGGTGTAATTTATCTATAATATGTATATGTATGTATTTAAAAATATATAAGTATGTTTATCAGTTGTCCAGTATCCATAACACAAGCTCTGCTTAGCTTGGGACTAGATGGCGTTGTGTGATAGTTGTGGAATATTATTATTATTATTATTTTAACCGTCAAAAACTTTCAATGTAATTACAATTAAGAAAAAAATATGCATGAATGTTTGTAAAGGCGATAATTAGCCCACGTAACAAAATGAACCATGTTGTGTATACAAATAGAATAAGATCATTTGTAAACAGGATTGTATTAACTCATGTTATTAAATAAAGACCTTGACAAATCAATCAATCAATCACTTTTGGAATGAGTGGGATCCCTCCTAGCGGTTAAACCGACAACGGTATCACCGGTTAACCTGTAACCTGCGATGTTAGCTGAACCCTATAGGCCTCAAATGACTCGTCTCGCTCGCGGTCACCATATTTTCGGAGTGCTAGCCAAACAGTTTTACTGTTTTCCGTCGGTGCACAGGTGCAACAAAAGTTTAGATCTTTGGAGTCAAATTCCGTCTTAATTATTTTTCAAGGGCTATCGTCCTTCTACGTTTTCTATTATATCATAAGTTAACTTCAGTCCACTCTTCTATATTCATCGTCATTCTAAACTTATCTCACGGTCGAATCAACATGCATAGATCTTGAAGGTATACTGACACATTTTCATTTGAATATGATGAATTTTCCCCGTTTTTGGACTGCAGCCAATAAAAATTGTGAGTGCATTGTACATAAAAGTGAAACATAATATCAAGATGTTTGGTCTGATTTTTAAATGCTCATTTTTGGTAGCTGAACGGGAAATATGTAGTTTGGAGTTTTATTTACTCTAAGAAAATATAGTTGCTGGCTGGACTCCACAAATAAAACCAATATTAAATGTGGACGAATGTTGAAGTCGTACTTTTATACAATATTTTCTTTTCTTTTCTTTTTTCATACCTAAGATTTTTAAGTATTTTTGCCGCTTGAATGACATTGAAAGACGGGTCGTTTAGCAAATATTCTATAAATTACTAGCAAACCCGGCGAACTCCGTTTCGCCACCAGATGGCTTCGTTTTATGTAACATAATTTTTTTTCCTGAATTTTCTTTGCTATAAACCTCACGGAGCCCGAGACCATTCCAACGAATGCAAAACCGTGGAAATCGGTTCGTGCGTTCTGGAGTTATAGCGTCAGGAAGGAAAACCCGACTTATTTTTATATAGTAGATTTCGATTTCGTGATATTATATACCTCTCGAAAAACAAAATGTATACCAATTTTATTTTCAAACAGAATAAGATCATATTAATTGCTTTGAATAACCGATTAATGTCTATTCTGGGGTGTTGAAAATCTTCTTACTATAAACAACAATTTGACAATAAAAACATAGTAGATTTAGTTTTAAAACAATGTTACTAATAAGATAGTTATTGTGTTTTAATTCAAAACGAATTTGAGAAGTAGTAAGTTTTTAATGACCATCTTCATCCCACTAAAATCACATATTAAGTACAAGAGCAAAGTATTAAATCTTCAAGCGTCTGAATTTCCTTTCGAAGTAATATAACTTCATAACGCGAAAGTTGAAACGTTATATGAATAAAATATCGCGCGCTACTTTCTATAGTTCCCGCTTACAAATAAAAATATCATAATACAAGCTTATCCCCGCGGTTTTGCTCATAATTATGTTGGGGATTATTCCAGAAGTAACTGAGACACTAGCACGACTCCTTACGTTTTTTTGACGTCGTACAGTTAACGGAAACTTTGAAGTTAGTTTTATGGAAAAAAAATAGTTCCTCATACACTAGAGGCTAAAATTAACGTCATAATACTTCAAGTATGCTTTCGGGAATATAAAGAAAACTTGTGCTAAGGCGTTTGTTCTAAAAGGTATCTATTCCAGCATTGTCATTCAACGTGGCAACGTTACCAGTCTTTTGGACAAATTCAAGGATGACTGTGATGTGGAGGAGTATTTTGTCAGCTAAGTGTCCTATTGTCTCTGTTTTCCCAATCTCAGCGGGCCAAACGCCTCCTACCGGAGGCTGTAAGCCGGTGTCGTGCAGTCCATGGCCCCCGTGTAGGCCCTGAGCATGCGGACACGACCAGCGAAGCTGGTCGCATGCCAGAGGGTCATGGCTATCCGGATGATCCGAGGATACCGCACGATCGCCGGCGAATCGGCCAACCTCCTTGCCGGATTACTGCCCTGGGATCTGGAGGCGATTACCCTCCAGCGCGTCTATGAGTGGCGCGTGGAGGCGCAGCGCCGGGGAGAATTCCCGCTGCCCTGAAAAGTCGAGGCGCGGTGGAAGAGGTCCGGCGCGATCTCAGGGCAGAATGGAGGGAACGACTGTCGCAACCAAGGTTCGGGCACGCCGCAATCGCGGCGGTAAGACCCCTTTTTGAGGAGTGGCTGGAAAGGCATCACGGCGTTCTGACCTACCGCATGACGCAGGTCCTCACCGGACACGGAAGTTTCGGGAGGTACCTGTGTCGGATAGGGAGGGAAGAAACGCCGGGGTGTCACCATTGCGAAGATCGCCCGGAGGACACAGTGGAGCATACGGTGCAGGATTGCCCCGCTTGGGCAGAGCACCGCCGTGTCCTCACGGCAGCGATAGGCGGAGACCTCTCGCGCCCGGCATTGGTCGAGGCCATGCTGCGGGGCGAGACGGAGTGGGAAGCGGTCGCCTCCTTCTGCGAAGCAGTAATGCTCGTTAAGGAGGAGGCGGGCCGTGAGAGAGAGAGGACAGCGTCCTCCCTCCGCCCCAGCCGCAGTGGTAGACGCCCAAGGCGTCGGACGTCGCAAGACGATCTCCGGCCACCGTAGGCGCAGGCATGCGGGCGGCGAGTAATGGGCAACTCGCCGCCCGAACATGGACCATGTCCGGGTCGACGGCGCGTTGTGTTCCACGCGCGTCCCAAAGAGCGTCAGCAAGATGACGGGGGGCCTCTAGAGGGCCAAAGCCTGCCGGGGTCGCGGGACTTATACCATTACCGTGACCCTGGAACGTAAAAGGCTAATGAAGGACACCGTGGATTTTAGTCAGTACAAGTCTGACAGTCTCTCCCATTGTCTCTGTTTTAATTTTAATTTAGACCTGCTTTCGTGAACATTTAGTTAGCCATCAAGATATAATTAAACAAATTGTAAATCTTATTATAATTGCCCGCAGAAAGAAAACTTCAAAACAAGAGCAGGATTTGAACCTGCGACCTCCGTATTCAGTACATTCGACGCTCTTTCCAACCGAGCCACCGAGGTTCATGTCTACTGAGTCGAATTCTTCAATCCACTTCTAATGGCTCAAGGTGACATTTCGCATTTTGAATTTTTCTTTCCATAGAAAAGCTTTGAAATTAGCGTCGCATGCGTTACGGTGCATCCACACCGCCGGGAACATTTGTGGAGCAACAAAAGGCAACACGGTAACATTCGGCAACATTCGGTAACTTTTGTGGCTCCTTGTTACTATTTGTTGATTGTTACTCATCCACACCGCAGTAACACGTCAACACTTAGTAACATTAAATAACATTTTGTTGCTGGCTGATGTTACCGAGTAACATTTGGAAACGAGCTACAAATGTTACCGGCGGTGTGGATGCACCGTTAATGCGTGTAATATTTATAAAATATCCTATGTATTAATCCAGTTTATAAATTATCAGTCTATCAAACATTCAAATCTGTTTAGTAGTTTCTGTCTGAAAGAGTAACAAACATACATCCATCCTTCCTCACAAACTTTATTATTATTAATAGTGTCCTATTTATTATACTTGTCATGTTTGTATAACTACTATCAAATTCTATAAAATATTTAGGCCAATTGGAGTGTATCGATATTTTATTAACGATTATGCTATTAGAGCTAATGTTCAATGTTCATTAAGCGCACGGTATGTAGTTTCCTATTTCTTGTATAACAGTGAGAATTTGTAGTTTATTCTCGAGTGCCCCAATTTGAATTGGGAATTATTTATTCCTAGAGTAGAGAACTACTATAGGAATAAATCCTGTGTCGTGGCTGCGTTTACAAACATAGTAAATCACATACACAAGCCTTCTTTTTTTTTTCCGTTGTAATATCATCAAATGAGTCCTCCCAGCCCCGGGCAGGGCGGGAGGGACTGTCAGACTTGTACTGACTAAAATCCACGGTGTCCTTCGGTATCCCTTTTGTGTACCGGAGTAGCGGCATACGTATGTCCCGCGACCATACACAAGCCTCCTGGGTGTCTCTTTTCAAGTCCGTCAACGAAAACACGGGAACGGATACAGATTTACGAACGTAACTAACGTCAAAATCAAATTGCGGACGGATAATACCGCCACGACTGAATTCGATAAACTATCATTACTATACGCTACTACTATAACTGAATTCTATATTCGAAAAACTGAAGTCTATTTGTTTCGTGCTTAGAGATTAGACCCCCTGACCCAGAATAACTACTTGTAGATCATACAATTATTAGTTCCGACCGGTAATCGAACCCTCGATACAGTCCGTCATTCAACGACTGTGCCGTGGATTGTTAGGCGGCGTAGTTTAATTAAGTATTGTTCAGAAGTTTACGTCAATGCAACTATTAATCAGTACAAACAGAAATGAAATCCATCAAAAAATATTATAATAACGATCAAAAACGTGTTTCAGTGCTATTCAAAAGATATGTATGCTGTATGAGCCGCTACGGTGCTACGCCGCTTCGTAGCTCGTAGACGCTGCTACGTGCCCGGCCTACGAGTCTAGACGTCGTAGCCAAATCATTTTTCAATTCCGTCCGTAATCCTCATTTGCATGACTCAGTTAACGGGGTATAACAGAATATAACAACACGCTACTTTTTCTTAAGGATTAGGCAGAGCTGTATCATAATAAAGTCGCAATTTATCACTTAGGTTTTAGGAAGTTATTGTGGGTCGATCCTTTTGCCATCAACCCAGAACTATTTCGAACTATGGGTTTCAAGGAGGCTGAATACGTGAGAGAGAGGGCATCCTCCACCTTACGATCTAGCCACCGCAGGATCGTAAGGTGGAAGGATGCATCGCGTGGCTTTGTCCTGCCACCGTAGGCGCCGGCGAGCTACTCATTATTCACCACCCATACGAGACAAGTAATGAGTAACTCACCGTCTGATCAAGGATTAGGCCAGGTCGACGATGCGTAGTGGTCCACGTACACTGCAAGGAGCTGGCAACAACCTAAAGGTGCACAAGGCCAAACGACAGCTAAGGTCGCGGGGTCTATAGGACACCGTGACTCTTGAACACAAAGGGCAATTGAAGGACCAGGGTGAACTTTTATAAGTCTGACAGTTAACTTGCTACTTTAATATGTAATACTTTACACAACCTGGGAATCAAACTTTGTTAATTATACCGACGAGACAGTTAAAAGGGGTATACTATTATTATATTTATATGCGTCCAAAACACCCTTTTTACGTACTTGTTTGTTTTTATAGCGGTCATTTATACGGCCACATAATAGGGCCGTGAAAAGGGACATTTATTTACGTAGTTTTCCTTAGCCTCGTGTTTATATTCCTTGATAAACGTATTTATAGAACCACTAGTTGTTTAGCTGTTACAAGCGGCTTTATCCGCTACAACGAAAATTATCCCGCAGCAACAAATAAATCGGGATAAAAACTATCCCATATGTTAATCCCGGTTATAAACTATCTGTGTACCATTTCATCTAAATCCGTTCAGTAATTTTTGCATGAAAGAATGACAAACATACACAACGATACATCGAAACAAACTTTCACGTTTTTAATATTAGTAAGATAAGATATAGTCCTCCTCCTCGGTTCGGTTTCCTCAATGCTGAGGGTCGTGACCACCTCCTTGCTGCAGCAGTTTGTTGCGCACTACTCGACGCCATCTGTCCCCATCTGCCACCGAGTGCAGAGCTTTGTGGACCGTTGTGTCGAGAGCGGTGCGGATCTGGTCAGTCCAACGTGTCGGTCTTCTACCACGTGGTCTTTTGCCTTCCACCTTGCCAGTGACTATTAACCTTTCTAGGTTATCGTCCTTCTTCCTGGCAATGTGGCCAAAGTATTCAAGAATCCTTCATAGGCAGATGGTACCCGCCTTGTCTTTATGTCTAGTTCTTGTAGGATTGACACGTTGAAGATAAGATATAGTAGGATCTAATATATTGTTAGACGTTAGATAGATATATAGATAGAATATTCTTTATTATGTAAACCATAAAAATTACAGATATATCCAATTCACAATATCTTATATAGGGTGACACGATGGGTGGTCTTATCGCGATCTTTTCAAGACAACCTTTGGATGGATTTGAAAAAGAAAGGACGTTACGGTAAATATTTGCCTTTTCTAGTTAAATTAATTTGATTACCTTTAATTAAACGGTTAACTCATGCCGTTCTAATTGGAATACGATCTAAATGTAAATTGACCTAAACTAGGTCAATTTATATGTGAGAGAAAGTCATAATGAAGTCTGAAAGATTACAATTAAATTGAAAATGGTGATTTGTGTTGTGCGGAAATTATAGTAATTTAATACATAAATGAAAATTAATAAACTGTGCGAGTCTCATTATTTACAGGAGAAGTTCTTGTTTTAGCGTGGTAAAATCATCAAATGATTCCTCCCACCCCGGGTAGGGCGGGAGGGACTGTCAGACTTGTACTGACTAAAATCCACGGTGCCCTTCAATAGCTCTTTGAGTTCCGGGGTCACGGTAATGAGATAAGTCCCGCGACCCCGGCAGGCACAGGAAAAGTTCTTATAGAAAATCTTTTGGAAAAGAAAATGTAAAAGCGTCTTTATTTACAAACGAGGAACTTATTTTATTGAATTACGACTATTACTTTCTCCGAATAATAAATTATTTCAATAACATTCACAAAAGAAAACCTTCGAGAAAATTAATAAAACAATTATCAATGCCGTATGTAAAAGTAAAAATATATTTCATACTAACTAGACGCCGAAGTCTGGAACGAGGGTACTTGTACGTGAGTCGATTGCAAAATCCTACCCCCCTATCACCCCCTCCCACTTCATACTGCACCCTCGCCCACGTCCTGTCTACGCCTAAAAGGTTTTTATAAGAACTTTTATATTGCCTGTACAGAAGGCCTATTTTTATACTGACTTGATTGACAGCAGCTTATTAAATAATGATGTTTGTTCGTGTAATAAATATCTATCGGTATGATTAAGTGGATTTAGGTCGTATTTTAATAGATGTAGGTATTATTTTTGTTCGTAGAAAGTTTATTTTTAGAGTTGTGTGCGTTGTTTTTAATGGTTAATTACTTTAATGGTTTTTACTTAGTATTGATTGCATGCTTTGTTAACATATAGCTACTATTCCATCACGTAAGACGGTGAAAATATTAAAAAAAAAACGATGGGTTGCACTCCGGGAGTGCCGGCAGAAGTGAAAACTTTTTTATTACTGTGTTATATTTTAAAACTGGAGTTATACAGATATGAAATTAACGAATTTTGTTATATTTTATTAGTGTCGTACAGGTGTCAAATCGCAATAATGTTTTCATATATGCTCGATAGATGGCGTTGCACGATTAAAATGCAAGCTATCGTTTGCCTCAATCCGAATACATATTATAAAGGAATCGAATTTAATAAAGGATACTGGGAAAAACAGTATCATAGTGTTTTATTTCACAGTGAATGATGAAAGTGAGTAAAGTAAGCATCTTATAGTGAAGTGTTCATGGTCCTTCGTCTTACGGATTTTCGATTAGGATCACGTGTCCTGGCGCGAGTTTAAATTTTTTTACCAATTACAAAAAAAAGTGTACAACGCCGCTAAAGAAGTTTTCACTTTAAAAATCGTGTCTGGTGATTTGACTATACATAACCTATTTTATTAACGTGTTTTTTTTAGGCACAGCCCTCTTTAAGAGACAAGAAAAACCTGGTTTATTTTTTATTTAATTATAGGGTTACGTTTAACCACTATTTTATCTGATGGTAAGGAATAATGTGGTAAAGCACGCTTGCCTAGAAATATGGCTACATGATCCCAAATCGACAACTATTAAGCGCATTGTAAATTATACTTCTTTCATTATAATTTCGTAAGTATAAGTCTAATTTTTGATCTCATTAATCTAATTTTGATCTTGTTTGTTTAATTTTATTTGACAAGCATAATTCTAACTTTCTTAGGGCGACTTTTACCAAGCGGTTAAACATGTTTAAAATTTTATTTAAGCAGAAAATTCTGTTTAACTACACAAGTTGTCTTGCACCACAAGTTAAACATGATTATCGATCTGTCAAATTTAAACAGCCAAAAATCGCTGTTTAAGCTGCTAAACGTATTTAGCAGTTGAATTTGAGGTTAGATTTTGGTCGTGAATAATTTTCGAAGAATTTGTTTGTGTGAAAAGAATAATGAGTTTGTTTGAGTTTCTTTTTGATGAGATTGATGACGACGACGAAGAAATTGTCATCTATATGAACAGGCCTCGAGATGTCAGGCTTATTGACGCAAGATCAAATTTGTTTGAAACCCTGACGGAGAAAAAGTTTTTTGAAGATTTCGCCTATCCAAGAAGACGACGATGATTTTGCTAGAAATAATTGAATCTAGATTATTGTTACGTGGCAATGCTGCCAGCGTTCTGGGCACTTTCCCCATTGACAGCGATGTGGATGAGTTTTTTGACGCCCTATAATTGTTTTTTTTTTATTATTATTATTTTAGTTTAGTTATTTTTGTAAATATTTTACTTTTAATTTTAGTTTTTAGATGTAAAGATAGTATGTATTATATTAGATTTATCATTTTAAACAAACTTAAATAGAAGGCTCAAAAAAAAAAAAAAAAAAGATTATTGTTTAAAACGGAAAAGTAAGTATGTACCTACCTACTTTGTTTACATACCTAATAAGGACTTGTAAGATAGGTGCGTACCTACCTACAAAATTCTTACCTAGTACCTAGGTACAGACGCCAGCAGGTCAACCTACCCGAAACTGTCAGATTTCACCAATCGAACCTTAACCTTCCATTATTGTGATAAGGTTGAAAATCTATTGAAGAAAAACAAAGCCGGCCGCGTCTGACACAAGTTAACATTGACAGAAAACTCGTTTTACGCAAAGAAAACAAACCAAATTTCGTCAAATAACCGTGAAATAACGTTATTTGTAACGATACTGCTCAAATCGTGAAATGGAACGCACAAGACATAATGCAGCAACACTCTAAAATGCGTTTAGTTAATTTCAAGCTTCAACATCGTGGTGCAAGACAAACTGAAATAAGTTTAAATTAATCGTGTTTACAAATGAAAACATATTTATCTAAATACGTTTAAACTTATTTTAAATAAGGTTTGGTAAAAGCCGCCCTTACTCTCTCTGTAATTCTGTTTATTGTGTATTTTAGTTAATTTCCATTTAATATTTAGTACATTAATTTAGTTTTTAGCTTAAATTACCACTTGTGTATGTGAATGTTAGTTCACCTGTTACTGGCAACTGTATAAGCTTTTTACTCGTATAACTACCTACTCTTTTTGTTAATTGATATACAGAAGATGTTGGTGTACCTTTACTAATAAAAAAATCGCTAGCTCAAATAACAATAATATGTCAATCTGTTTCAAATTCTTTAGTTTGGATTAAGATCACGATTATTCCTATCTCAAACAAAAACCATTAAAGTAATTGAATCCGTCACCCACCTTTATTAAAAAAGATGCTTTAAACTAAAGCATTTAATTCTCCATCCAACTTTATTCCAGGAGTTCCAAATACAAACTCGTTTATAAAACTATCGATTCCAAATGTCAACGCCCTAACTTCATTGTTTACTTCAATCGAAACCACTCGTATCGACCGAAGCGATAATAAGAAAGAAGCGGTAACACATGTAATCCATTTCTGTCTATCTGATATTTACGAATAGTAGACGTAGTGATAAACTCGGGTTTATGATTTATTTATAGCACAGGAATGTGTGCCGTAAAAACTTGGAGGGATAGGAAAGAGATGCTGTTTTGCTTTAGATTTTCTGTGCACCTATTATATTAGGATGTGTACAATGTACATACATATCACATATGTGTATTTGCTGGCTTTTTTCCATTGTGTAAGCAGAAATAAAGAACGGTACCTGCTATAATCCCATAAAGAGCGATATTTTATAATTTAATTAGTTAAAGAAGGACCCCGTATGACTAAACCAATATAATGTCTGGACTTTAAAAGAGACCTCTGAGTCTGAGTCAGGTATGAAACACCAGCCTCATCTAGTTTAAAAAAAAATAGTGTTTTGACGTTTAAAAGTGTTTGCTAAAACCTATTTTGCATTTAAATACCATTTATTTATCGTTTAAATAAAAATCTAGAAGTCTCCAAAACTCCTCCAAATGTTGCCACATATCAAATTGATTTGTCTATCATTCTGCAGTTCTTTTTTTTAGAATTAAAATCATTAGCAGACTAATGATGATAAGATAAGATAACGCGATTCTAATACGATTTCTAACATGTCTAGCCTGCGTCCCGAAGGAGATATTAGATCTTAAGTTCACTTTATTTAATAAAGTAACATTGTTAATTTTCTTGCGAAGCAGAACAGTTAAAATCGCCGTCTAATTTTCTCTCAGTTTAATTTCTAAATTGTAGCTGTCCCAATTGCTTCGGTTATAATATAATTTTTGTCTGATTAATACAGGATTTGGGTTAATCTCTATAATTAAGACACCACTGAATGTTGAGATGAGAGAAAACACCCGAGACCAACCACGTATAGAGAATTTTTTTTTTTTTTGCGCGGTAATATCATCAAATGAGTCCTCCCACCCAGGGCAGGGCGGGAGGGACTGTCAGACTCGTACTGACTAAAATCCACGGTGTCCTTCAATAGCCCTTTGTGTTCCGGGGTCACGGTAATGAGATAAGTCCCGCAACCCCGGCAGGCTATGGCCCTCTAGAGGGGGGTCCCGTCATCATGCTGAAACTCTTTGAGGCGCGCGTGGAACACAACGCGCCGTCGACCTGGGCATGGTCCATGGTCGGGTGGCGAGTTGCCCATTACTCGCCGCCCGCATGCCCGCGCCTACGGTGGCCGGAGATCGCCCCGCGACGTCCGACGCCGTGGGCGTCTACTACTGCGGCTGGGGCGGAGGGAGGACGCTGTCCTCTCTCTCTCGCGGCTCGCCTCCTCTTTCGCGAGCATAACTGCTTCGCAGAAGGAGGTGACCACTTCCCATTCCGTCTCGCCTCGCAGCATGGCCTCGACCAGTGCCGGGCGCGAGAGGTCTCCGCCTATCGCTGCCGTGAGGACACGGCGGTGCCCTGCCCAAGCGGGTCAGTCCTGCACACGTATCGAGAAGCTGGCACAAGATTGAAATGGTATCACAAGAAACCTTCAACAAGTGAGTTTTAAATTGGAATTTAGCCATGAGAATAAATTTGGCTGAAGACATTAAAGGAATTAATGTCGAAGATAGAAGAACTGGGTTAAGTACCGTGTCATTACTATTCCTTTCACGCTGCTGATGTTGCCAGAACATACTGATAGAGGCGCCAACAAAGAATAAGTACGACGAGGGATTTTTAACATGCACGTTTTAAAGAAATACTTGAGTAGACTTTTGCGAGGCATATCACGACACTATTACCAAACACTGAAGAAATAAGCCTACAATTTTTGCTTAGCTGTAATTCTCTGTCTTTCTGTACCCTTAGCACGAGTTTTCAGTATTTGAGACGTAAAGTAAACTGGAACTTTGACAATTTCAAATTGACAATTTTCAATGAAAAAAATAGTTGCTTCTTCGCACACCAGAAGCGCTGTTCCATTTTTTCATACAAGAAACGCTGTAAATACTGAAAAGACGCTGTAAAGTAAAAGTTTGAAAACTCGTGCTAAGGGTACTGTATAGAAGAGGAATGGTAGAAATAGGATTTAAAACTAGATATTTATTCTATTTTTGTCTCAAGTAGATGTGAGAGGGTAAAAATAACCTTTGATGACACAAAACCTTTCAAAACATGCGTATATAGCCCCGGAAAACTGCCCGTAGAGTATTAAAAGCGAATTGGTAACATAAACATGAATGATCCGTACCAATTTAAATATTGATAGAATCCCTTGCCCTTTGAGTACCTACGCCCACGAGAAATCGTTTCTGGTTTATTTTTAGACTGAAAAGAAACGTTGATGGATATTTATAATTCAATTTTTGCATAGCTTTTGGACAATAAATTGTAATTATAGTTTTGTTAAATGTTTGAACATTACTTTGAATTATTTTTTGCCAATAGGCGTTTTATTCGCGATCCAACATGATGGGGAAAATATACAGATAATAATTATCTACGTAACCCTTGAGGGGTTACGTTATTTCTAAATTATTTCAACGGTCGTATGGAAAAATAGACACAAAATGCATTGGCCCACGTTGGGCGCCATTACTGATTTCCCAAAATAGCATTTCAAAAGATGAAAATTTAACTTAAGTTATCATATTAGTATGCGCAACTCGCGAATAGTCAAGAGTCTTAGTCTAAAATTAGATACTAATTTCACGCATTCGTAGCTCCAGACAAGATTTAGAAAAACTGTCCTTGACGCCTTGTAAGACGCCCACGGTAGATGAAGTCCCTTCTATTTTTAGCTGAGTGAAAGCGTCGACATACTATAATTATTCTTTTATGAAAATAATGTAATCATGGCTACAAAAGATGAACATCGTTGTGGAAGAGAGTTGTTTCTTGTAGCTCGATCACAAGATTTCATAGTATTTTATTTACAGCGTACTTGAAGTATTTACTGCGTTTATTGTATGGAAAAATGGAACAGCGTCTCTAGTGTACGAAAAAGGAACTAATTATTCCTTGAAATAAATATCATAGTTCCAGTTTACTTTACGTCACAAAAACTAGAAGTTCATGATAAGGCCTTCGAGCCCTTATCACGGGTTTTCACTATTTTACTTTACAGCGTCTTTCCAGTATTTACAGCGTTTCTTGTATGGAAAAGTGGAACAGCGCCTGTGGTGTACGAGGAAGGAACTAATTTTTCCCTTGAAATTTGTCAATTGAAAATGTCAAAGTTCCAGTTTACTTTACGCCACAATAAGTGAAAACTCATGATAAGGCATCTGTTGTATTTACAAAATGCTGAAGTATTAAATTGTTTGGCGCTTACATTCAGAGTAAAATGTCAAAAGTAATAACCAAAACAGATATGAATATTATTTGTAATCGTTTTTTTTGTAATATGATACCTAATTGTATACCTACGTTATTTTCAAAGTCCCACGTTGGGCGCCATTTTCATAATCAATAGAAAAAGCTATTATGAATAGAAAGTACGCACTCAATTGATCAGAATAAATGAATTCTCAGCTCATCTGAGTTATGTATGTGAATTACAAACGATTTCAACCTAGTAGTACCTATAAGGTACGTAGTTGTTTACGACGCCCACGAGAAACTGCGGGCCAGTTATTTTTAGCCATGTCTACGGTGACCTTATCTATTAATAATGGACGCATGAATCACTTGAACCTGGCTAGCTAACAAGAATAAACACTGAGAAACATTTAATTACGCTTACCTAAATTCGACTTCTGTTTATTCTTTTCGAAACCATGTCTAAGTTGGCTTACAATATAACCTGATAGCAAGTATCTGACCTCCATAATCTTGGTTATTGATTAAAGCGATTCCTCTTAGTAAGAGTGGATGTTAGGTTTTCGGATTTCTGACTATCGGAAACGACGATACTTAGATAGATTTAAATGATATCGACGGAACTTCAATTTGATGGTCACCTATCCACAGACAGAACACGGCTAAAGATGCTTAACCAGTAGATAGATGAGTGCAACGATTATTGTAATCCAAATCTCAAAATAAAAAACAAAAAATGGTCCCACACTGGGCGCCATTATTGGTTCAATATATTTATTTATTTATTTATTTATTTATTTATTTATTTAGGTTCACCAACAGTTGTTACAGATATAACACAGATAGGAACTTAAAAGTATTAGTGTCTTAAATCTAACTGTACAACCAATTACAGGTAAACACCACATGCAAAATGATTTTAGTATCACAACTGTATTATATTTTAATGACTTATTTCTATGTACTTAAAATCTAGATATATATTTTATTAAATTTAAATCGCTACCCAACAGTTTTCCCACGTTTGACATGCGTGATAAACGTTGACATTGAATCGGTGTGGACGTCGGCCAGGTCGCTGGACTCATTGATAAGTTTGCACATGCGGGGTATAGGCGAATTAATACCAAAAACTGTGTGGCGAGGAGGTGGAACTAGGGGTGTTATAGGTTTGCGAGGAGGTCTACGGGGCACTCTGAAATTGAATTTCTGCAATAATTGTGGGCAGTCAATGTTGTTATTGAGCAGTTTATACGCGAATCTCAAATCCAGAAGCTCTCTACGGGCTTCCAGGGTACTCATTTTGTAGTGGTCTAGTTTTTCAAGGTAGGAGAGATATCTAAATTGCCTTCCCTTTGAGGCCCCTAGGTGTCGGATGAACCTTTTTTGGATTCGTTCTATCCGTAGCGAGTGAGTTGCGTAGTGAGGCCTCCATACTACACTGCAGTATTCCAGAATGCTTCTAATAAGGCTGTTGTATAGAACAAGTTTAGTTTTTGGGCGCTGAAATACCTTTCCATTGCGGATGACAAATCCAAGCATACGCTGAGATCGACCGACTATGTTTTCAATATGCGGTAGAAATGTGAGTTTGGCGTCTAAGATTACTCCCAGATCCCGTATCACATCCACCTCGCATAAGGCCACTCCATTTATTTGGTATGATGAATGTACTATGTTTAATTTCCTGGTGAATTTTATATGACTACATTTCGAACTATTCAATGAGATTTTATTATGATAACACCATATAGATAATCGGTCAATATCTTCCTGCATAAGGTTTACGTCCTGTTGAGATCTAATGGCGCTTGAGATTTTCAAGTCATCCGCAAAAAGAAATATACTGGTATTATGAAAGCACGATGTCACGTCGTTTATAAATATATTGAACAATATTGGGCCCAGGTGAGTACCCTGAGGAACACCTGAGGCAATTACATAACTCTCTGATTGGAATCCATTGACAACTACACAAAACTCCCGACCAGCAAGATAAGAAACAAACCACTTCAGAAGATCACCGGTGACGCCGTACGCAGCAAGTTTTTTAACAAGCAGTTCATGTGAAACCTTATCAAACGCCTTGCTAAAATCCGTATAAACAGCGTCAACCTGCATACCTTCATCCATGGCTTTGCATGTTGCTTCAACAAACGATACCAAATTAGTACTTGTGGATCTGTTCTTTACAAAGCCGTGCTGATGGTTGCTTAAGAATTTAGAAAAATAGCGTTGAATATGTGGACAAATCAACGATTCCAATATTTTACCAAAAATTGAGAGAATAGATATTGGTCTGTAATTCTTCACGTCGCAAGGGTCTCCACTCTTGTAGACCGGTACTATTTTCGCTTGTTTCCACTTTTTGGGGAATTGGCCAGATCGGATTGAAGTGTTATATATCTTCGTCAACGGAACAACCAAATTAGATGCACATTTGGCAATAAACAATGGAGGTATTTCATCCGGGCCTGCCCCCTTATTAACGTCCACGCTTTTTAGTTTTTTTTCAACATTCTCATTTTTGATATCCACAAAAGCTATACTGCCTGAGTGTGTAGCCAATGCCTTCCAGTATTCCGAAGTAAAGTCGTTTTGATCAGGAGGTGAGGTATCTTCTTTATAAATGCTGCTATAATTAGAAGCAAATAGTTCACATATTCCTTTTCCATTCGAAGATGTTATCGAACCATTTGTCATTGATGCAGGGTATGAACTTTCTCCACCACGTTTATTTTTAACATATGACCAAAAAATTTTAGGAGAGCTGACAATAGATTTTTCTGTACTCTCAATGTAAGTGTTATAGCACTCTTTAGCATAGTTATCACATCTTTTAGAGATTAATCTGAGTGATACTCTGTCTAGGGGGTTTTTGTATTTTTTATATCTGACACGAAGTTTGTTCTTTTCCTTTAATAACTTGACAAGTTTTTTATCAAACCATATTGGAATATTTCTACTATGCTTTCGGCTGACAGGTACGAATGATGCAATGGCTGATCCAATCTCGCTGTAAAAAACTTCTACCATTTCGTCAACATTACAGCAACATCCCAGCTGTTCTTCCCAATCCCTATCCTTCAGGTACTTGTTTATTGCTTCATAGTCAGCCCTATGAAAGTTTAATTTTTTAATGTCATTAGATTTAAGCTTTGTCAATTCCGTCAATGTGATTTCTATTTCTAATGGAGGGTGGTGAGGGTCTACAACACTTAATGGATCTGCTTCGCTAACGCAGCAACCTGGGACGTCCACCAAGACAATATCCAACAGTCTACTGTTTTTGTTGGTAACATTATTGCATTGTCGGAGATTATTAACTGAAGTAAAATCAATGAAAATTTGATCAAGACTACTATTGTGCTGATTTTTGAGAGGATTATTTAGCTCGCTCCAGTTTATAGTTCTCAAGTTAAAATCTCCCACAATACACGTGTACGCATTATCATTATCTTGGTAAGAATTACAGTTAGCAACAAAATGCTCTAACATTGATTTAGAGACTGGTGGTGGTAGGTAGACTGCACAAAAGTCAAGACGGCGGAGCTGCTTTGTGCGTTCGCACGGTATTTCTACAGACACCCATAGATCTTCACAATTACTCTGTCTATGTATTAATCTTTTAGAAACTAGTTTATTAGACACTGCAATTAAAACACCTCCACCATCCTTTCCCCTTTGGAAGTCTGAGCTGTCCCTGTCTCTTCTATAAACACAGTACCTACTATCAAACAATTCATTATTGCATATACTTCCATTAAGCCATGTTTCCGACAAAATTAGAACATCGTAATTACAAGTAGCCATTTTACATAAAAAATCGTGCGTTTTCGTCCGCAAGCCTCTCACATTTTGATAATAAATCTCAATATTAAACAAGTTGAATTTTATTTGTGCGTTAAAGGAAACATGCCTACAAGGATATTACAAAAGCCAACCTTATTTCAATTTATCTAACATTGTTAAATCTTTTATCACTATATATTCCGATGAAGCATCTTTACGCATAAGAATACGCCCGCCTCTAACCCACACATACTGGAACCCTATATCTTTAGCTTTGGTTCTGGCCGCAGCGTGGATTTCTTTATTGGTTGCTGACAGGTGCTCCATTACGTAAATCGGTTGTACAGGTCCTGCCAATCCAATATGAGAAGAGTTCAATTTATCTTTGTTTCTCTTATTGAAATTAATTGATGCTGCCAAAAATTGGTCACGGAGTCTTGGAGTGCTGAGTTGAATAATAATAGATCGAGGTCGGGGAGAGTCGCGTTTTACTTTTGCGATTCGTGTGCAGCTTAAAATATCATTATCTGTAACGGCACAGCCTATGACGGACCCTAGCTGTTTTGTTAGACCAATGATATTCTCTGCTTTGTTTTCTGGAACGCATTGAATTTCAATATTGCTAGATCTAGCATGTTGTTCCATCTGGTTTACGCGATTTGTGAGCTTTGCAATGGCATCGGACATTTGCTCATTTTGAGTTGCAAGATCTTTTGCGATTTGTGCATATTTCTTGGTTTCCGAGATAGCAGTTTCATAATTACTATTCATAAAAGCGACAGATTCTGTTACTACTCTCAGTTCTTCTCTGATTGTTTTGAGCTCTGAGTTCATATTATCGTTTAATTTTGCTAGCATGTCAGACATTGCAGTTTTTATCACCTCCTCTACTATGCCTTGAACATCATCCTTAGTCAGAGTGCTACACTCTGGAGACGACAAAGCTATTCTTTTTTTGGCGCGTGAAGTTACATTTTCTCCTGATCTGATGGGGGTTACAGTATTTTCAGAGTTCCCTTTTGAAGTCGGAGATGATGATTTGGACATTATAGAAAAAAAAGTTTTTGTCTTGATTGCTTTGCCAAAGGACCCGGTCTCGATTCAGTTTAATACTATGCTTGACAACGTGCGATTGGTGTTGCTGGAACGCGCCCTCAGAGACAGGCGAGACAGGCGACAATCTATGGTTAATAGGCACGCTTATGTTGGTAGCACTGTCAAACACAACTGGTTTTATTTGTTTACGTTTTGAATGTAAGAAAAAACGGTCACGTATTTGTAACTTCAATTCACTGGGACACTTTATTATAGTTGAGTGATTCGTATTACATCAACATAACAAAACAGTGTATATTAGTCCACTGATTACTTTAAAACACTGGGTATTTACCTTTTGACCATATGTCCACTTTGCGCTTTGTATCACAGCTAATACTTCACAGAGTCAAATCTATTGTTTACGAATAATATCACGTGAAGTTTTATTCATTTGGAGTATAATATCACCACTATATTCTCGTATTTGTTGATTTAAGTATTAACTTTAATGATTAAATACGGAGCTGATGTTGATGACACTAATGACAGATGACATTTCTATATATATATGATATACGAGTATATAATATGAAAGTCGGGAAGGATTATGAAATCAATCAGTCTGACTGTAGCAGCTCATGCACGTCACATAGCGATTTCCGAAAGCTCGTAATCCAAACGCGTTCAGTTAAAAGTTCTGGTCAAGGTCAGGGCAAGGACTTACTTTTATTCCATTACAGTTTTTGGCTCGAAAGTAACACGGATGTCGTGTTGCATCTCATGGTTATAACGACCTAATTTCTCTTCATATTTCGTTGGTTGGTTGCAGTCAATGGGAACGAGGTTATAACACAATTTTAAATTTATTACTTTTGTCTGCTTTGTGGATTCAGTATTTTCATACCCATTTGTAATTATGTTTGAAAGCATTTCATAACACAAAACCGATGTATTGTATTGTTTTGTTGTTTTCGTTATTTCTTCATAGTATTAAAAGCAAACAATGAATTCCCTGTGGTAAAAACGTACGGTTTTACAAAAAGGTAATTAAAATGTCTAGTTTGTCATTCACTATCATGATTAATATTAATGCTATTTCGTTTATTAAAAGTCTTTGCAAAGTATTAATACAAAACAGAGAGCCAAAAGTACAAAATAGCCCCACGTCGGGCGCCATTACGCAACAAAATCGACTGGGGCATGAGTGAATTTGATGAACGTGTAGTCGTGTATATCATACTGAACATGTAACATTGATCAACGTGCGTCTACATAATACTTACTTCATCTAAACATCGATCGCACGTCTCTATACATAAAGCTACAATAAGCATAAATGGTAACCCAAATATTGAGGTGGCTGACATACATCAAAACGCAAAATAAAACAACAATTGTGGGAATAACATTTATTATAGCAGGCATTGCATTATGGCCGACGATGCATACAACAGACTGGGACCGCAACTCCAACGTGAAATGGGAAATGTGAAAACTGGAAATGTAAAGCGAGTGAGCAGCTGGCAGCCGGGGCAAAACAAACTTAATGTGAAAGAGTCACTCGGAAATAGGCTTGACCGGACTCTTTACACAGACGCTTTGCTTATTTACCCACTTTTGTAAAACGAGTTGTCGCTCTTTGAGCTTCATACATAAGCGTCATTTTAATCATAGGGTTAGTTCCTTTGGAAACTGGTCTGATAAAGAAACATAAAAGAGATTAGAAAAAAAAAACACAGTGAAGGCAATGATGACTCATGGTTACAGAAGCTTGCAAGACAGACATTGAGAATTGAAGATAGAGGAAGAAACGTACAGATGGTTGGTCTGTTCATGGTCATTGTTGTCGTGCGCCGGCTGCGAGCCGGAGCGCCGCAGCCGCCAGATGGCGTGGCGGGCCGCCACCAGCCGCGCGAATCCGTGACGAGCCACACTCGGGAGCGCTACGCGCGCATTATCACCCCGCGATCAACAAGTACCGCGCGAATACCGACTGAGTACCCACCCAGTGCTCACCATGCGACCAGGAACACAGAAACAAGGAAAAGGACAGGAAATAACACAATCAACAAGTTACAGGGGGATGGGACCAAAAGGATCCAACTTCCACCACGTCAAACGGCGGCTTAGACGTACACGACTCCGTTACACGACCAAACTTAACAGTGCAATATAGTAATTATCAACAAATCACTAGCCCTATGAATAGTACTACCTACGAGCAAAAAGCTAGCCTAAACGAATATATCACAACCGAATATCACAATAAAGCGGTGGCAAGCGAAGCTTCGTGGACGGCGGCGGCTTACGTAACGCTAACCTAAACTACGCGTGTAAAACGTGCTAAAATTTATTGATCACAGAAATAAGCCTTAACACTATGAGGTTTTTAATGTGCCCTTCGGGGGATCTTATGTAACGGAGTCGCGTTGTGTGGAAATTGTGAAAGGGTATGTCGTAGGGGACATGCGCGCGGGATGGGGGCCGGGCGAGCACTGGCCGCGGCGGGTGGTCGGTGCGCCGCCGCGCCCCGCACCTGAACAGACGACCCCTTCCCTCCCGCGTCCTACTCCAACTTTGACATTTGTGCGTTCCTCTCCAGCTGATCGCAATTATACTGCCTTCAGGATAAACATTTCAAATTGGGTATCTGTGTTAAAAGTATGAAAAAGAAAAGGAACACGTGATTGCTCACCCAAACCTTCAAAATTTTAGCTCTCAGGAACTCTTGCATTAAAAATTATGCTCTTGAGGATAACAGAGCCATAAATTTAATTGTCGTGGTTTAGTACCGTCTGTAAGATTTGGGAAAGCCATTTTGCTGGAGTCTAATGAATCGGTCTGGAGAAAATTGCGATACCTTACGTATCTACAATATTATTCACGTATCTGATGTATGTGATGTAATAAAAGTTATACCTAGTTATGATTTATGTATTTATTCCGATTGGTTTTGTGCTAAATTGGCAGAGTACAACAGAAAATATTGAGAGCGAGTCAATTTATTTTCCCAAAAATAATAGAATTCTTAGGTACTCCGTTTATTCTACGTAGATGTTCATTTCTAACCTAAAAAGCAGGACTTTCTTTTAAAATTAAACGCACAGTTTCCATAAAATAAGCTAAATTAAGTAAAGGAATTGCGTACCGCGCTGATGTGCCATTCAAGACGTATAAAGTAAATGAGTGCGGGTGGTGAAGACGAAAGGAACGCATAAAATTTTCATCAATCGAAATCTTCTCGAATATCTTTTAATGCTACTTTTACAACCTTTAGAACTCAAGCATATGCAATAGGTCGCGGGGCTGTCTTATCAAGTAACCGTGACCCTGGAACGTAAAGGGCTATTGAAGGGTCACTGTGGATTTTAGTCAGTACAAGTTTGACATTTCCTTCCGTTCCGCCCTGTGAGGGAGGAGTCAATTGATGATTTTACCACGATAAAAAAAAGTGTTGCATACACTTTATAAAGACTTAAATTATAAGATAAAGATTCTACTTAACCTATTATAAAGCAAGATGAACCGATATTTCCTCGTAATAATATCAGACAGACTGACGTTATAGTTCGTAAGTTTGTACCATTTGAATTTTGCAAATCGGACAACAAAGTCCGGATGTAAGACTTTCAACCCATGGAGGATAATAATCATCATCATCATCATATCAGCCGTAAGACGTCCACTGCTGAACATAGGCCTCCCCTTTACTTCCAATAGGACTGGTTGTGAGCGGCCTGCATCCAGCGTGAGGATAATAATATATGGATTTTAAAGAAACAGCAAGAGTATTGGTTTTGGCAAGCTAGTGGCAACCGTCTGGTAGTTGCTCTACTTAGCTCAAATAACCGTACCGTATGTAGGACTGGAGGGAACGACTGTCGCAACCGAGGTTCGGGCACGCCGCAATCGCGGCGGTAAGACCCCTCTTTGAGGAGTGGCTGGAAAGGCGTCACGGCGTCCTGACCTATCGGATGACGCAGGTCTTCACCGGACACGGATGTTTCGGGAGGTACCTGTGTCGGATGGGGAAGGAAGAAACGCCGGGGTGTCACCATTGCGAAGATCGCCCGGAGGACACAGTAGAGCATACGGTGCAAGACTGCCCCGCTTGGGCAGAGCACCGCCGTGTCCTCACGGCAGCGATAGGCGGAGACCTCTCGCGCCCGGCATTGGTCGAGGCCATGCTGCGGGGCGAGACGGAGTGGGAAGCGGTCGCCTCCTTCTGCGAAGCAGTAATGCTCGTTAAGGAGGAGGCGGGCCGTGAGAGAGAGAGGACAGCGTCCTCCCTCCGCCCCACCCGCAATGGTAGACGCCCACGGCGTCGGACGTCGCAAGACGATCTCCGGCCACCGTAGGCGCGGGCATGCGGGCGGCGAGTAAAGGGCAACTCGCCGCCCGACCATGGACCATGCCCGGGTCGACGGCGCGTTGTGTTCCACGCGCGCCTCAAAGAGCGTCAGCACGATGACGGGGCCCCGCCCAAGAGGGCCAAAGCCTGCCGGGGTCGCGGGACTTATCTCATTACCGTGACCCCGGAACATAAAAGGCTATTGAAGGACACCGTGGATTTTAGTCAGTACAAGTCTGACAGTCCCTCCCGCCCTGCCCGGGGTGGGAGGACTCATTTGATGATTTTACCACGCTAAAAAAAAAAAAAAAAAACCGTATGTAGGACGATTGAAAGTTGATCCTGAAATTATATAGGTTGAGAAATAAAGCTAAAGCACAAAAAAGGTTAATATTCCGGAAAAGCGTCGATTGGAATACTGGAATATTAACTTTAAAATTCAATTAACAAATATCAATCGACTATGACTTTGTTTAACATTGTAACAAGATCAAAATATCCAGTTTTTATTCATAATGGTGATTGTTATTTCAGTGTCTGTACAAAATTGGTTTATTAAATATAAATGTTTAGTAATTTTACTAAAAATTGAGTTTTTGTATTAGACAGAGTGTATTTTATTTTAGATCTAAGTAGGGTTTCATAATGTAAAATAAGTACCATAATGAACAACGTAACCGAGCTAATAGTACAAGAATACTGTCAATTCACATAATATGTATATTTCTGTATTACAGAAAATTAAGAATTATTTTGGTAACAATATTTTATTTAATATACATACATTCATACCAATAAATAATGAAAGAAGTCAGTAATTACTATTTCAGTATTTTACAGACCCCAAAATAACAGCGCCATCTATTGGCAGACAGCCGAACTACAACAATGCTCAGCTCGCCACTTCAATGTTACGTTTTTGTATCCAGGTAAGCGGGCGAAAATGTGGATCACGACCTAATCTGCAATATCGGTCGCTAAACAAACATACAGCCTTCGAGTCGCCCTTGAACACTGCCCTTTGTGATCGACACAAAAGAAAATGGCTTCTTTGTAAAGCTTCTAACAATCGTACGATTTTGTAGCTATGTTTCTTGCATTGTGTTGACGTCATCCGGCTCACTTTAAATCTAACAAGGGCTTTAGAATGTTAAATGGAAATTAAGAAATGGAAAGCGTGTTTCTTGTATAGGTATTTCAATTTTGATGATGTTTCAAAATTAATCCAGGATGTTTTTAAACCTAATTTCAAAACAAGTACTTAAATATTTTTAGAAAATCGACGAATCATTATTTATGTTGCATTTCTTTTTGTATTTTGTTGGTCCCAGTGGCAGTTTGTAGTGAAACTATAGGCTTTTACGGCAGACAATGGAACACACAAAAGCTTTGTGCTTTTGTACTAAACTATCGCTACTCGATAACAGATGGCGCTTTATGCCCGTAAACATTTTAAACTTGAAACCTCTTTTATTATCTATGACATTTTTGAAAGAGTTACGCATAATATTTATAAAAATGTTTTTTTCTAAATTAATGATTTTAAGTTTTAAGTCAAGCAAGTATTACTATTCCGTGATTACTAATAAGTAAAAAATAAGGCTCAACTGGCAAAGTGCAATCCATAATTTTAAAAAAAACCGTTGCGTTTTCAGTTCACGATAATTTTAAGTCAGCTTAGTCACGGATTCAAGGAATTAGAAGTTTAAAGTATTTTAGTAAGTGCTTTTTAATTAGGTACCTACACAATTTCCCAGTTACAGCTTTACCCGCGGGTGTTGTATTGGGGCGACCAAAGGATTATAATTTTAGAACCTTATTTAAAATAAAATAATGTTACTCCTACCTGTGAAGTGAGAATTCTTTTTTGGTGTGGTGGAGTGCCGTTGGACGTTGTATTACGGTCAGTTCACACCGAGACGCGACGCGACGCGACGTGACGCGACGATACTGCAAATGTGTATCTTATCATGTAGTAAATAAAGTTAGATTTTGAGTCGCCAATAAAATGCAGCGCGCGCTGCACTGGGTTGTGACAGCTGTATCTTTTCGTGTAGGAAATAGAGTTAGATTTTGAATAGCACTATTGATATGTGCGCGCAGCGTCATGTTTCGGTCTGAGCCGACCCTTATATTATCTGAGACCCGTTGGATAGATCTAATAAACAAATTAATGTGGATTATTGACATCTATTTTCGATTATGGGATCCGTTTGTGAAATATTAAGGTTTTAATTATAAGACGTCATCATGACTTTTTCATGACGTAAACTGGAACTTTGACGTTAATTTGAATAAAACAAATTGTGCCTGCTTCGTACACTAGAAGCGCTTTTTCAATTTTCCAGACAATAAACGCAGTAAATAGATAGGTACTTCAAGTATATAGCTGTAAATAAAATAGAGAAATCTTGTGATAAGGCCTGTGTTCCATTCTGCCTTTCGAGTTAGGAACATTTTTAGTTACCCACGTCACAATACTTGTTCTTTTATTACGTCAAAAAAGTATAACCGCTATAAGCGCCAATATTGTTCACTGTACCGGTTTATAGGGGGCGCTCACGTTTAACGACTGGCTTTTACGACCAGTTATGATGACTGATTGACTGAATGGTTAAATGGCTGAACGGCTCAGTAAAAATACCTTACCGTAATTTGAAGAGACTGTTTTGCAGTTTGTTAGTACCTTATCGATGTTCTTATTACCGTTTCATAACACTGGTATTCCAACAAGTGATATACCAGACTCAGTCGTCATGACAACAGTATAATAACCCTCACCAAATTAATTGCACAATTTGCGATGCAGGTGTTAATGCGTTTAATTTTTTTTTGCGCAATAAAGGTTTATTTTCGGACGAAACGTGTCTGAGCTAAGTTTGAAATAAGACTAATTTCACTTTATAGATGTCAGCCATATATATTATACTTTTCTTTTATTTACTCAAATACTCAAAGAAAGTAACTACAACAGTTGGCAAGTATGAATAACACGTTTTTTTAAAAGACTGTTTTAAAAAAAGTTAAAGGCCTTTCTGTTTCTTTAAAATTTGTTCGTGTTGCTCTCAATGACAAAAGTGCCTAAAACGCTGGCAGCATTGCCACGTTGAATGGCAATGCTGATTCTTTAGCCCTAAACTAGGCCAGCCCTCCGGTCATGTGAAGAGACGATCACTAGCTTCGCAATATTTAAAAGCTACCTATATTATAAGTGTCAGGGTTACATAAATTCACGCTTTTTTCCATAGGAGAGGTAGAAACTCCAAAACGCCGTCTATTACGATTCTTACGCACTCCTTTCGTCTCGTCCACCTTGGTATATCTTTGGCCACACACGCATGACCATTGCGAGTACTACATACCCTATCTTTCATAGAAACCTCATCAGTGACGTTCGTGTCCTTCTATGGCCCTTCCTGGCGTTACCACTCACATCTGACCGTGTACGTTTATACCTTTTAGACTCTAGAACCAGGTTGACAGAAGCACGGAAATTCTGCTCCGTTGAAGATTATTAATAACTATACTAGAGTTTATACTAGAGTTTAAAAATGTGGTGTTACTCCACAAACGATGGTGTTCTGCTCTGGTTCCAAACGCGGCCAAAGCGGTACTGTCGATTATTCATTACAGGCACATGTGGGGACGCTTTCAAAGATACTAAACTCCTAGCTCAACCCTGGTCGACTCAATTTAGATCGACGAGCTAGAAAACTACATGAGGCACTCGGAGACTGCCGCGGTGAAGCTATTGCATATTTTTTATTTTATTTTAAAAGAATAAAATCGCCTACCGCCTACATTAACGAGAATTTAATTTATTTAAAATGTTTGTGGTGCACTACTGTAATAAAGAACTTTTTTGTTGTAGGAGAATTTTATAAGTAGGTTTCATTGTGAAAACTCCTTTTGTAGCTGGCCGTTTAGAATGTAAGAAAAAGTAAATTGACGGATATTTTCTGAGGATATTTTTATGATTGCCGAAGTCTCCCGAACTGAAACGATGTTAGACGATGCGTGGTATCAGATTTTTTCCTTAGGTTTTTGGAAATTTTTTGATTCGGTCGCCGCGCCGCGCCGCGCTCAGAGCCTGCGATAAAAGCTATGCAATAGCTTAAAACACATCGTTTGTTCGTCCCCTTTCACTCATCCTCTCAACATGATTGCATTCATTCATTCATTTGTAAAACATTAACAACCTTTCATGTTTAGTGTTTCATACATGACAATGTAACTGTAACTGAAAAATATCACATTTTACATGAAACTCCTCAATTTTTTAGGGTAAAAATAATCTGATCAAATGGGGTATACTTGACTCATCCCAAACACAATACCAGTGTGGAGCCTCTGTACAGGATATGTCCCACCTCCTTACGTGCCCATCCTGCCCAACCACCTTCACCTTCTAGGATTTGAACGAGGCAAATGACAGAGCTGTGCGGGTAGCTACGTATTGTTCGGATGATACTTATTTGATTTCATCGACACGCAAAGAAGAAGAAGGGTTGGTTTTATATCAAAAGTGGTTTATAACCATTAATACTTTCAGCGTATGAAAGGTTCAGCGCACAAATAACCCAGTATAGTTTCAACTTGTTATCATTGAAATTATAAATCCTAAAACCATTTGTTGAGATAATAGTCAATTAACAGTGCACAAAGCTGTAGTGAAACAGATTACGTTAATACCAGACTGGTTACTGTTTAGATTGGCGTTACGCTAAGCGTCTGCGTGTTGAACAAATAGACGTTTGAGCGATTAGAAACGTCGGATTGCTTTGCTAGCTGCGTTGAGATAGAACTTGTGTTAGTTTTAAATTATTCAGTTTCATCAGCTCGCGTGACGTTTGGTTATCATCTCACGGAAACGTTAATACTGGGATAATAATTACCTATCCTATGTTCTAAATAATAATTACTTTATCATGACTGGAGAAAATGAACGGGATTAATGACGCATTGTTAAGAATTAGGTAAAATCTACCCGACCCACAATTTTTATCGTCAATACATTGGATTAAGAATTTAAAAAAATGCTTTTATTCATATTAGTAACATCCATAATGAAAAAATATAAAAAAATATCCAAATGTTAGTGAAAAAGAATCTTATTATTATGGACAAAGTAAATAAATCCTACAATTGAATGGTAAAACTCTATCAGCCAAACAACAGTTGAACACTTGAGTCTAAAAAAGTGTAATTGCAAAATGAACCTTGTATCAACGTCATATCCGAGCCACTTATTTTAGACCAGTGTTCAACAGATTTTTAAACTTTTTTGTAGTTAGACTGCTTGGGTCTAAATGGTATAAATTATTTATTGCTGTCTTATAGACATATTTTGATATAGAGATATTGTGTCACAGGTAAACACACACAAGTGTGACACACCTGTGACACAAATTAGATTTTTCATAACATGTTGATTATAAGCACTCACGTACCTACACACTCATTTGTTCACTCATCGCTGATTGTATTATCAGTGGCGTTAATTGAGATCAGGCTAATGAAGCACGAAGGGTCCTAAATTGAGAGTAGCAAACAAGATGTACACCGCTTTGTATGAAAAGTACCCAGATAGTTTATAACCTCGACATAATATGAATTTTAATATAACTGGTATAATGTTCTAGTAGGATAATTACGGACCCGTCTGGAAAAGGGGGGGAGAATAAAGCAAGTTAAGAAAAAATCAATAAGAATTAAACGACGAAGACGTTGAAATAAGGGCCGTTTTGCAGTTACATTTTTTTAGACACTTTTTCCAAACAGATGTTTAACTTTTGAAGTAAGACGGTATGATGTTTTCGGAACCAAAGAAAAAAAGGTGTAAATTTTATTTGTAAATACATCAGATCCTGATTTCCCCACTTCCCCACATAGCAACTGATCGCGATGAACGCAGGCACGCAGCTCGGCGATTACACAGTTTTATTAAACGCAGAATCGATACGAACGCATAATAAATAGGAATCGATTAGATATGCCACTCACTATCTACGCGAGTGGGGATCATGATGAAAAATGTTGGAGTTCAGGGAAAGAATGGAGGGCATTGATATTGATGAAGGTTATTTGCATATTTTTTATGTAATTCCAAACTGAGAAGATAAAACAACGGGTTTGCGGACGGCGAGTTATGAGTCACTCGCCGTCCGATCATGCCTTTAATCAGGCATAACTGTGTTCACAGCTGAGAGTCGAAAGCTCGAAGTTCACTGAGTTCAGTAGATTTTGTATTGTCCTACGATGGTCAATGATTAAAGTCTTCCTGCATTGTAGTAATGGTACTGTTTAATTTTAATGATCAAATTAGGCATTATAAACGTTGCCCAAGTGGATTGTAAGTGCTTATTCAATCAGTGATCTGCAATGCAATACCTCTTCTCTCTCTTTTTTGTTTGAAATGGGTTTGCTCTTGACTCTTATATAGGTCAGACTCTGAGCTAGACTACTACAGTGAACACCATCGTATAGACATATTTAAGGTAAGCTCACTCATCATCATTTGCTGTCCGTCAGAAGTGACAGAGACAAAGTATACGATGCGATGGAGTGAGCTTACCAAGAAGATGCCTGTTCCCTCTAACTATGAAGGGGTTCGGGTTGCATGTGATCGGACCTCATCGAATCGGGGAAACAAAATAGATTGTACGGTAATACAGATCACCAACTATACTATTATAGTATAATATAATATAGTTTAGCCCCCAGACCCGACTTACGGTCTAAGCCCTAAGTATAAATTAAACAAACTGGCCTCCAGTGGTGTAAGTTTCATAACTCTATTTATTTTGCCCGAGGGACTTCTTTAAACAGTTCAACAAGCGCACTATAAATGAGTTAGAGTATAATATGTGACCTACGAATAACCTGATTTATATAATTAACTAGTTTATGCCTCTGGATTTACCCGAAGTTAGGTAATTGTTTCACGAATCGTATAACCCGGAAAAAGTAAGTGTCAAGGTTTATCCAGATCCTGTCAGCAGTTCAACATCCATCCATACATCCAATATTTGCATTAAGAATCTAATAGGGTAGATAATGCTTTCATTAGTAAAAAAAATGACATAAAGATTAACAGCCTTATTATAAAAAGTTAAACATCTGTTAAACACTTGTCTAAAAAAAAGTGTAACTGCAAAATGGACCTTGTATCAACGTCAAATGGCGTTTAATAACATAAGATATGATTTGATATCTTGCACCCTTCTCCCTTTGTCCTGTAACCCCTTGCCCTGCTACCCCGCTACCCCGCACCCCGCGGTCGTCAATCATTCCATCTGAGAACAGGACTAAGTATTTTTTGCGCCTATTGTTTCTACGGGTCCGAATAGATGGGCCTTAGTCGAAGAAAATTTTCCCTTTGTTATTTATTCCCACGAATCATCAGTAGATATTGGAAAAGATATTATTTACGTGTATGAAAGGGCGTTTTGACATTAGACGATAACGATAAGGATGCGATCATCTCGCTCTTTTTCCTTAGAAAATGAATCACAACGATATCGTGTCGTTTATCGTCTAATGTGAAAATGCCCAATGTTCTCCATGAATTTTGCTTGACGTTGTATGACGATAGATTTCTTACTACTATTTTATAAATGTGAAAGTTTGTGAGGATGGATGGATAGATGGGATCGCGCCGCGAATTTGCTTAGGCGCTGATTTGCGGAGGGCGCGTAATGGATAGCTCGCCGTCCGATCAAGGACTACGCCTGATATGAAAGTGCATCTTAATCCACGGTTTCCTCAATAAGCTATCAGCAAATTGAGGGCTAACTGAAGGCCCTATACACATGGTTAAATTTTTGTCGTTTTAATCTTCTTCAGGGGTCATTGTAGGTACTCATCATAACGACTTTTAGTACGGAATGAAACCTGAAATTGCGAAAAAAAAAACAGCTGCTCAGTACATTTATTTTCGCCTAACTCGTTAAAATGTACTGAGCAGCTGATTTTTTTTTTCGCGATTTCAGATTTCATCCCATACTAAAAGTTGTTCGTTATGATGAGTACAATGAACCCTGAAGATGATTAAAACGACTAAAATTTAACCATGTAGAGCCAAAAACCTACTGGGGTCGGTACCGCGAGCCTGAACATAAAGCGCAACTGAAGGAACTAGTAAGTTTTTAGTCAAGTTTGCCTGCCGTCCATCCCGGGAAGACATATTTCTTGATATTTAAAAAAAAATGAATAGATTTGAAATTCATTTTCACAATGGTGATTGAAACCGTCCTTCTCACGCAATATGAAGATTTGAGACATTGAGCTAAAATCTGGATTGGGAAATAGGAATCATTTTATTCCTGTTTTTTATGCTTCGATCATTAATAACAACTTGATTGATTGATTTTAATGATGAGGGCGAAAATGATCCCATGAAGTTTTATGGGATCATTTTCGCCCACCACGTGGGCGAAAACCTTAGTTTTAGAAAGATTGTTTATTACAATGGAACTTAGGCATAATGATGTTGTAATTATTTTGTATTTTGCTGCGAATTTGACCTCAAAAAATTCGCCTCGACACACAATGTTGAACCTTAATTAATCGCAACACAAAACAATGCTGATAATTAACAGTCTTCTTATGTTAAAATGTATAAACGAAAACCTCTGTTTTTGAATGTTCATTATTATTCTTTTGTTTTTGGAACCTCAAGATAAGATGGTAGGCATAGTCCATAGTTAAGATATTGTGACACAAACTATGGATTTAACAGATGATTCTAGAGTCCCACAGCATCATAGCACATTCCTACCTGCAATTGTGATCATACGAATAAGAACATTAACTGCATGAACATAAGATTGATTTTAAGATGAATGGCGATTGAACAATGCTGCAAGTTCGCTCTAAGATTGGGGTTTTACAAGACGTCTTCCTTCCTTCTTATTGCAAAATGACCCAATTACTGACAGTCACTTTGAGATAAGACATATTAGTAGTATCATAAATGAGAAAGTTAGGAGGGATGGATGTTGCTCTTTCATAGAAAACGACTGAACACATTTCGATGAAATAAGGCACACAGTTAGTTTATAACCGTATACATACATACATACATGTGCCTTTTATCCCGTTAAGACATTCTCCTAGGCTAGTTTTCTCCGGGGTCTCGGGAATGGCTTATCAGGTAACTGTGGCCCCGGAACGTAAAGGGCTAAGGTCCCTCCCGTCCTGCCCTGGGTAGGCGAACTCATTTAATGATTTTACCACGTAAATAAAAAACTCGTTTTCTAGTGACAGACGGGTCTCCACATTGAACAAATATTTGTATGATTCACAAGTAGTTCTTCCGGGTCTGGGCGTTAATTTGTGTATGTTAGTTCAATGTTTGTAAGCGCACCCACGATACAGGAATACTAGTGTGGGGCAACATTTAAAAACAAAAAATAAATCTAAGACTGTTGATTTTAGTACGTTGAATTTGTGTGGTAGAAAAAGGTCTTTCATTCCTTCCAATCCTGGTCGTTTGAGATCCGGCGTAAGTTGTAGGATTTAAGTCGGCCGGGTCAAGAGGTTGGGCCGGGCGTTGCGGCATAACTTCGGAGTAAAACTGGATTTAGAGGATGGAAAGAGGTTATTGAAGAACTACATACTAAATTTGCTGGTTTTATCATTTTATTCTGGAATATTCGGTTTAATTGTACGAAGGTGTTATGAGGAATACCGCAGTAGTAATTTGCAGGTTATCTTCTTAAAAGTCAATGAATTTATCACTTTTTTTTTTCATTTAATATGGCGGTATAAATTATATGCCGATCAAAGTGTCGACGGCAGCAAAGAACAAAACGGCTAGGTACCTACAAAATCACTAGTTTTCTCAGAAGAGCGTTATGTAGTGTTGTAAGTAATCCGCGACAAAATACCACTAAATAATTAAATATTTTAAGAAAAGAATAAAATATAAAGGTTTGTGTAAATTAAAAATGTCCTTTTGTTCTTTTTAGCCATTGTCTCGAAATTAGAAACTCATATGACTGTTTCCTTCTTAAGCAGAGTACATATCTACATAATCGCTAAAAACTCGCTCTCTTAATTACAATGCAACCAACCGCCAAATAAAAAACGTGACGACAAAAATTAAAACCAACATTAAAAACATTTCGAGCTCTCATAAACCAGGTGCCAATTAGAAAAGAAGTATGAAACAAGTAATTTAAAACGGTGCGAGTAATATTCACAGTTGTTCCATGTTTGTACTACGAGAGTCATTAACGCCATACTTTTGCGTCAACGGCATACCCACTCCACCTGATATTACTGCTTGTGTTAAGTGTTAAATAAATACTAAATGTAACTTTATTTTTTGGAACAGCTGTGGCTCGTTTTGGATGACCGAGTTGTGAATTACTTGGAGTGTTCTTTGGGAAACTGACTTCTGTTATGTCCTACGGCATTTTGTTGTGGGGCAAAGCTGCTGATTTTCAAAATATATTCTTGTTTTGCATAACAACGAAATTTTTCATAACCCTTAGGGAATTAGAGACGTGAATTCTGACACATACTATGTTACGTACATATATTAGATAGGTCGTCGCCAATGTTGAAAAACTAGTTAAGAAGGTCCTGTGCTATTCAAACTCCGAGTAAAACACGACTTTAATTTAAACAAGACCCTTTAACCTTGCTTTAACCTAACGAAAAGCTGAGAAAAATACCCCAATGCAGGAAAATCTAACCTGAAGACGCTATTTTATTTATGTTTTATAATCCCGCTAGGCCAAAGAAAAGATGGATGGATTGTCTAAGGAATGATATGAAAGAAAAAGGAGTAAATGATACTGTGACGACTGATAGGTGAGAATGGAAGAAGAAAACGTGTTGCGCCGACCCCAAGTAGAATGGGATAAGGGCAGGAAGAAGAAGAAGAAGAAGAATCCCCCTATTGTAGACATTTATTATTATACTAGACTCTTGAGTGTTTGAAGTTGTCATAATATTGTTAGCAAAATAAAAGTGAAATTAACGCCTAAGAGGTTATTTTTTCATCAAGAAAGTTGGAGGCACTTTTGCTAAGTTTAATCTTTAAAGAATGTTCGAATGTTGAACTACCAATTCATTAATTTTCATTTTCACAGGTAAAATGTAAATAATCTACGAGTATCTGACAAAATTAAAACAATATTCGTTTAAAAACCTACTAGGTCATTTTGAAAGTTTAATTGTTTACTATCTACTCAATCGCGCTAAAACAGCTGATCGGATGTTTTATTTGGTACACACGTAGTTTATAATCTAGGTTAACTCAGACAATACTTTTTATAATTTATTTAATAAAGTTCAACAAGTAAAAAAAAATAGGCAGCTAAAGAAAATGTCCCTTTTTTTACCGACACTGATTCAATTTCGAACAATGATAGCTAATTGGTTTCTAGGAAAATGTTCCCTAATAAGTAATCTCATTTTAATTCGCCGCTTAGGGCACCGTCTTCGCTTATTTATTCAAGAGTGGGGGGGTGGCCGTCCTGTCTAATAATTTCTGATATTACGACGTTATGCCTCTGGGGCTGCCCCTCGGATATATTGTCAATCCCTGTGAGTTATAAGGAACGGTTTGAGTGGCAAAAAATCGGATAATATTAGAATTGTATCCTTTGGATTTCCTGTTTTTCTCCGTACGTCGTCTGTTGACGTCATGACAACGGTTCAAACCTTCAACATATTGCAACCATTAGCGAATGATTTTTGACAAATAACTTCATGTGAAAAACTCTGGGTTCGGGATTCTGTCTATTCACAACAAACTGTAACTAGTTTTATTTAGCAAAGAGTAGGCGTGTCGAGCTTGACTTGACCAACCCAAAACCCAAACCCAAGTACTAGATACTTAAAAGACTATGAGTTTCGGACTCGTACTGACTAAAAACCACGCCCTTTGCGTTCCAGACCTACGATACCCTGTATAGACACATAGACAGTCTCTTCTCCCACCACGAGCTACCCAATGACAATATGTATAATAATAATATTCCACAACTATCACACAACGCCATCTAGTCCCAAGCTAAGCAGAGCTTGTGTTATGGGTACTAGACAACTGATAAACATACTTATATATTTCTAAATACATAAATATTATAGATAAATTACACCCAGACACAGAACAAATGGTCGTGCTCATCACACAAACATTTGTCCTGGGTGGGAATCGAACCCACGCAGCAGCATAGCAGTCAGGGTCACTAACCACTAGACCAACAGGCCTGCAAGTATATACATAAGTATGAATTATACTTATGTATATTTTTTAAATAGTAATGTCCAAGTTAATTGTCTCTCACAGAGAGGAGGCCTTGTATGACTTGTATCCCAGCATCGGGAACATTATAGGCTGAGGCCGATAATGATGATAACTTAACTGCAAAACCTTATCAGGCTACTAAGTTCTATAACGGTAACTCATTATAAAACTTTTTTTTAATGAATAGTTAACTTAAATAACGCTTAAGGTAACTAAGTTCTATAATGGTAACAATTTTTAATCTTATTTTTTTAACGAATTTACAGTAATAACGTTTAAGTTTACGTTTTACATGGGCACAATACCTTTATTTCAGACGATGTATCACTACTCCTGAATAAAAGGGTACCGTCATAAATTACGTGGTGGTTCCGTAGCGACTTGTATCATTCACATCACACCCCGACTCCCCTAGTTAATCAGTCTAACATTCCTTTCACACTTGTCGCTTCACAAAGCGTGTGTTCAATTAGAACAGTATAAATAGTTTCAAATTACGATTGTATTTTGTGTCTGTGATTTTCGAAAACAGTGCCCTTAGCACGAGTTTTCACTCTTTTACTTTGCAGCGTCTTTTCAGTATTTACAGCGTTTCTTGTATGAAAAAATGGAACAGCGCCTCTGGTGTGCGAAGAAGGAACTAATTTTTTCCTTGAAAATTGTCAATTTGAAGTTGTCAAAGTTCCAGTTTACGTCTCAAATACTGAAAACTCGTGCTAAGGGTACAGAAACAATGGTTGACGTAGGCACATACTTAAGCATTTTCAGGGCTGCGACGGACGCAACGAATGTTCGCATATATTATTTTAAAACCCGCGCCACGTCGGAAACAGAGGGTGGTTATAACTTATTTTACGTGTGTTGATAACTAGTAAAGTAAAATAATAAATATTTAAAAGACAACTATTAATGTAATTCAATTCGAATAGAAAAGCAACTGCATGGTCTCGTTAGACAAGGAAGATTCGTCAAAAAATAACTTGAAAGCGTGAGTGTGGATTGAGCGGAATATTATAGTGAAACTGACACAGACTTTTGTAAAGCCTTAGGTATTTGATAAATGCGAAAGTTTGGATAGATAGATGGATGTTTGTTCCTCAATCACGTCAAAACGCCTAGTGTGTCTAATTTGGTGAAGAGATAGGTTACAGTCTGGAATAAAATTTAGGATACCTTTTATCCCGATATTACGACGCCGACGTTGGAAACCAACGAGAAAATAAATAAAATGAAAAAAATCTTTTTCAAAAAAAAAATGTAACCGACTTCCCACAAAAAAGTTCAAAATAACCTACAAAAAAACTTTTCTTTCGAAAGTCGGTGACTTTCTTTTTTATTTCATTGACTTTTTGTCACCTTATTTTTGGTTATTTTGAACTTTTTTGTGGGAAGTCGGTTACATTTTTTTTGAAAAAGATTTTTATTTTATCCTTTTTAGTTTCAATATTCAACCAAAATTATTGTCAAATACATAATTTTCTTACATGTACACTAAAATATTGTAATTCGTAGCACCGGTAATAACATCGTCAATGTATGTACTCTTACACAATGAGCTATAAATGAAAAGTACTGCACCAAACTAAATGAAAATGTTATGGGACCTAATGGCAGATATACTGTATTGAACAAAAAAAGAATCATCGAAATCGGACCAGAAACCTCGGAGTAATCGGTGTAGACAATGTTGAAAACTTTTTAGGTTTTTGTCGACTTTTGTTGATTTTTCAAAAAGTGCTAGTCCGATTTCGATAAAATTTTAATGGGACCATTCGGGAAGTATACTTTTTCCAACAAAAAAAGAATTTCTCAAATCGGTTGGTAAACGACGGAGTTATGCCCGAACAAACATGAAAAAAAAAATACAAACATCCGAATTGAGAACCTCCTCCTTTTGGAAGTCGGTTAAAAATAAATTAAATTGCAATTAAAAAATTTTTTTTTCAAGTGGTTGTGTATTGTTGTTTGGTAAAGCGTATAGGTACAGTAATTCAATGATTTATTTTATAAATCAATTAAGTAAAATAATGTAATACCGTTCTGCCTCTCTCGCGGCTGCGATCGTCCCGACGCGACGCAATCCCCCAAGTTAATCAGCTAACGTGCCATTAACAGGGTGTTGCTTTATCAAACAACGTTTTCAATAGGGGAATTAATGTATCTGCATCCTCTTATCTGTTGTACATGTTGTATATGTACAGAGTTAGTACACTTTCTAAAATGTAAGTTTTCGTTTTATTTAAGTGGAGTGACAAGGATAAGTTTTTTGGAGAAAAAATTACATGTTTCTTCGCCGAATTTCTTATATCGAATTGGCTGTAAAAAATCAAAATACCTACTCCCTGAACTGTGCAACTGTGCACTATCTTTGACGTAAATGTGAAATGAAATGCTTTTGATTCCTTTATAAACATAATTTTATTATGGGAGCATGAAAACTCTATTTATGAGTTACATCTTTAAATACATAGTTTTATACTAATTATTTAAATCCTTAAAATGGGACTAATAAAGTCGAAAAAGACCAAGAAACGAAGCTTTCAACGAGTACCTATTTAATTTTCTAAAGTAAAGATCAGACATATAACATGATCCTTACCAATACCCACATCCCTCAATACACTCCACACAACCGTCAGTTAAGTCACTTCCACTTTCATTTCGATCTCAACATGGATGACAGAATGCATGTAAATTAAGTAGACCGAGCGCCGTACTTCCCGCAAAGAAACTCTTTTGCCTTAGAGCAAGGGCCCTCGGGTGAAGTGGCTTCGTCTAATTAGTACGACGACAGACCAGACACTATCGCGACAGAATAACGGTTTACATTTCTACCGAAAAAAAAACCGGTAGCTTTTTTGTAACAACCTGTATGTTGAAAAATTGATATTTTTATTGTGATTGGTGCTATTAATGGTAATTTATTAAATGTTCTTTAATTTATTTTTTTAATTGTTAGGTACATTTTTAAAAATTAACCCACCGGTATCGAAAAAAGGTCCAAGCTACCAGCGCCGCCGTCAGGGTTCCAGAGAAAGGAACCTTCTCACAAACTGTTTTCTGATTAAAATTATCAACAAACAATCATTAAATATAAAAGCTCACAGCTACAGCTTAGGAGTTCAGAAGATTTTCCTGTTTGAAAGCTTTAACCCCTTTTGTACACGATGGTTTCTGATTAATGATTTACAAACGAATGTAGGTCAGGGGTTTTCAACTAACTTCACTATTCTTGTCTCTAAAAAATCATTTAGCTAGAGGTCATCTTCGAGAGCAGTGGTGGCCCAGTGGTATCGGTCCCGATTTACAAGTTATAGGTCGTGGTTTCGAACCCAGCCAGGCGTATTACTTTAAGTAATTTATTTTCATCACCACTGCTCTCAAAACGGTGAAGGAAAACATCGTGAGGAAACGTCCTAGAACCAAAAATTCGAAGACATGTGACATCTACCAATCCGCACTGGGCCCGCGTGGTGGATTATGGCCCACTCCCTCTCACAGAGAGGAGGCCTGTGTCCCAGCAGTGGGAATATTAGACTGATGATAATGAGAGGTCATGTTGAGATAATTCAAAGAGATACTATTTGTTTAGACAGTATCATCATAATTCTTTATTGACATAATATGTTACATTTAAACTTGTTTAAAGCCTCTGACTCCTAGGGGTGCTAAGACAGGAAACCTCCACGTGCGCCCGTGGACTGGAGTTCCCTCTCGGATACGTCCGGGGGGAAGACCAGTTTTTAGGGCCGGTGCACCCTGGGATGCGGGCAAAAACTCTTCCTTAGGCACTGTGTGCCTAAGGGGTTTCTTTGCCCGTATGCGAATAGCCTGTCGTGTGGACGCTCCAACGCGTGTCCCTCTGATTAGCAGAGGGCACAGTGGCGGAGCGGGCTTGCGGACGATGAGTAATGGGTAGCTCGCCGTCCGACCAAGGACCAAGCACGGGTCGGTGGCGCGTCGTGTCGTGTTTCGCGCGTGCCTTCGGGGAGTTGTCAGCAAACTGATGGGGCCCCTTATGGGGCTTAACACAGGATACCGGGGCCCCGGAACGTAAAGGGCATCCGAAGGAACACGGGTGGATTTTAGTCAGTAAGAGTCAGACTCTGACTAAAATTCATCGTGATCCTTCGATTACCCTTTACGTTGCAGAGTCACGGTTTGAAAAGTTATACAAACAGCTAACAACTAGAGTAGTTCTCTATTGCAAGTTTTCAATTAAGGTTGCGTTGTTCTATCAATGCCTAACTAGGTATATTTTATGAGAATTATGTAAATCTATGGTTATGAAGCAGACTATTAATCATTCTTCCTAAAATAATAGAAGCTATCAAATGAAATTTTCCTTTCCATAAACTGTATTATCCTAACTACAGACACAGTTGTAGAAAATTACCCAAACACAAATCGTGCCCTTTATCCCTTTGTCGGACAATAGGTAAATAATATACCGTGGCGAACAACTTCCTGCCCTGTTCTTTATTGAGTTGGGTTTATTTTTGTACGACCATCCTTCCTCGGGATACGAGGATCACACAGAAAATGTCAAAATATACAAATATTTGAAATACATTTTTGTCTTATTCGATTTCGTGGATATTTTTGGATTTAATACCGATTCTTTGTGATCTAAACCTTAGGGCAGATTTTATTGGAATAATATTATATCTACTATAATTTGTTCTAGAATTCTCAACTTGCGAAGTTAATTTCATGTAATTGTTTCAGTTATTTCGGAGAGACGATTTATTTTTCATTTATAAATTTTATTAATACCAGTGGCTCGTTTATATAGAGATGAACATTGCCTTTTTATGTTGTTCATTTTCATTTAGAATGTACTGCCTTGTTTGAACTCCCTTGTAAAATAACATCGACCATTCGCCATTTAATTTTGTCGAACTGATCAACGAACAGAGCCAAACATCGCAGTGAACATTTTCACAATCTTTCTAGCGAACGTTCTAGTCTCTGGTCGCCAAAACTTTTTTTCACCATGAAGGTTTCAGATTTTTGATAGTTGGTTCCGTAAAAAGCTCGCCAGAAAGTTCACTGGAATGGTCGCTAAAATGCTCTCGTTTGACACACACACACACACAAGAATGCATTACAAGAGATTGTCAGCACCTTTATAATTACATACAATTTATACATAGACACTATCAGGTTTGGGTGCTTTGTGCAGCCTACACATTATGTTCCTTCTATAATTACATACAATTTATACATAGACACTATCAGGTTTGGGTGCTTTGTGCAGCCTACACATTATGTTCCTTCTATAATTACATACAATTTATACATAGACACTATCAGGTTTGGGTGCTTTGTGCAGCCTACACATTATGTTCCTTCTATAATTACATACAATTTATACATAGACACTATCAGGTTTGGGTGCTTTGTGCAGCCTACACATTATGTTCCTTCTATAATTACATACAATTTATACATAGACACTATCAGGTTTGGGTGCTTTGTGCAGCCTACACATTATGTTCCTTCTATAATTACATACAATTTATACATAGACACTATCAGGTTTGGGTGCTTTGTGCAGCCTACACATTATGTTCCTTCTATAATTACATACAATTTATACATAGACACTATCAGGTTTGGGTGCTTTGTGCAGCCTACACATTATGTTCCTTCTATAATTACATACAATTTATACATAGACACTATCAGGTTTGGGTGCTTTGTGCAGCCTACACATTATGTTCCTTCTATAATTACATACAATTTATACATAGACACTATCAGGTTTGGGTGCTTTGTGCAGCCTACACATTATGTTCCTTCTATAATTCCTATTGCTCGTCGGGACGTTAAGCCAGTTCAATAATAAAAATGCGAAAGTCTGTGAGAAATGAATGGATGGATGTTTCTTACTCTTTCACACAAAAACTACGGAATAGATTTGGATATATTTTTTTATAGACTAAAGGCCCATATCCAAAATGGATGGGTCATATGAACCACCAGGTGACGTGTATAGGACGATATAAGTACATAAAATAATAAGATTCAGCACTATGCCGTCACTTGTAAGCTGTCCAATTCCATCTTTTTCCGTGATCCGGGGGTTGCAACCCTCGATATTCTCCCCTTGTCGCATGATTTTTGTACGGCGTTGCGGAATGATGGATTAAAAGCTGTATTGAAACAGTATGAAACTGATGCCGTACAGAATGAAATGACTACCCTGGAAATTGTCAGTAAATCAAAAAAAAATACCGACTTTGTGGCGCACCATTTTTTACGGCACTGCGCGCTTTCTTATTATTTAAAAATATAATGATTTGGTCATGTACTCACTACACCTGCACTTTTGAATTCTCACCAGCACTCAGTTGGATAGCTTACAAGTGACGGCATAGTGCTGAATCTTATTATTTTATGTACTTATATCGTCCTATATACGTCACCTGGTGGTTCATATGACCCATCCATTTTGGACATGGGCCTGTAGTCTATTACGAAAATAGCTTACGTTTTAGATTAAAAAATAGGACATTTTTTATCATAGTATAACTATCCCTGTGAAATAATTTTCGAGATAAGTACACGCAAAACCGCTACAGCTAGTAACTAAAATAAAATTCCTATTATGACGTCACTATGTATATTTCTACTCAAAATACCCTTCTATAACTATAAATAACAATAACAAAATGCTTCGTCCGTAAATAGATTCAGGAGTTAATCTATAAGAATGTGCTATAAAGGGCTTAGCGCGTTGCCTTGTCAGGAATGTTCGCCTTTACTAAGTAATTAATGTAGGACACTACGCGTTCCATTATCGTAAGCCGTTGCTGACCGTATAGTCGGGTTTAAGGTACCGTCAGATAAGAAAATGTATTGATTTTGTGTGTGTTTTTAGGATAGTTAAGTATTTGATTTGGAAATTAGAAGTGCCCGGCCGAAATTGCACGCGTATAGCATGTTTAGTCGGAGGAAGAAAAGAAAAAATGACAGAACGTAGAAAGATTTTTACCCAAGATTTTTTTTTAAAAGAAATAAATTTAAACAAACTTTCACTATTATAACATTGGTAAGAGTAAGTTATTATGTAAGATTTTTTTTTCGTAGTAAAATCATCCAATGAGTCCTGAATGGATGATGAATGACTCAGGGCAGGACGAGAAGGACTGTCAGACTTGTACTGACTAAAATCCACGGTGTCCTTCAATAGCCCTTAACGTTCCGGGGCCACCGTTACCTGATAAGACGTTCCCGCGACCCAAGAAGTAAAATAAGAGAGTAAGAAGTGATATAAGATTAGTAATTAAGATAATTAAGTTAATTCATTGTAGTTTTTTTTTAATAGCATTTTAAATTTTAGTTTTAATTTAGTCTCTTTTGTAAATACATACTCATATTGTCAGCCTATTGCCGTCCACTGCTGAACGTAAGCCTCCCCCAAAGAGCGCCAACCATACATATACAATTAACAATACATACTTATTGAGTTTGTAATATTCGTAAATTTTAAAAATATTTTAATCAAATATTAAAGGTACGTTAGAAGTTAGGTAAGGTAGTTTCCCTATTCTCAATATCCACAGTAGTAGCATACCAATTTCAGGTGGCCTACGAGGGAACGAGATGGCGCTAGACGACTTGTATAGCTCTGTCCCTTTCCCTCACTTGAACTACTCTGGCTTTAAGACGTCAATAACCTCGCAGTTGTGTACTACGGTATTCATTCACAAATATGAAGTATCTGAATACTATATCCGGATTCAGCTATTTTCCAGACAGAATTCCAGGTATTTATGTAACAGACAGTTTACGATTGCAGACAGAATTCCTGGAAACGCTGTAGTAAAATTGTGAAGCTATTATATTGAAACTCGTCGTCTATTAATAGGTACTTTCATTCAACGTTGAGTGCCTGAATAAAATGCAAGCTTGTATTTTCCGTACGGACTAACAGAGATGTTGAGAAATTGTTCTTTGGTACGATGCCACCAAAATACTGTGAAGCATATTTGTACGCGCACTTCAGTTCGCGTACTTAACTGGTATTAGATATAGCCTCTGTGTTCTCCGGCTGGGCTGGGCGCGGACGAAAGTTCGTAACAGTGCAGCACATTTGTGCGCATTTTCACTGAACTCTTGTTTCGTTAATCTCGTGGTCACAAACGCTGACTGCTCAGCGTGGGGTCCACGGTACTATTCTCTGGTCTGGCAAAAAGTGCAAGTTGGGGTTAGGACACCGTCGTGGCTCGGAAATCACGTTAAGATTGGCAAAACGCTTTGTACGTGCCGGAGGGAGTTCCACCATATATCGATGGCACATTGTCGTACGTCTTGTAGTCCGATGAGGGAAAGGGCCAGGCGGAATCAAGTTGTGCAGTTCCATCGCACACTCTCCGAAATGTAACCGATAAAAAACCGACAGGCTGGCAACACAGGCGGCGTCGATGTTCAAAGCTCTCGAGCATTGAATCGACCAGAGCATCGTTACCGATAAGCCTCTTGGCCCGTTTATCAATTGACTTAAGTGCATCTAGTTGGTAGGTATTTGGCGGACTCATCCCAGAGATGAGAAATTACCGGTAGAATTTTACCATGGGATAATTTTCGATCGATCGTCCGTCAGTAGCTGTTCTCCCGCGGGCCAAAGCCAGTTAGCAACTATTATTTCAGCAAAATGCTTTCCTTGGCGTTTTTAGTGCAAAGTGGTAAAGTTCTATAAGACGGTGAAGCCAAGTCGTATAAGCCGGAAATCTCTTAAGGACCTCCAGTTAATCTTTAATACTTCCCGTAGGTAGTGGATGAAGTAATCCTATGGAAGAAGTGTTACTATAGGAACGGTCGATAACGATAGATAGAGAGAGATAGATAAAAGATTAATTCAGTGCAATAGAGATATAAATAGATAGGTACATAAAAGGAAACACAACAAAAAATAATAATAAAGAGAAACGACAGATGAAAAAAAAGATGTGATATCTTCTGAAATGGAAATAATTAAGACGTAACATAATAAAATGAATAGATTTAAAAAATCTAAAAACCCACGTTTTTAAATGTCCTAAAAATAAGAAAATAACCCTACGGGGCTGAGAGAGGGGCCACTCAAAACGTGGGGGCGTATATTTTTTTAAGGTATTATTTATGGGTTATATTTACATGACGTGTATAGATCGTGGGTGTAACTTGCAAAGATACGCCCCCACGTTTTGAGTGGCCCCTCTCTCAGCCCCGTAGGGTTATTTTCTTTGATACCCATATCATGGGGGTGGGTTTCAAACAGCTAGTCCGCCATCTTGGGGAGGCCGCCATATTGGATTTGTTATGACGTTTCATATCTAGTCATGTATTGTCATCAGAACTCAAAGCGTGTACAAAATTTCAGCCTGCTAGCTAATCGGGAAGTGCCTCAAAATTGAGTTGCAAAAGTCCAACCGGAACGACAAACAAACAAGAAAAGTGAGTGTATAACAACAAACAAAACGTGGTAAAAAAAAAAAAAAAAAAAAAAAAAACAAAAGAAAAGTGAGTGTATAAAAACGTGGGAAAAACGTGGGAAAATGAGCGGTGTGTGTCTCAGGATTGCAGCTCAGCATAATGTGTGTCAGGTTGATACTTGAAGCTTAACGAGCAAGTAACGAAAGATTTCGGATAGATCTGATTGCAATTTCAGCTATTTTTGTTTTTTTTTTAGGTTGTTAAAATCATCGAATGAGTCCTCCCACCCAGGGTAGAGCAGGAGGGACTGTCAGACTTGTACTGACTAAAATCCATGGTATCCTTCAATAGCCCTTTACTTTCCGAGGTAACAGTAGCTCGTAAGTCCCGTGATCAGCTCGTAAGTTCCGCGACCACGGTTCCACCTTAAGCTTTGCATTTAACTCCTGCTACCTGCTATTTTGTACGAAAATTGAATATTATTTAATATTTGTTACGATAGATCACACAACAAACATTAAACCAATTTTATCCACACTATTCATTCATACAAATAATGGAAACACAATTCCGGTCTACTAACCTCAAAATGCCTGAAATAAACACTTGAGTGACAGAAACGTAATTATAAATCATACAAATTGATGGTACGTGAATGAAAATGTCCGATAATTGAGTAAACGCTGAAAGTGAGTGAATGTGGGACTTAATCCGTGTATAATGAACATTGTTCATGGACTAGTAAAACCTGTGTGGACGGTTTATTTTGATTAAGCGACCACAATAACCACGTAAATGTCAATGAAACCATCTGTCAGCTGTCACTTAAAATTCACTCAAATAATAGCGGCCATACACCATACTGCCTATCGTACAATCGGAATGACGATCGATTTGATCAAATTGGCAGTTCGTCCATATACACCATACACCATACTGCCTATCGTCCAATCGGCATGACGATCGATTTGATCAAACTTCAAATCGGCAGCAGTGATGCCAACTAAGCAACTTTATAAGTAGCTAGATCTAGCTATTATTCGGTGACCGACAGCTACAATTTTATGAAACTTGTGGCTTAACTTTTTAGCTACTTTTTTACCGACTTGTTTTTTTACCGATTTATTCCACTAGTGGGAATCAGTTGGTAAGTCGGAAAACATTTGCTTATCGTTAAGCAAATGTTTTCCGACCTTCAAGCGATTTTCGACTTTATTGACATTTATGCAAACACCGGATTTTAATGAAGGAGCAATGTTGGCTATAGAGAATGTAAGAAAAAACAAACTAAATTTTGAATGTCAATAAGGTCGAAAATAGCTTGAACCTGTTTTTTAAACTTGCTTAACGATAGCAAGTTAAAAAAGGGTCAGGCGATTTTCGACCCTCCATTCCACTCCACTCCATTACAGTCCATTCCATTCCATGGTAATACACACATTACCCTCCTTTGCGTCGCGCAGTCTGTAAAAAGTGTCGTTACAATTTTTTCCGCCTAGCCCCCTTTCGCAACGCGCCATAAGGAACTTTGTTCAAAAAATATACGTTTCGAATTGAGAACCTCCTCCTTTTTTTTTACGTCGGTTAAAAAGTAGCTACCGAATATTAGCTAGATCTAGCTATAAAGTTGCTAAGTTGGTATCACTGCTGCCAATTTGAAGTTTGATCATTCCGATTTGATCAAATCGATTTGATCAAATTGGCATGATCAAATCGGCATGATCAAATCGTCATGATCAAGCCTATTGTCATGCCAATTTGATGGATTCCACGCCCACACACGGTCAAATCTAACTGATCAAATCGGCAGCGTCATGCCGATTGTACGATAGGCAGTATGGTGTATGGCCGCTATTACGTTTGGCAAAAAATAATTTATGTGCAAAATAATTTTCAATAATGTTTATCGTCGTTCGGTAATAATATTATAAGTGTTGAATTATATGAGAGTATCAAAACTATGGCACCACCTACTATTACTTAATAATTAAATATAAAAAAGCTAAATTGAAAACACTAAGATACGTACCTACAAGAATTAATTAAAGAACCATTAATATTAATTACTCTAAAGTTAAGATAATTACTGAAAGTTAATCAAGGCTCAGTTTCCCTGGTTTTAATACCTCATTTCTCTGGCTCTATTATCTCATTTCTCTGGCTTTAATATCTCATTTCTCTGGCCATACCTCAATGTTTCTCAGCCTAGCGACCCATATTCGGGTGAACCCCAGTGACCTGGCAAGTCTTATATACGAAGGCAATTTTGTCGGATAATAGGTAATTGTGAGCGATTTGAGCAAAACACTCTCGACTAAGGGCTAGTTGTTAATGGATTTTTTTTTTCCATTTATCTGGTGGAGGAAATAGGAAGATGAGGTACCCTTTGCGTAGGCATACATGAGATGAGTGATCAGTAACGAGCCTTTTATGTGCCCAGTGCGAGCTTCTTTAACTGCACCCTGGTCTGGTCCATTGCGGTCCTTCTCTGACCATTTTTGCGCCCTTCCAGTGCCTGCGCCCTGTGTCTGGCACCGTTGGCACACCCCTATTTTCGGCACTGTGAGTGATTTTTTTGAGGCGCGCTGATAATTTTATTTTGTGGGTATTAAATGAGATAGACGTCACACTTGGCAATGTCGCTCGTTCAGGTAAAGTCGACAGATAATAGCGGGCCATCCACTAACGTTCATTCCTTCTGACTTGTCCCGTTGTACAAACTGTACAAAAAAGCGACGGGATAAAATAAAACCGTTGAAGCCAACAATTAAACCAAAATCCTACGTTCTTTATCCTGACTTTATCACAACGCGCCTTGAAAAATAATCCTTCAGTGACCAAACACACGTTTAGGTACATCGTCCTTCGCGACGGGAGGGGTGGCGGGGTTTTAACACCGTCATTCTTTCTCGCTCTTGCAAATCCACTCGCGTTCATTCCGTAAGGAGTGTAGATTCTGGCAGGAATGAACGTTAGTGGATGGCCCGCTAATGAAAATGGAAAAAAAAATAGACCACAATTATGTGATGCACGATTTTCTAACACTTGCATAATCTTAAATAATTAACATAAACAAGATAATCAACTAAAACTTTTTACCGACTTCAAAAAGGAAAGGAGGTTATCAATTCGACCCGTATGTATGTAATATTATCAGAACTGCCCAGTTTTCATATATGTTAGTCTATATCAGCGTCTGAACAAATGTGCCAAATTTCATAAGTGTATGTATGTATGTATGTATGTTTTTATGTTTGTGCACGCATATCTCCGGAACTATAAGTTCGATTTAAGTAATTCTTTTTTTGTTGTACTAGGTATTGTTCAACTTAGGGTACACTGCAAGTTTCATCAAAATCGGTTCAGTAGTTTTAGAGATATGGATTTTTTTATGTTGTGACGGATTACAAGATTAGTGCATAATTATGTAAGAAAATTTTGTATTTTACAAGAATTTGGGTTGAATATGTAATAAAAAACTTTTTAAAAAAAAGTACCGACTTCAAAACAAGTACAAAAAAGTTTAAAATAACTTTTCTTTCGGAAGTCGGTGGCAATAGTCATTGACACAACAAAACAAAGCCACCGACTTCCGAAAGAAAAGTTATTTTAAACTTTTTTGTACTTGTTTTGAAGTCGGTACTTTTTTTTAAAAAGTTTTTATTTTACCCTTTTTAGTTTATTTATTACATATTCAACCCAAATTCCTGTAAAATACAAAATTTTCTTACATATGCACTAATCTTGTAATCTGTCACAACATAAAAAAATCCATATCTCTAAAACTACTGAACCGATTTTGATGAAACTTGCAGTGTACCCTAAGTTGAACAATACCTAGTACAACAAAAAAAGAATTACTTAAATCGAACTTATAGTTCCGGAGATATGCGTGCACAAACATAAAAACATACATACATACATACATACATACATACATACATACATACATACATACATACATACATACACTTATGAAATTTGGCACATTTGTTCAGACGCTGATATAGACTAACATATATGAAAACTGGACAGTTCTGATAATATTACATACATACGGGTCGAATTGATAACCTCCTTTTTTTTGAAGTCGGTAATAAACTAAAAAGGGTAAAATAAAAACTTTTTTTAAAAAAAGTACCGACTTCAAAACAAATTCAAAAAAGTTTAAAATAACTTTTCTTTCGGAAGTCGGTGGCTTTGTTTTGTTGTGTCATTGACTATTGCCACCGACTTCCGAAAGAAAAGTTATTTTAAACTTTTTTGAATTTGTTTTGAAGTCGGTACTTTTTAAAAAAAAAGTTTTTTTTTTTTAAAAATATGTTCAGTTTCTAATATTGTGTAGGTAATTTTCCAACAAAATAATGACACAAGCTCTATGGTGACTAATAAACTTTTTCGTTAAAATTAATTGTATTAAGGTTAAATTAATGAGTTAATTTCGACCAACCATGAAAATGTTGGAAAAATATAAAGAAAACAAATTTTGTTTTTTAATGAAGTTCTCTTGTACCTTCATTTACTAAATAAGAATAATAACCTTTTTTTTTTTTTTTTAGGTGGCAAAATCATCAAATGAGTCCTCCCGCCCTGGGTGGGGCGGAAGGGACTGTCAGACTCACTAAAATCCACCCGTGTTCCTTCGGATGCCCTTTACGTTCCGGGGCCACGGTATCCTGGATTAAGAAAAAATCCGCGACCCCGGCAGGCATTTGGCCCCATAAGGGGCCCCGTCGGTGACGCGTGAAACACGACGCGCCACCGACCCTGGCTTGGTACCTGGTCGGACGGCGAGCTTACCCATTACTCACCGTCCGCAAGCCCGCTCCGCCGCTGTGCCCTCTGCTATTCAGAGGGACACGCGTTGGAGCCTCCACCCGACAGGCTATTCGCATACGGGCAAAGAGACCCCTTAGGCACAGTGCCTAAGAAGAGTTTTTGCCCGCATCCCAGGGCGCACTGGCCCGAAAAACTGGTCTTCCCCCCGGATGTATCCGAGAGGGAACTCCAGTCCACGGGCGCACGTGGAGGTTTCCTGTCTTAGCACCCCAAGAATAATAACCTTAAAAAAAAAAAAAAAATAATAACCTTAAAAATTTTCCTGTTAAAAGCTTGTTAACAGGAAAAATTTTAAAGCTATTTTTCACAAATTATACTTAACAATATTTATTTTATGGAATGTTAATTTCAAGTCAAAGCTTTTATTTCAATTGCACCATTACTACACTATTTGAATAGTCAAAAAATAAAAACAACATTGAGATACAGTGCCAATCACAAGTCAATTAATTACTTTTAAAAATTGTAGTAAGTATAATTGAGACTGTCAACTTTTAAACTATTTATTAAAATTCTATACATTTTATAACGTATGGTAAAAATGTATAAGATTTCAGCTAATTGTTAGTTTAACTATTGATCAAAAACTGACTCTAAGACATTTTAATCGCTGAACACAATTGAAACTAGACTAATTCACTCTTAGACATTTCTCTTTTGCATTGACATTTCAATTTAGAACAATCTTTTTCTGCCAATCACAGACTGGATCGCGTCCCACTGCTCTACATACCCCACTACTTGCGCCCCCGTATTGAGCTCGACCTTACTTCCCTGGCCTCTCCATCACCCGTGACATTTTCTACCCTCTTCAGCTGGGCCACCTTATTGATAACCTCAACCTAAATCTATTGTATTACATTAGATGTAGATTTATACAGATAAGTTGTTTTTTTTTAACATTTATTCTCCAATAGAAATATAATAAAATTAATGCAATATTTGAATAACATTTATTAAAATAATATACATTCTACATCCATATTTATTACATTGACAACATACCACTAAATTATATTTTTGTTTTCTTGTGTTATAAGTTACTATATTATATTTATGAGAAATAATACAAAACAAGGATCGAATCATAATCACCTTGAAAATAAATGAAATGTTCATCTTTGATTATTTTAAATTTCAGGATTTGCGAAATCCGCGTAATAAATCTCCATGTTATTTAGTAAATACTTAATAAGTAGGTTTTGAGTCACAGTAGCAATTTACTTTACAAGCTCAAACACTCCAATAATAAAACTTGATAGCTTAGCAGTTATAAAACTAATTGGATGGCTATGTACGGGACATAGTGTTCATTTATGGTAAGTGTTCCGGACTTTATTCCCATAGATTTTGTAACATCATAGAAGTTTTAACAAATCCTACAGTATTTAATAACTCCACATAAATCGGTAATTTTGAGGTGATAATAATATAAGAGACAGTTTAAAATAAGGGTTTTTTTTTTGTAACAAAGTGTAGAAAAATGAAGATATACAACACTAGCAAACCCGGCGAACTCCGTTTCGCCACCAGATGGCTTCGTTTTATGTAACATTTTTTTTTCCTGAAATTTCTTTGCTATAAACCTCACGGAGCCCGAGACCTTTCCAACGAATGCAAAACCGTGGAAATCGGTTCGTGCGTTCTGGAGTTATAGCGTCAGGAAGGAAAACCCGACTTATTTTTATATAGCAGATAAGAACAAAGTCTAGAAAGGTAAAAGATAAACATTTACCGTCGTACCACAAAAACTTTTAAACGTCTGTTGAACACAGTCTAGAAAGGTAAAAGATAGAATTAAACTCAATGATCAGTGATGACAATTTTATTTAAAGACATTCACCGTCGTACCACAAAAACTTTTAAATGTCTGTTGAACACTTGTCTAAAAAATGTCAGATTATGACGTTGAAATAAGGTTCGTTTTGCAGTCACACTTTTTTTAGACAAGTGTTCAACAGATGTTTAAGTTTTTGGAATAAAGGCTGATACACTTCAAAAAAATTTGTAAAATTCATTTTCTAAAATGGGCTCAATAGAAGAAGTGAGTGACAGATCTCCGTTAAATGACTTTTACATAATACCTTAGTTAGCTTATGCTCCCGGTGTTTCCCGCACGAATTTCGGTAAAATTCCACATAGCTATACTTTCATATGCTCATAATATAGGTATGTGTTTGTTTATCCGTTTTATTATGAACTATCTGCGCACCAAATTTTATTCAAATCCCTCCAGTAGTTTTTTCGTGAAAGAGTAAAAAAAGTCCATCCATTCTCACGAACTTAAATTAGCATGCAGAAGAGAATAATACCATTACCCTCATCATAAAACAAGCTCAATAAACAGCAAGCAAACATACCAGGAGCCTATTCATTATATTAAAACATGTTAATAAACAGGAAAACTCAGGAACAAACGGCAAATGAGAGAAAAAAAAACATAAAAAGTAGGCGTCCCACCAACTTGTATGCGACACGTTTACACAATGCGAGTACAGTCGACACGTAAAACTGATGTGCAAACATACTTTTGTGTGTTTGTACTTGTTCTACTGCACCCATTTTGTAACTGAATTAATCGGAGGGTGTGGGGTGAGTTACAAGAGGTAGCGGGGATCAAAGCGTTTTATAATTAGTTTATTTCCGAGGTTGTCTTGATTTTACTAGGATGTGAGTGATTGAACGAGGCGAATTAAAATAAATATTTCACACAACATTAATTATAATCTTTCTCCTATTAGGTACACAAAATGGAACTCTAAAAATCACTACTACACATACACACACAGGGGTGACGGGTTGCCTCTTGACGGATTGATTTGAATTTGACTGCACTTAATGCATTTTACATTGTAGCGCAGAAAGTTGAAAATCGATTGACTGCTGAGCATTTACGTCTATCGCTTGCTCACTACGTTAATTATCTTTTTGCGAGTGTGTTTGAAGTTCCTTCTTTAAATAAACAAGTTTTTTTTTATTTATGTTTATGGCATAAATACAGGAATTTTTAATCCTAAGCAAACGATTTCATAGTAAATAAGCTGTATATAAATAAATATACAGTTGTATGTTATCCTGATTGAGGCGTCGACCGACGACGCAATGAATTTAGAATTACCCTCGCACCACATATAACTTTATGATTGAAATAAAATTGAGTTTCATGAAATTATTCCAACTTAGACGTATCGCGTATTATATAGCTTTTATTAGGATATTTGTATGTTTGTTTTATGAATTTTATATAGCATTGATTTCGTACTCAAATTGTTTAGCGGAATTTCATACAAACTTGCAAGTCCTTATTTCCTGACTACTTCACACCCATAAACTAAATACATAGTAGGTCTAAAAAGTTATCAGAGAACATTTTAATTATTATAGGTATTCCACAATAAAACATGTTTATTTGATAAGCACTCGTTTCATTTGCTTTTACAAAATAGTTGAATTAATACAACTGTATTTTGGAAGGATCCAATTAATACAACTAATTGTTTAATTAAGTTTCGCTTGCAGTCCGAATCAAAGAGAAAGAGACCCATAGATAACGCAAGTTATTTTATAAAGCAAACATAATAATAGGTGCATTCAACTTATTAACTTATGCTCAATATTAAAATAATATTGTATCTCAATTCAAATCATGGTCGTTGCTATTTGGCGGCTGCTTATAATTTAACATAGGAAAGTTAGTGTAGAATCAATCCCATCCCATCCCATTTCCTTAATTTTAATTATGCGACGTTTAAAAGTGCCTCTTTGAGTACCTAATTGAAATAAATGATTTGACTTTGACATAGGAAAGTTCGGTCGTTGATTAGTTATATACAAAGATCGGGATCAAGACACTGGCAGAGTAGTCAAGCAACTCGTTGCCAAAGAAGAAAGAAAAAAAAAATGATGCGGCCGTGATACATTTAATTTCTTTGCATAATGGCCTTGGCCATGGCCTTAGATGGTTCTCACACGACACGGCTTGCCTTCGCGGTCTTTAGTGAAGCGGATTTTACGTCGCAGTGGTAACCACTACCACACTACGCAAAACAATGTCTGGCCTTTAAAATTGACTGTGACCTCTGAGTTTGTTTCGGCTGTTTCTTCTCAGAGTAGTCAGGTATGAAAAACCGGCCTCATGTAGCTTTAAAAATAATGATTGTGACGTGTAAAAGTGTATTTTATATCAAAGTTACAAAAATAAATATCATTCATTATTAATCAAACTTCTGAAAGCCAGAATAAACAGTGGCGACCACCAGAACAGCCCCGAGGGAATGACTGAATTCTCGAACTTTACAATGAAAATAACCAGAAAATAATAGCGGAGTAGTCAGAAAAAATAATGCATTCGTCATCCTGTTCCTGTGCCAGCGCCATCCGGCGTATACCTGCGATGGCAATAATGCATTGACTTGAATGAAATCCGTGGATACTTTACACTTACTTTACTTTATACTACCCGACTTCGCGACACACGTCACCACTAAATTTAGCGGTATCGTCTGGTACGAGTACCACCGTGTGTTAGTGAATCATAAAATTTGATAAAGCGAAAGAATTAAAACGTAGTTCATTTTACGTAAGTATTACCTTTTGCACAAGTTATGAAAATTAACTTAAAATATGCTCTGAATAACATTTTCTTAACTTAAATCTTGAATTCTAGAAGCTGCAAAACGCAAGTTAAGCTCTTTACAGCAGTTTAGTTTTATTCGCTCCTTTACCTTAAGCTTAAAGTTGAATGCAGCTTAAATTTTATTTCATCATCGTTAAATCGTTAGTATTAACTTACTGTTAAGTGTTCACTATTGAGTTTAATGGCTGTAAGCGGTATAAAGATACGTTTCAAGGAATAATATTGAAGTATAACAAGTTTCTTGTAGTTTTAGATGTTTTGTCACCTTTATGAAAAAGCGCTCTTTTGGGTGGGAAAATCAAAACCTGTCCTGGGTAGAGCTGGACTGTCAGACTCGTACTGACTAAAACAAAACTTGTCCCTTTGGCAGGTTGCCCTTTGCGTTCCACAGTATCCTGCGAAAGGAACAGGGTGGTTTAAATTGCCTTCAATAGGTTATTTTGACGAATAAAATCGAATATTTGGTACCTAAACCAAAGTTGACGAAGATACGACAGTTTTAAAATTGGCAATAGGTACGTCACAAACAAGTACAATTTTTTTTCTTGATTATGATGCTACAAGCCCCCTGTCTCGATTTTTTATTCGTTGTTACTTTGTAAAAATTCATTGAATTAACAAAAGAAAAAATAATTTTCTAATCTCTGACAGATGTTGTCAACATGCCTATAAGTTTTGAAATCGTTACCTCCTATCACTTACCACACTCCAAAGTTAGTGAATAATGTAGTTCTAGGTACGCAGCCATCGCGTGACAAGCGGGCAAACCTCGCGTGTCTCTGATCCGCTGTTTACACCGCGATACGGCTATCACGACGTCAAACTTACACTTTTTACCTCACTACAATGTTATATCACCTTCCATTCACTCGGGAATAAGAGATAAAATCAACGGTTTTGTCAACACAATTGCTGGCCAGTTGGCTACCTTCAGGGAACACTTCAGACGCATTGAAAATGGAATTAACGTAACAACCACTGGATTATTTAATGTTTTTCATGCGAATGCAGGGCGAGTCTCTAGGGTGCGTCCGTACGCAACGTTTGTGTTTTAAAAATAAATAAGGAGGAGCCTGCCATTTCCATTTATGATAGTTACCTTTTTAGTGTTTGTTTTGGTTCTCTTTTTTGTATTCAGTATATCTTTTACAGCCTTGTCGACAGAGGGTCGGTAGAGCAGACATGTTTTGTATAGAGGGCACACGTAATGTGGGACACCCTGCGGCACAAAGGATCAACGATTTGAAGAAGGTGGCTGGCAATGAATGGCTGCGGACTGCCAAGGACCAGGGTGATTGCCGTTTCTTGAAGGCTTACGTCGGCTTGCAGTGCCGATGACATTAAGATGATCAGTAGTCTTGCCGGCTTTCAGACTAACCCATTGTAGCTAACCGGTATTTTGAAACCAATCTGACCTTCTTTTCTTAACCCTTGTTTTGGAAAAAATGATTTACAGTCCTACTAGCTTCTGAGTATCCGCAACGACTGTTAAACATCTAGGAAGAAACGACAACTTTTCTTTTATTTCGTACTTTTAGAAAACAACTACAACCAACAGCCTAATTTTCTTTGTCCTTTCTGTCTGTAAAGTCTTGCTACGAGTACCGTCCTGCGATCCCGTCATGTCGGGCAACGTGGAATCTGATATTCCGCAACTATGTGCTTGTGGCGAAGGAAAATTGTAAATTTACTCTAGTTTTAAAAGTCAAGCTCGGGTGTTGTGACTGCGGGTATTATTTTTCAGAGAATACGTCTTATTGAATATCTTCCATGTTTGTTTGGGATAGTCCATTTATAAATAAACAAAAACACAACAGACATTATCATTCAGATCCAGCCTGTCCCTTGCTGTCCTTCCCCAGTGACGCCCTAAGCCGAGGTTCGTACCCCACAGGGGGTGCCCTTAGCGTGTGGTCACTTAGTTTGTAGTTTTTAGTAGTAAGCTCTGGCTGGAGGCCTTGGAGTCATTTACGGCATCCACAGAAAAGTCCGGTTAAGCAGCCCACAATCCCCTCTGGTTGACCTGCGAGATGCCAATAAAACAATAAAAAAAACAGGTATTTAAAGCTTTTTGGTACTCGTTTGCGTTTTTTTTTTTGTGTAATTGGGTGCAGCTGAATATTTTACATGGAGCAAAGTCAAAGTCAAATCATATTTCAATTGGGCTATCGAAGAGGCACGTCGTTTTGCACGTCGAAAATTAAAATTAAATTAAATAGGATGGGCTGTGATTAATTCTAAAGCTATTGTCAAACAGACAGGCGAAGCGAACGCGAAGCGAATGCGATCCGAATCCTGTCATACAGAAAAGCGAAAGCGGTCCGATACTCTATGTGACAGGCTTCAAACAATTCCATACATTACAAACAAAAACGCTTTGCTTCGCGTTCGCTTCGCCTGTCTGTTTGACAATAGCTTAAACCCGCGACTCACCCGATCAATTTTCCCGTGAACTCCAATCCAGACAGTGTACCTATAGCCGTGAACAGACTGCAAATACTAATAAGTATTGTTATTGCATTGCAAAAATATAACTACCTACTGATATGATTACTGACCTCCACAACCCAGTTAGTACTTGATAATATACGATAACTCCTTTTTTTGCTGTATGAAATCATCAGATGACTCCTCCCTGCCTGGGTGGGTAGGTAGTTCCTTAAGTTGCTCTTTAAGTTCGAGGATAATGTGTTTCGATTTTCTCACGACCATATCAGAATCTGATACGCCTTGGTGAGAGCCACCCTGGCTATCTGTAAAGACTGTCAAAGATCTAAAAATGACAGCCAGGAAAATTCAGTATATTATTATAATAGATTTCGGTAGACCCATCTTCAATCCGACCTCAGCAAACGTAACTCAACCGTGAGTATTGAGCCGTGCGTCTGTTATATAGCCACAAACTACTCTAAACCTTTGCCCACAAAGGTTTAATTTTAATTGTTATAACTACATGTGATTTTAGTACAACTGTGACCTCAATATTAACGTTCCTATTCGAACATTCGCCTTTACAAATTCACTCCATTGTATAACGAACATTTGAACCAATATTAATCCAATATTTCTCTGTATCGGCAGTCAATATATAACTATTGGTTGTGCCAATTAACACCCCACATACAAGCAACCCTTTTCGTACTCGATGGTAAGAGATCCTTCACATTATTGTTAAGATCTCTTATTGGCATAGTGACGTGACCGGATATTTATCGGCTATCGATATTTTTTCTTACATTAAAATGGAGTATATTTTATCAGGAAAATTAATGAGGGCCAGGCATGCTTAAAATAATATGCTATGCGTTTCAACTAAAAATAGTACGATTTTGGTGCCATATTGTGACCTCATAACCGATTACACTTAAATAAACAGTAATCATGAAAATAATAACGACGATTAATTAATTTGTTCAAAGTATTTTTACAGTGTAAGTTTTATTCATGATATATTTTTAAAGGTGATTATAATTATAGTTACAATATGGCGCCAAGGTCACAGTTATTCTTTTTTTAGGTGAAACGCATAGTACCCGGAGAAATGTGGGTGTTCATAGGTACTTTTACTAAACTTTTAAACGAATACTGAATTACACCTGGACATAATAATTATGAGTCAATAAATATACAATGCGTACTTTCGTAACAAACAAAGAATTCCACGGTCGCAATGAAACTAAATACATAAGTAGGTAAATAAACATGCTTCTATAAATCCAACGAACCGCTGAACTAGAATATTTCATTTATTATTATTTTGTTACAAAATGTACGTGATATCAAATAATATTTCATTGTGTAACGTTTAGCCCACAACGTTTACCGTTTCAAATAACAGCGGCTTATTGATAATAATAATTATTATTGCTAAAGCTCTTGTAATATTTACTGTTAAATAGTGTTTTAGGTTTCAGCTGTTACACATAATTTATTACCATAATACCTAATTTGGCAGATACGTTGCGTTAAATTGTATTTTGGTTTCGAATATGGTTGAAAAAATCGATAACTCCTAATTTCGAAGGCACATCACTAGTAAATTGACTTCTCGGTGTTATAATTTATCTAGTGTCGATAATGATGAAAGCAATTCTAGGAGCCGTGTTGTCAGGCACTAGTATACGGTTACAGCCTAACTATGAAGTCGAGTATCTGCGCAATAAGATCGATAATTTTCATTTTTTCTTTGAGATAAATTAACTCTTATTTAAGTGAGATGTGGCAGAGACAAAGTCAATAATGTGAATGTCAATTGTTGTGAAATAAAAAAGTTTAATTTTGAATGTTATTCAAAGTAATAATAACGTATTGGTACTAAAATACCAGTCATGCCTAAAACTGAAGTAAAAAAGTTAAGGCCACCAATACAGAGCATCATTTCCGCGATTGTTTGTGGGCATGCGGGCGGCGAGTAAAGGGCAACTCGCTGCCCGACCATGGACCATGCCCGGGTCGACGGCGCGTTGTGTTCCACGCGCGCCTCAAAGCGCGTCAGCATAATGACGGGGCCCCCTCTCTAGAGGGCCAAAGCCTGCCGGGGTCGCGGGACTTATCTCATTACCGTGACCCCGGAACATAAAGGGCTATTGAAGGACACCGTGGATTTTAGTCAGTACAAGTCTGACAGTCCCTCCCGCCCTACTCGGTGTGGGAGGACTCATTTGATGATTTTACCACTATAAAAAAAAGTCGATTGTTTGTTTTGTTTTAAAATTCATAGAATTTAAAACACAAGAAGCCAGAACGCAAAGTCTTAAAGCATTTTAAAGTACATAAATAAACTTCACAAAACACTTTGTCTTTTGGCCGCGAACATAATTCTTAGTCAAGTACATTAAAAATATTCCCACGCCTAATAAAACCGTACTAGGGAGGAAATTTCGGTTTCCCGAAACCATTTTGCATTAAGTATAGGTAATTACCCGAACAATAGGTCTTTTTGCCCCTTCGTTTTTTTTTTTTCATTCTGAACCGTTGCTTTTCTTACGCGCCTACTTTTCTATTTTTCACGTATAAAAAAAAGCAAATCCTTTTCTTTATGGCATAATAGAAAGATTGTTTAGACCGGCTAAAATATAATTTGATGAAATCTTTTTGGGCGATATCCTTTTACTTTTTGATAGACTAAAATGTGCTGCGTGGTATCCGTAACAATTATGGCACCTGCCTTATCTGTTGCATCGGGGTTTCAACGGGAAGGGAACAAATTAAAGCCAAATAGAATATAAACAGAGCACAAGGTAGGAGTGCAGACAAATTCGTACTTCGTTAACTGTCAACACCTCGGAGGACATGTTTGTTGCTAACAGTTGGCAGGTGATGACAAACCATAAAGGAGAAAGCCAACGCGACCATGCGAGCGGCGAGTAAAGGGCAACTCGCTGCCCAACCATGGACCATGCCCGGGGTCGATGGGGCGTTGTGTTCTACGCGCGCCTCAAAGAGCTGTCAGCAATTTGACAGGGTCCCCTAAGAGGGCCAAAGCTTGCCGGGGTCGCGGGACTGTCTCACCTGGTAACCCTGGTACGTAAAGTGCTATTGAAGGATCACCGTGGATTTTAGTCAGTACAAGTCTGACAGTCCCCCCCGTCCCACCCTGGACGGGAGGACTCTCATTAATTTGATGAATTTACCACGCAAAAAAAAAGGAGAAAGCCAAGACGTTACCTTTGGCAAGGATGTGAATCAAAGCGGAGGAGAAAAATAATACACGAATAATAAGTTTGGTGCAGTAGTTTAGCGATTGGACTGCTGCGTTGCGTGACTCGCGGGTTCGATTCCCGCACGGAGAAAATATTATTTGTATGATCTACAAGTAGTTGTTCCGGGTCTGGGCGTTTATGGATGTGAGTTTATAATAATATGTTTGTAAACAGACACGACTTAGGAGAATTCCAAGAGTGGGACAACGGTTTTTTTTTCAAAAAAAAAACAAAGCATTAGTGGATCGTGATTTAGAACACAGTCAGGCGCATAGCTTTGTGTAATTTATTTCATCACCAATAAGATGAAGGAAAACATTGTGAGGAAACCAGTATGTCTTAGTGCTCTAACACACTGCGAGCCTAGCGCGGCGGCGGCGGCGGGCGCGATAACATTGAACGTATGAAATCGCCGCTCGTGGCCACGCTAAAGTGACTAGGGCGGCGCCAAGCGCGATGCCTATAAGCGATTTTGCGAGCCTAGGCGTTGCTAGGCAACAACAGATATAACGGATGGGTGGCAGGTGTAGCAAACCATTTCGGTCTTATAGTCAGCGCCATCTAGTTATCAGGACATGCACTAAAATACTACCGTAGAAGGTATTTGTAAATATTTTTTTTTTTACTGTACTTGACTAGAATCATGTAGAATGGTTGATAACTTACTTGTATACAATCCTAAACAACCTATAAAACATTTTAAAATGAATTTCTTTAAACAAGATTTTTATAGAAACTACTAGATACCACCGGTTTGCAACACCTGAAGTCGCCGCAACAAAAACAAACGCTTGATCGGAGTGTGGACACGTATCGCGCCCGCCGCCGCGCCCGCCACCGCGCCCGCACCCCGTCGCGCTAGGTTTCAAGTGAGGGTGGACACACACTTTTTTTTTTTTTTATCGTGGTAAAATCATCAAATGAGTCCTCCCACCCCGGGCAGGGCGGGAGGGACTGTCAGACTTGTACTGACTAAAATCCACGGTGTCCTTCGATAGCCCTTTATGTTCCGGGGTCACGGTAATGAGATAAGTCCCGCGACCCCGGCAGGCTTTGGCCCTCTAGAGAGGGGGCCCCGTCATTATGCTGACGCTCTTTGAGGCGCGCGTGGAACACAACGCGCCGTCGACCCGGGCATGGCCCATGGTCGGGCAGCGAGTTGCCCTTTACTCGCCGCCCGCATGCCCGTGGACACACACTTAGAATAAAAATTCTTTTACATGCGCCTACTTGGTGAACGTGGTGGATTACAATTCACTCCTTCATACATGAGAGCAGGTCTCTATCCCAGCAGTGGGAACATTATAGGCTGATTACGCGAATGAAAATATTTATAAAACGCAAAACTACAGGTACAATTTACTCTATGATAACGTTGTGAGTGCCCTGATATTTACCGTTTCACCGACGGATCTCGTGTTACCCTTAGGGATTTACCTATCACCTTAGTAAGAGTTATGAATGTAAACTTGTTTTGTTTACGTTGTGTCGTACCTATGTTTAAGTTATCATGGAGATTAGGGTGAGGAGGATAAAGGGATTACTTCGGGTCAAGAGAGGCGTTGTCCCATCAAATGCCATTTTCCGCCTTACTAAAAAAAAAAAAAAATCTGTTGAACACTTATCTAAAAAGACGCCAACTGCAAATCAGCATTTGACGTTGATTAAGGGTCGTTTTGCAGTTACACTTTTTTAAACATGATGTGTTCAACAAATGTTTAGCTTTATGTGGTATGAGCTTACCCATCTGAACAATAAAATCTGATTTATGATTCCCAATGGCCATCCCCAGCTTGTCTTGCAGCGGTGGATAGTGACTTCTACAAAATTTTCCCCTTAGCCAAAACTGATGGACAGCATTACCAAGAAAAAAGTCAATTCAGTATTCAAAGCCTGCTCGCGGTTCGAATTTTTCTTTCCACGGAAAATCTTTAAAATTCGCGACGCATACGTTAATGCGTGTTTTTTTTTAATAGCCTAGTCTGTGTCCCACTGCTGGGCAAAGGCCTCCCTTTTCTCTTTCCAAAACTCTCTATTTTGGGCAATTTCTGGCCATGTCTGCCCCGCGAACATGATCAGATCGTCACACCACCTCCACCGTGGTCGACCTCGACGGTGATGCCCTCCTTCAGGCGTCCAGTGAGTGACGATCTTTGCCTACTTGCCTAATGCGTAATTGCGTATAATATTTTAAAATATGATAACATCATGTTCTCATTTTCCACTATATTATTTAGTTAATAATGCTTGATACTCAAGCTAGATGGTGGCTGGGACAGACTGGATGCGGAAGGCAGAGGTAAGTAGGATGTGGCGTAGTTTGGGAGAGGCCTATTAGTAGTAGAGCCGAAGACACTAACTCTAGTATGATAAGAATCCTTATTTTACTAGATGACCGATTTTAACAATTAAAAAAAAAAATAGTTTTTAACGGCCATATTAGGTTTTTTGCATTACAGCATCGGCATTTCGTGTTCCGTCTAATGATGCGACTAATTATACAGTTGTCACCTGGGAGTCTTATCATACGAGAGTTAGTGTCATCGGCTCTCAAACTATAATATGTTCAGTAGTGGACTGCGATGGGCGGAGTTGATTGAATAATGCTTGCATTAAATTTAAAACAGAACCAAATAAACGGGCAGACAAATAACACGTGTCTAAACACACTCGACCGAAAAACACAGCGACCGAAGTTCGGCGGCTGATTTCACGTTCTGACGTATTTGGCTGATATGACACACCATAAGTGCCGAACTTACGCGGCAGAAATTCGGCGCGGGCGGCTCCCCGCTGCTCCCCGCCCCCGGATCTTCGTCAGTAATCGAACCGAACTTCGGTCGCGTATAATGTGTGGTCACAGAATAAGTTGCTGCTGAACTTACGCCCGACCGAAGTTAGGCTGTACGCCATGACGCGACGTAATTTTGGCATAGTGTGTCGTCAGTAATTCAAATTGCAGGCGTAATTGTGCTGAACTTCGGTCGCGTAACTTCGGCATAGTGTGTTTAGACACTTATGCCAATTTCACAAAACACGACGAAGTACGAAACGCGGAAGACACGACTAATTCAGTAAGAACTGGGAATTGTGTAAACAATAAACAAAATGCCTACTCCCGTACCCTGTAATTTCAGCCTTCCTTGTTTATTTATTTAACTTTTCAGTAAATACAGGTAGAATGTTCAAGTCGATTGATTTTTAAAAGCCTCCGATTAATTAAAACCTTAACAATTTGAAGCGCTCACTTTTTTTCTGTAACCTGGTTTTAAAATAGGAACGCTCAACTTTTCATCGGCGAAAAGTTGTTGTTGGTACTGACACGAGTGAGTGACGTAAACGTAAACTTAATACTCACAGCAAACACGTTTTGTCTAATATTTACTTTCAATAATGTTATGGATTTATTTATAAGAATTTTTTATTTCTTGTAGGTTTGTTTTATTCTGGTCCAGGTTCAAATGTGACTGAGACGATGGAGCGAGATAACACGGAAAAATACTGTTCAACATTGAAGAATTTCAGGTTGTGTGCGTTCGGGAACATCGATAAGTTTTCATAAATAATTATAAAAAAAAACTGTTTACCAAAAATTGGATCCTCATGCTAAAGGGTACTTGCATTTTCAATTCCATGCGGAAGGACTCATTTGATTATTTTACCACGATAAAAAAGCACCTCGATTTGACGAAAACAACTCGAATTTGACCTGTATCGTGGGTGCCTTTACAAGCCTAAAAAAGGCCGATTCTACAACGTAAATAAAAACCTTCTCTTATTTATTGTACCAGGCAATTGTCTTAACATCTACTAACGCCAACAGGTCCCATTTCACAGGAGATACGGTGTATTGGTTCTAAAGTTTGCCAAATTGCCCGAACAGATGGTGGTGCCAAGAAGAAGCTAACAAGTTTCATACACTATCGGGCGTTCCGGTGGTTTTCAAACCGCTTTTGGACGTAAATAAGAATTTGATAGTTGATATATCGCTGGCAAATGGGCAGTATATTTTTACGATCGGTTTCTCGAAAATTACAGCGAAATCCTTTAGATTTTTCGGTTTTGATAAACTTGTGATCGAAAACTACGCTCTCTTATGAATTATTGGTTCTCGTATGAATTATTATCTCGTATGAATTATTGAGGCACCTGTGCCTATGTAAATTATTACCGACTTCAAAAAAAGGAGGTTATCAATTCGACCCGTATGTGTGTAATATTATCAGAACTGCCCAGTTTTCACATATGTTAGTCTATATCAGCGTCTGAACAAATGTGCCAAATTTCACAAGTATATGTATGTATGTATGTTTTTATGTTTGTGCACGCATATCTCCGGAACTACAAGTTCGATTTAAGTAATTCTTTTTTGTTGTACTAGGTATTGTTCAATTTAGGGTACACTGCAAGTTTCATCAAAATCGGTTCAGTAGTTTTAGAGATATGGATTTTTTATGTTGTGACGGATTACAAGATTAGTGCATATGTAAGAAAATTTTGAATTTTACAAGAATTTGGGTTGACTATTTAATAAATAAATTAAAAAGGGTAAAATAAAAACTTTTTCAAAAAAGTAACCGACTTCAAAAACAACAACAAAACAAAAAAGGGTGAAATAACCTAATTAATAACTGTAGTCGGTGGCTAAAAATCAATGAAACAAACAATAAAGCCACCGACATCCGAAAGAAGTTACCTATTAATTAGATTATTTCACCCTTTTTTGTTTTGTTGTTGTTTTTGAAGTCGGTTACTTTTTTTTGAAGTAAACTTAATTGCGTAAGTAATACGCAATTAAGTTTACTTCAAAAATAATTTTATATAGGTACGTGTTTCTTCCAGTGGAACATGACATTTTAAAATGTCGTTAAACTATATAAAAAAAATACATGTGGTACACGGAGACTGCCGCGGTGAAGCTATTGCATAACATTTTTTTTTTATTTTAAAATAATAAAATCGCCTACCGCGAATAATTAACGAGAATATAATTTATTTAAAATGTTTGTGGTGTGCACTACTGTTAAATAAAGAACTTCTTTGTTGTAGGAGAATTTTATAAGTAGGTTTTATTGTGAAAACTCCTTTTTTTTGTAGCTGGCCGTTTAGAATGATTTCCGAAGTCTCCCGAACTGAAACGATGTTAAACGATGCGTCGTGTCAGGTATTTTCGTTAGGTTTTTGGATTTTTTTTTAATTCGGTCGCCGCGCCGCGCCGCGCTCACAGCCCGCGATAAAAGCTATGCAGTAGCTTAATAAATAAATTTAAAATTATGAAATTAACGCGAATCTTGTAACCCGTTCATAATTCCGAACTCTCTCAATGTAAATATTGTTAGTAAGAAAAGAAAACAGCTATTCCAGTTTTTTTTCATTTGTCATAAAGCTTTATTGTAGAAAGATCTGATTCAGGATACCAGACCATTTGCCAACTAGGCCATCGCAGTCATGCTCGGCAAGGTATACGAACTTTTCCCTTGTTAACATCTTTCGGAGACATTTGACATCTTCAAGTCCTGCTCACAATCAAATTTTTCTTTCTTAAAGAAGCTTTACAATTCACACCATTTAATATTTTTCAAGTCATAATTTTAAAAGCCGAGGTCTAAATGAGAATACCGATATTCCTTTATGTTGTAACATACGTTTATCTGTACAGTCATTACCGTCTCCATTGTACGGTATTACATTCCTAAATGGAGATCTAGAGAGAGTGATAACAGTCCACACGTCGTTTCAAACGATTTTAATGTAGAGTTGCGGTTACAAAGAGAGATTTTTTGGCAATTTATTATCTAACAATGAATTCTGAAACATAACTCCGGCAAACGTTTCTCTCCCGAATGAGCCGCCGACAGACAGGAATGAATGAAACAAGAATCAGAGGTGCTCTCATACGCTAGAAAGTAATAATCTATATCGATACCTCCCACGTAAGTTGTTGTAACCCACAAAATGCATGTTTTACGTTTTTTAAACTAAAACGCCTATTTTTGCCTACTTTAAGTGTTAAGAGTAAAAGAAATTAAAAAATGCAATTTTTAAGTATATTTACCAGACGTATAAAGTTGTATCATTATAACAACGGCGGCGTATAACATTGTATCCACCTCCGCAACGGTTAACGCGGGGCGCGTCGGGCGCTCGCGTCACGTATGTGTGACATACGACAGTTCATCCCGGACTACCAAAAGGGTGTAAACTGTTGTATAGATTACTTACAACAACTTACGTCGCTTAGAAGATACTAAATCAGCGTTGTATCATCACATACAACACTTTACCTTGTTGAAAAATAACAAATTATATGTGAAGTAATACATACGACAATTTACGTCGGCATTACATACACAAATATGTATTGGATGTTAACATACTATATTTTACGTTACTAAAATATATTTTTTTAGTTACATACAACAATATACGTTTTTAAACTCGTTAGATTTTCATTACCGAGCAAAGGTTACCACCGCTTTTTTTAATTTTTCCATGTCTGATTAGCCTCATGGGCCGAATTGAGGTCTATTTAGCAATAGATAGGTACTTATTAAATTGAAACTTACCATTACAGTTTATTACAGATTCTCCATTGCCAGTTACTTTAATGAATCTGAGACGAATGAATTAGCTAATATTACATTTTTAAGCACTATTTATTTATTTAAATAGAACGGCCGAAGCCAATTACACTATTCAATAATACAAAAGCCAATTAAACTATAACATTTACACCTTAAAATTAATTTACCACAGTCACGCATTCATTTCACAAAATTTCAGACATTCTGACAGTATCATCTTCCATTCATCCGCAAATACATCAAGATCTGTGTCTGAGTTCAGGAGAGCGTTAATCGCGGTTAACGTACGAGGAATTATAGGTGATTTAGAGTGCGCAACAGTCCGGCAGTATGGAACAGCCAGTAGGCGGTGGTTTCTGCCACGACAGTAATTGTCTGGGACAAAAAAATTGCAAATTACAATATGCAGGTCAGTATCATCAATGATTCCCCTAAGAATTTTAAGTGCTACAGTCATCTGATCGCGTGACCGTCTGACTTCTAGAGAGTTGAAATTCAAGCAACCCAATAGAAATTTAGTGGGATACAAGAAAGGATAAAACCCGTACAAGTGCTTGTAAAGGTATCTGAGGAATGCTTTTTGAACTTTCTCGAGAGCTAAAGCATACTGCTTCTCAAACGGACTAAATCTGTCAGTGACCAAGTTGTCAATAAGGCACTAGAAAAGATGGATACATCGATGTTACAACGGGAATACCGATTCCTGATCAAAGGGGTAAGCATTCAAATCATCCTCTTAAAAATACTGGATCTGTCGAAACTAACGTATGTGACCAGTCACATTATACAAGAAGGTGGTCAGACAGACTATCTGCACAGCCGCTTTCGATTTTCAGAAGATTGTGAATGCTCCTCATGGTCAATTATGTGTTTTATATTACAAACGCAAGTTATCAGTTTTCAATTTCACTGTTTTTGACGCTACAAAGAAAGAGGCTTATCGCTACATGATGGCATGAGGCAGAAGCCACCCGTGGTGCCAATGAGGTTTCAAGTTGTTTGTCTCGCTGTCTCACTTTTTTGAAAAAAAGCGGGATCTTACAGACCCCGCCATCCCCTTCGAACCTAACCTGTACGTGTCGGGGCGCCCACAAGTCCCGAGCTCGCTTCGCTGCTCTTCATCCCAAGTTCTCCTAATAACAATACCAATCGTGAAGGCAAACAATCAAAGTCCAGAGGACTCATTGTTGAGGCCTGAATGCGCGCCAAATTGTCTCCGCGTCTTTGAGCATGTTTTCATTAAAATTATAAACAGATGTATTAAATTGGTAACAAATACTATTATTTTAATAACTAATTGAGTTAAACTGTAACTACTGTACTGGTGACAAAATAACAAATAAAAATAATTCGCAGTCAGGGATCGGTAATCGATTTATTTGGTGACAGATCTACCTACCATTATGAGCACAAAGCTATTATTTAAGTAATAAAACAATTACACATTATAAGAACGAAATTAATATTCACGTAATGCACCACAATTTTATTGGTAATCCATCTGTTATTTTACACACATATTAACATTAGTTTGATAATTCATACCTGGGAACACTTTTTGTTTATCTGAGAGCGGAAATATTTTGTGGTGATAGATTCTATTAATTAGGTGATACAACTTGGTGACAAATATAAATTTTGGTGACAGAAAATATAGTACCGTTTTTTTATTATTACTATTCTTAATTGTATTAATTCGTTTTAAATTTAAAATTAAAAAAAAAATGTTTACCTGTTTAAAGACTGATGTGACAGGAGGTATTATACGGTATTACATCGATGCCTTAATTTTTTTTTGTTTAGGTAACCTAAATGCAGTATATATGTATTAAAGTTTTAATAAATAAAAGACTGGAACTAATCTTATCAATAAATAATTAATCTAGAACCTTGATTGTTATCTGTTAACAGAAGAAAGTAATTTTTCGATCGTTTAATTATGTTGAATTACTACTAATTCAGATTTACTTTAGAGAATGATAATTTTTATTTTATTATAATACTCGTAATAAATAACATCTTATTATGCAAACATCGTTTTTACTAAACCCTGATACCTAATTACACATACCGCCACAAAATATTAAATTTATATCAACGAACACTATAGTATTTAGCACATACAATTAAATGCAACTATTGTTTTCCAGTGTAAATGATTGTAAGTATCCTGTACAACATTTATGTGAGGTAACACTACACTCTAGAATGTTGTATGAACAAAATCTCAAAAACTACAGGTATTTAAAAATAAAATCTTAGGTAAGAATTGAAACTACTTTAAAATATGTGTGTATGCAAAATTTCAAAAGAATATATTGAAGCATGACTATTTTCTGCGAGTGTTTATCTTTAAAACTCCCTAGTGTAAAATTACAATTTTGAAGATACAACAACTTACGTGGGAGGTATCGATATCGGTTGCTATCTTCAGTTGGATCTTTGTTTGTATCCAATCAAAGACCGAATTTGCCTATTAAATCAGAAGCAGCCGTCAAAAGCAAAGGAACGTTATTGGGATTGAGATTAAATATTAACTTCAGGCGCAGCGAAACATCAAACGGTCTTTGATATTTGCGATAAAATTCGTAAAATTCAATGTTCTACTCTATTGCTGTAACAATAGAATAGATAATAGAAAATATTGTTATTGCGTAAAAATAGCCTTTTTGGACCTCCAGAGGCCCTACCTCGAGCTCTTAACGCGACCCAGTTTAGGCTATACAAGTCGTGTAGCGCCATCTCTTTCCCACAGCCTAAACTGGATCGCGGTAAGAGTTCATGGTAGGCCACCAGTTATGTTTTGATGACTCCCAATGGCCAACAACTTGTCCACCAGTAGCATCGCATACTATAAAGCTACGTCTCACATGGATTACAAAAATTTATTTCTCCGAACGAAACGTCGGATAAGAGCAATGTGTTAATAAACACTGTTTTCATTACTATGGAATGAATGATCCAATGATTAAACTATGCTCAGAGTTTAGCAAGTAAACTTTCCTGTGTAACAACCCCACGCCCACTGTATTTTATTCAAATAAATAAACTAAAGCGGAAAACTCCGACCCACTTCATTGAATTTCCTAAATTAGTGCTTTGAACATTTCCTTTTAGTCTAGTTCACTCTTTGTGGATATATTTCGTTCAGAATACTCGTGATTGGTAAGGCAAAACCTCATTTCTCGTAAAATATTAAACTTGACACGAAACTATGCGGTTTTGGTCGTTCGTGTTAAAAACTATGAATATTTAAGAGAAACATCGGTTGAAAAGTTATTGTAATTTTAACAGTGTTTTTTATATTTATGATGTCCCTGATCCAGTGACAGTGTCACAGATTAAATTTTAACTTCAACCGAAGCAAAAGTTTTATTTAGATAAAATTTTTTGCGTCATAAACTGAATCTCAACTATGCAAGAGTTGCTTTATAAAGTAGTTAATTTTATTGTTGATGCTATTAGGTATCATAAATATCTTCATCATAGACCAAATATTGGTCGGCTTGTCAACGGCGAGTAACGGGTAGCTCGCAGTCCGATCAAGGATCTGGCAGGACCAAGTCATGTTCCACACGCGGCTCTAGGAGTTTTCAGCAAATTGACGGGGTCTCCCTTGCTTCGATCGCTGGACAGACAGAAGAAATAGGACAGATTTTTAGTTAGTGAGAGTCTAACAGTCACCCCCGATCCATCCAGGGTGGGGAGGACTCATTACATGATTTTACCACCAAAAGCCAAATATCAATGACACTAACCACAAATAAAACACAATTGAAGCAAGACACAGCCAATTAAAATGAGTACATAAACGACCCAAGCGCAGAACTCAAGCCAAAAACGATATTCAAGCCCATCTAAGAACATTTAGAGATTTTTACGAACAATCTAAGCAACACACAGCTCGCCAAGAGTCCTCAAAATGATCGCAGCAAGTGTGTCTTGGACAGTAATGTGTGTCGTAAGTCTTCGGCGCTGGAACCTCGCCACGCCACGACGCGCGACCGCGCATCGCCCCATATAAGGCTTGCGTCAGATGGGATATAGGGGGTGCCACAGATGAATAAAATTGAGTAGGACAAAGCTGTTTTGCAATGTTATCGACGCCTTATTTTAAGTAATAATTAGAAAAGCTTTGTTGTGGAAAGAAAAAAACAAGTTAGCTAGCTGGATTCGAATCCAGCTTGCAATTGATTTTTTTTTTACAACAGATCCAGCTTCAAACCAGTTGAATCAGTTCATCAGAAGTCCTCACCAACCGGGTCACCACAATAAAAGCTTCACAATTTGCTACGCAGGCATTGTGCTTATAGAAATATGTCAACTATTGAAAACTAGAAATATTTTGCTATTGCACTGAAAAAAATAAAACGAGACTTTCTACTGTTCTTGAACAGTAAAAAAAACGGTTCCGGGAACTTATTTATACGTTAAAATAATTGATTACGGACAGTGCACTGAAATGGGCAAAAACAGTAAAGAGCTAAACAGTTATTTCAACTGTATGAACATTAAAGTCTACTGAAACAAACAGTTCCTTGTAAGTAACCGACAGTAAAATCTACTGTTATAACTCAACTGGTTTTTTTTCAGTTAGTTTTACTGTTTTGGACAATAGGCTCTATTTTTACTGTCCAAAACGGTGAATATTACCGAAAAATCGGTTGGTATTACTGTTTTTTTTTTCAGTGTGTTTTGCAGCAAATTCACGAATATATGATTGATTATTCCAAGTAATTTATTAGTTTTATTGCGGTTGTTGTTTGTTTAGTCATGTTTTTAAAGTAAATCGTGTAAAAATTTGAAAGAAATGATAATGTTTCATACAAAGCTGGGCTTACTTGCTAGACACAACTACATTATTTTACTGCATCATATTGTTATCCCAAATGCCATTATAAAGCCGTTCGTAGGCCAATTCTGCCTCTTTAAGCAAAAGAGGCATATCTGCGCAAAAAATGCAAAGACAAATAAGCATTACTAATTAAAAAAGGCGTATCTACTAAGGCTTATTTTTGTTTTTCCCTATTCCCTTTTCTCCAGTTGTGCCTTTTTTACTTAAGGCGGCAGAATTGAATTTCGACGAATTCATTTTATATGAGGTTCGGTAGAAGTGTTCGTTTTGATTTAATCATCATTATGTTCATATTAATACAAAATAATGTTTTCTGAAAGGGTCTACTGATACTTTCATGAATTTCTATACCATTGCCATTTGAAAAACCAAACACAATGACGGACATAACAAAAAAAAACTCCATTTGCGCATAAAAATATTGCAAAATTCTAACGAAAGCTTCAACAAAGAATGTGATTTTATTTCCAACAGAGAGAACTAGATAAAAATACAAAATGGCTACTGTTTGGCGGACAGCGAGTAAATAAAATAAATTCAGAAGATTGACTGTCGCGTTAAGCCAACCCCCAGAGCTGAGTCCCAGCCTAACAAATCCACAGTCGCAATATTTTCAGGCTGAAATACCTACACTGTGTCAAATATTAGCAAAAAGAACGATTCATGTGGAATATGTATTTTGTACTTTTTATTATTTTGATAGATTTCTATTTTTCGAATGCAAATATTTTTGTTTGGCTTTGTTGTAATTTTTTTAAACGTATTGAGAGTTTCTTTTATTTATTTAAATCTGTTCTCCTCTCTATGTTTGAACGATTACAAATATGTTCAAAAATTGCATAGGTATGTGTCACATTGTATTTATTTCTTTTATCTATGATAAGCTGTTCACGTGAAGTTAGTATTTTTTTCTAGGGTACTTATAAATAAAGGCTCGAACAGACACACGCGATTAATCGCGCTGCGACAACGAGCCAAGCTAATTTCACAAACTCTAAATGTACTGCGAATGGACTGCGACAAGTCGCCCCGCGCGATTAATCGTGTGTGTCTGCTCGAGGCTTAATAACTGAACACATCAAAATTGGATCAGTGGTTAAGAAACTCATAGAGCATATTAATACTTACAAATCTTTATTTTTATTTATGTCTAAGATATACTACTGGGTAAGGCACAGAAGATAAAATATTTCTAAACATTTGTTGCCAACAACCCCTCAAATCCAGCCCAACCGATATCCTAGAAGTACTCGTATCTTTCCACTAAACTGTCACAGATTTAAAATAACCCCCTAAACCAAAACGGGTCAAACGACATACAAATCAAACTATCACTTACTCAGATTCAGACAACAATCTCGAGCTTAGCAAGCAAGCATCTATAAATTGGTGCCTCGCTGACATTAACTCAATGTACTTAGCTAATAACTATTGCTCAAAGTTTGCTCCAGTTGAGAAATCAGGGGACAATAGTATCGAACTCACAGTGCGAATTAGACGAGGTATAGAACAGTCACGGAAGCGTGACCTGCTAAAGTGTAGCTCGGTTTTGGTAGTTAGACCATTTAGTTTTGAAGTCGGCCAAATATTCCGTTTTAAGTAGCATGTTTAGATAGTTTGCAGTTAATGACAAGGACAGTTGCAATTGATAAGTTGTCCAGGTTGTCCTCATTAAACCTAGCCTTTTGACAACTATTTTGTGCTGAATATTAAGTATTTTATAAGTAGTGACTGCCTACTTGACCTCCTGACAACAGTAACTGGTATAACCCGTTTTTAAGTCAGGAGTTAACCGTTTAAGTCTGGAGTTAACCCGTTTTTAAGTCTGTAGTTGTTCGGGGTCTAGGTGTTGGTGAGTTTCTATGTTTGTAAAACCACCCACGATACAGGAATAAATTCCTAGTGTGGGGCAACGTTTTTAAAAGAGAAAACAAGTAAGAAAACAAAATATAGCGCTCTATTCCTATTATACATACACCTGGCACCAAGAGAAACACAGGAGCTAATTGTAATCGTGCTCAGGTGACATTTGTACGAACATGTTAGAAATAGGCTAACTCCCATTGTACGCGAGTTTCCCCTAAGTGCATAAGTTTGGACGCCGCCTAAGTTTATTTCGCTCAAATTGTAGCGTAAATGTGGAAACTAAACAGAGGAATTTGGAATGAATAGAATTACGTTCTCTTATTTGATGGTCTTAAGGATGATTTCTAAAACAACTTTTAGTGCTTACCTAATATAAAAAATACAGCCAATTACGTAACCGCCTCCTTTTTCAAAAGTTGGTTAAGAACTAGGTCTTCTTTTTTTTTAATACGTTCTTGCGTATTTTACGCGCTGCCCTCGCTAACTTATTGATTGTGCTTGCACGAAAATGATTAAGTTAAATTAACTAAATAGTACGCTGGCCAAATACTCGTCGGAAATTCTATACTTCAAAGTGTTCAATTTACTGATATAAAATAAAATAGTATGTAGCTTTGAAGGTTTTTTTTAAATAATCCCCTACTTGATTAATAAGGGGTTAAAAGTTTGCATGGGATTTCACCATTTTGCCGATGGAAAAATCCATCTCGGGAACACGATTCAATCAGGATGAGTCACAAAATATTTCTTCTAACAATCATGGAATTCTCAACTTAGTAATTTTAATTTGATAAATACGATACCGTAAAAGTTCCCAAGTTTAAACTGTTGAAATAAAATTGAAGTTTGCCTTATAATATTATTATAATTCAAAGAAATCGTGGGAGTAGCTTCCATTTTAGTTTAAATGAAATATTTATGTATTTTGCGTAGGTAGATTTCAATAAATTGTTTTAGAAAATTTCGGGGTTGGTGAAGGCGGAATTGCGAAGATGATTTTCTTTAAACCTTGCCCCACACTATTATTTTCTCCTGTGTCGTCGGTGTGAACACCCAGACCCGAAACAACTATTTGTAGGTCAAACAAATTTTGCTCTGTGAGAGAATCGAACCCGCTGCGCAGCAGTCGCAATCGCTCAGAAACTCCACCAACCATGCCTTGATTACTGATGATGGTTAGTGATATTTTATATCAGTGGTAACCAACATGTGGACTGTGGTTTTTGGACAGCAATATGATAGGTATGACAACATTATTGTTTTCCAAAAATGTTTTCACGTTTGGTGGTCAAAAAAATTGTATTCACCTACTTTAAAATTGAGTTAGTGTCAGCAGCGTTATCATCACTTCTGTCCACATATTCAGTTCAACTTTTTTTAAATACTCGTTGCAACGAATTAGAGTAACATTCGGCTAAGTGTGAAAGACGTGGTTCTAGTACCGGTATCTGAAACATGACGTTAGTGACAACATTCAATATTTTTTGACATGCTCGTCACAATCACAAAAATCGCTAAACGTGATTAGGTGCGTCCCCACAGAGCGCGCAGCCTCGCGAAGCATTTTGCGCGCGAAGCAGCTCGATTGGTGTGGACGTGTCTCGGGCGAAGCAAGTGACAGCGCTGCCGCGATCGAGCGACCGAGCGCCCGAGCCATCCAGTGTCGGCTTTTGTTTTGCTCGCGTATATTGTTTCGTGTTTCGGTCGAAAAACAATAGACGCGTCCACACAGAGTGAGCAGCTTCGCTTGTCAGTTTCCTCGCGCGGAAAATGCCTCGCGAGGATGCGCGCTCTGTGGGGACGCACCTATTTAATAATTTGTGTCTATTTGCACAAATAAAATCCACGTTGCAATCATAAAAAAATCGCGGACTCAAAGCTTCCTAAACGTCATTCAAATACCTGGAAGTCGACGTTTGTGACAGACCTCATTTCACTTGAGTGCACTAGCACATTCATTCTAAAATTTTTTAAATCTTCGCGGTAACCACAAAAATTCCTCACGTAAAGCTCCTACGTGATTTAGTTACGTGGAACATGACGTTAGTGACAGTCCTAATGTCACTTGTGTCCACTTGCATATTCAGTTAGCGGGAACGTGCTCCCATTGGCTGGCTTCCAAATTGGCCTCGTTAGATATATTAACCGTATGCACTACATAATTGTTCTACGGTAAAAACCTAGTAAACAGTCTGCTGTTACCTGTTTTCACTTTCTGTGGAATAATGGGATTAGTTACGAAGTCTGGGTGAGCGGTCTAGTGAAAAATAGTTCGATTAACTATTTATGGCTGTTTTTTGTTTAGCTATTCGGAACTTAGTTTTTTGTTTCTGTTTGCTTTTTTATTGAATGTTTTTCTTTTGACTACCTACCTACAAAGTTATAATTCTAATTACTCACATAAATTTTTGACTGGCCTGTTGGTCTAGTGGTTAGTGACCCTGACTGCTATGCCGGAGGTTGTGGGTTCGATTCCCACCCAGGACAAATGTTTGTGTGATGAGCACGATCATTTGTTCTGTGTCTGGGTGTAATTTATCTATAATATGTATGTATTTAGAAATATATAAGTATGTTTATCAGTTGTCTAGTACCCATAACACAAGCTCTGCTTAGCTTGGGACTAGATGGCGTTGTGTGTGTTGTGGAATATTATTATTATTATTATTATTAAATCCAAGTGGCGGTAATGAAGACAGTGGAACTTACCTGTAAAGATAAATCAAAAAATTTATTACAGGTAAAATAATAAATCACGTACACGAATATCAAAATCATTTAGTGCCAAAGTAATTATAAAAAATCTCATCTTCTAAGATTTTTAATTAAATGTCACTATTAAAAACGGATCATTATAAATATCAGAGAGATAGTGAAGTAGTCTACAATTAAGCGCTTCAGTCGCTGTAACGGGCGCTTCCTCGCTGCTTCCTCAAAAAAAAAACAAATAATGAGGAGCGCTGCCCTCCCTCTAGGCGAGTCATCGATACCACAACGAGCATTACTAACGATGCTTTACGGCCTCATTAAAAAGGCCAATGCGTCAGAATTCCATTTAAAGGCCGAATTCTCCTCTGTGGAGGTTTTGAGTTACGAGTTTTTTTCTACACGCTATTGTTACGAGTACTTATATTGAATTTTCTGACCATGTGTTCTGAAAATGTAAGTTATTTTTTATGACCATCGTTAGAAAGATTTTTAGGAATCTGATAAGCAAATTCCTAATTGGGCAATTCGTAGTAATTTAAAAAATAGTACAACCGTACAACATTGTAGAAACTCTGATGTCAGACTTCAATTCAATTCACTCAGGAATAGATTTCGATATAAAGCATACTCATATAAAGGATGCCTGTGTCCTAGCACTAGAAACATTAACCGTCTTACTACAAAAAAGTTAAACATCGGTTGAACACATGTCTTAAAAAAGTAATAATATCAACGTCAAATGTCTTTTTTGCAGTTGACAACAATTTTAGACAAGTGTTCAACAGATGTTTATCTTTCCTGTGGTAAGACGGATTATGTCTAAAAATGTGTTACTACAAAACGACCCATAAATCAACGTCAAATGTCTTTTTGCAGTTGACAGCTATTTTAGACAAGTGTTCAACCTATGTTTAACTTTTTTAAGAAGACGTTAATGGTTGATTGTGCTAAGCTTATATTTTTGTTCATACAACCTACAAACTATTATGACATTCTAATTTAACTCATGCCTTCTCCTTTGGGGGTTGGTCAGAATTATCGAAAGCTATCTGCTACGATCCTCCTTCTTTCACCTTTTCCATGTTCAAACATCTCAAGCACAAAGGTTGCGTATACGCACCTATTCTGAAGAACCAGAACTCCCAATTCGCAATCCCACATCAAAACAAACCTAAACAGACTCGAAACTCGTATGTAAGTCACACATAAGACCACAAATAGGATTTTTTCTCATCATTTCTGCCACTAGATGTCGACAGCTACCCTTGGGATCTGTCGCCCGTATTCTAAATCACACCGACTCTCTAAGGATATGTCACAATCGTGCGAGTTATCTGAAAATAGACATAGAAGTATCGAGGTTACAGAATAAGCCCGTTTTGTTTTACGATTTTGGCGTAAATCGGTCGTGAGATATTGTAGATTTGTTTTATATTTGCTTGGATTAGGGTGTTTTTAGTTGTTTATTGAAAAGGTAAAGATCATGCCTTCATTTTAGGAAGTGGGTGTAGTTATATTCAAATATAATTGTGAACGAATGTGTAGAAGAAATTAACTTGACCATTATAAATAAGATAATGTGACCAGCCTAAATAATTTTGGCAAAACTTCATCGACACGAATAGAAAGAAAAATTACATTGATTCGATTAGAACCACACACAACAATCAGAATACTATATGGAAGAATTAAAATATAATTATGTACACAAAACAGATTAAAAAAAGGTTTAAAAAAACTGGAGGTTAGACATTAGTATAAAACAAAGTCACTACCCGCTGTCAGCTTAGATTTTGATGCGGTTTTTTTAATAGATAGAGTGATTCAAGAGGTTTATTTAAATGTATTTAAACATGCATAATACGTATATAGTAGAGTTTGTACCCGTGCGGAACCGGGTATTTTAAATCTATTATAAGTGCTTAATCCATTGATATTAAAATAACAAAGCAAAGGTATCAAGTTTAAATAAATAAGAGGTTAAAGTACAAAAGGCGAATAAAACCTTTCAGACAGGGAATTAATCGATATAACCTTTCAGAGTTCAGACAATAAATTACTTTATGACAACGATCGTTTAAAGGTTATACTGTGTGCTGTGTTGATACAAAGTTCTACGTTTAATTTTATTTAAAAATGGCACTTATGGTACCTTCCTTTTTATTAATTTGCTGGACAGTGTACATAGTAGTTTGCTATACTTCTTGCAATATTCAAGTTTATGTATCGTGTACATACATACTATGTGAGCACGATAAAAAAAAGTGCTTGGCCAAATTGTGACGTCATGCACGCTTTTCTAATACTTCATCATCATATATCAGCCGTAGAACGTCCACTGCTGAACATAGGCCTCCCCTATAAATTTCCAATAGGACCGGGTGGATCCAGCGCAATCCTGTGGTCTTCATCAGATCGTCTATCCACCTTGTAAGACGCTGCCACGCTGAGCTTGCCAATCGTAAATAAACAATAACAGCCTTACTACAAAAATTTAAACGTCTGTTGAACACTTGTGTAAAAAAAGTGTGACTGCAAAACGAACCTTTCAACGACATAATCTGAATTTTTTTAGATAAGTGTTCAACAGACGTTTAAAAGTTTTTGTGGTACGACAGTATTGTCTAAAAGTAACAATAGGGGAGGCCTATGTTCAGCAGTGGACGTCTTACGGCTGATATGATGATGATAATGATGAAAATGTTATTTGATGATATGGTGGTCATTGACGTTTTTGTTCTTATCATGGTCACAAAGGCTGAAACCACAGAACAAGACCCACAACGATCCTTTTGTTTCATCTACGTTCATAAATCTGATTATACAAACACACGGTTACGAATTTTTGTGTAAAAGAATAACAAAAATCCGTCTATCCTCATAAGCTTTCGCATATTATTATTAGTTAGACGAGTACAAGTGTACTACTTGCTCAACACTATTTATCGTTACGTTAGTGACGTTCCACCAAGCCTGGAATTTATTTCTTTGATCGATGCACAAAGGAAATGATTTCATTGCTATTCTGTTCCGATTGGTTCCTTTTTCACATAAATGAAAGGAAAACACATCAAAGGGAGAGAGGAATGCTTTTTTCGACGGGTTTTAGGCGCAACAGCTGATCGCTTTGTGCGTATGCGGGTCCTATATACCCACAAAGTACTGTAAATAAAAAGTGTTGTGGTGAACAGTTTTATTTTTGGAGTTACGTTTGTACTTTTTATTGCGCGTTTAAATCAGATGAATGAAATGAAACATAATTGCCTATCTTCTACTCTTTCTTTAATTTTTGTGTGAGAATGTCTTTTGAGCCTTTCAGTTATCTGTTCTGAAGTGGTTGAGTAACAATCGTCTATCTAACAACATCTGTTGATGAGACTGGTTCTTCTGACTAACAGTAACGACTGTCACTTCTCAGTCACTGACTAACAGTAACGACTGTCACTTCTCAGTCAGGAAGAAAACTAGAAAGAGAGAAAAAAAATATATTTGACTAGCTCCAACAAGAGCACACAACATATACACACCATCTCATACTAGAGAACAGTACCCTGAGCACTAGTTTTCAGTATTTGAGACGTAAAGTAAACTGGAACTTTGACAATTTCAAATTGACAATTTTCAAGGAAAAAATTAGTTCCTACTTCGCACACCAGAGGCGCTGTTCCATTTTTTCATACAAGAAACGCTGTAAATACTGGAAAAACGCTGTAAATTAAAAGAGTGAAAACTCGTGCTCAGGGTACAGATACCTACACACAACAAAAAAAAGTGGTAAAAAAACAATAAAAATTATAAGTAAAGAATTCCAAGTTCAAATCTAAACAACAATAAAAGTAAGTTTCATTGTTTTGCTTCTTTAGTTAATATCTCAGACACAAAAGACTTGCCGTTTAAGGAACACAGTGTCTACTTTCTAAGTCCGTCAACGAAAACATGGGAATGCATTTAGATGTACCACGGTACGGTATTTTTGTGTACTTCCTTTTCTATTGTATTCTCGTGATAAAATAGTGTGCCTAAGGCTTTCCAAATAAACTTTAAAAAAATGTACGAACCGAACGTAACGTCAAAATCAAATTGCGGCCGGATAATACCGCCATGATGGGCACATGTACACGATGCCGCAGCCGCGCCGCGCCGCCGCTGCCGCTCCGCCACCGCGCCGCTTTTACGGTCAGTTCACACAGAGACGCGACGTGACGCAACGAAACTGCAAATGTGTATCTTATCGTGTAGTAAATAAAGTTAGATATTGAGTCGCTATTAAAATGTAGCGCGGCACTGCGCTGCGTTGCGAAAGGTGTATCTTTTCGTATAGGAAATAGAGTTAGATTTTGAGTAGCTCTATTGAAATGTGCGCGCAGCGTCATGTCTCGGTCTGAGCTGACCATTATTGTATCATACCTTCGCGACCGCGCCGCTACCGTGCCGCTAACGCGCCGCCACCGTGCCGCCATTCTCTAGTGCTTGATTACCGGCGGCGCGTGGCGTGGCGGCGGCATCGTGTACATGAGTCCTGAAGTCATTTTGATACGACGCTAGTGTCTATGTCATTAGATCAAATTGAATAAAAAAAAGTGTAGTAGGTACCTTCGCAGGTCATGAACGGTGGCGCGGACCTCTAGGAATTCCCCCTGTATCGTAGGTACGTTTACAAACATTGAAACTCACATACACAAACACTCAAACCCGGAAAAAACCGATTGTAGATTATAAAATTATTTTTAAAGTGAAAACTGCTTTAGCGGCGTTGTACACTTTTTTGGTAATGAGAAAAATGTAAAACTCGCGTCAGGGTTACGTGACCCTGATCGAAAAAGTGTAAGACGTAATTTAAATAAGCGCCATCTATCGCTCTTAGCGTGAACCACGTAGAATGAAAATTCGTAAGACGAAGAGGCAAACGATAGCTTGCATTTTAATCGCGCATCGCCATCTATCGAGCATAATTATATGAAAACATTTGTGATTTGACACCTGTATGAAACTAACAAGATGTAACAAAATTCGTTAATTTCAGATGTGTACCACTCCAGTTTTAAAATATAGCACAGTAATAAAAAAGTTTTCACTTTTATTGGCATTCACTTCTTCTTTCTCATTAATACGAGTACCTATCTTCTCTGCTCACACAACCCTTTTTATAGGCCTCATCGCAGTCGAGTAAAGGCGTTGAATACAATCATAATAACACAAAACTCGAAAGCAGTTTAAGCCGGTAAGTAATTTTGTAAAATAAACACAGAAGATAATAGTAATATCGAGATACGCCTGCTTATTGTGTTAACATAGAATTACGGACGCGGCGTAGGTATGTAGTTACGAGTTTTGATATCAAAGATGCTATGTTAACTTATTATAACACAGTATTGTTATACCTACTTATTTGATGTTTGATTATACAGGAAGACTTTTTTACCACCGTCCAAAATTCTAGGCATTAGGTATCAATCACTAACCCCATTTTTAGGGTTCCGTAGCCAAATGGCAAAAACGGAACCCTTATAGATTCGTCATGTCTGTCTGTCTGTCTGTCTGCCCGTCCGTATGTCACAGCCACTTTTTGTCGAAAGTATAAGAGCTATCCTGTTGAAACTTGGTAGGTAGATGTATTATGTGAACCGCATTAGGATTTTCACACAAAAATAAAAACAAAACAAATTTTGGGGGTGCCCCCCATACTTAGAATTGAAACTCAATATTTTTTTTTCAACAAACCCATACGTGTGGCGTATCTATGGATAGGTCTTTAAAAATGATATTGAGGTTACTAATATCATTTTTTTCTAAATTGAACAATTTGCGCAAGAGACACTTCCAAAGTGGTAAAATGTGTGTCCCCCCCCCCTATAACTTCTAAAATAAGAGAATGATAAAACTAAAAAAAATATATATAATGTAGACAACAACAAAAACTTCCAACGAAAATTGGTTTGGATGAGATACAGTTAGCAGTTTTTGAGATATAGTACATTTTCAAAAACCGCAAATATAACTTTGCCATTCATACAAACACTATGAAAAACAAAGTTATTTTTATTGTTTGTGTATATTACTAATTTCAATATAATTATATCCCTAATCTATGCTTGCTACTACGGAACCCTTCATGGGCGAGTCCAACTCGCACTTGGCCGGATTTTTTGAAAAAAAACCGATTCGTAAAATTTTCATAATACCTATATTAAATCATTTTCTCATAAGAATTATCCGCTCTTCGTGGTCACCAAGCTAAACGTTAATAATAATACACTTGCCGGCTTGCCGGCGCATGAAACGGGCAGAGCGAGCGCACCCCGCTAACCCCCCGCCCCGCCCCGCTACACCTGAGCGACACGTCACAGCGCGGTGTCCAGATTCATCAACTTTTGAAAGATAACTTTGTGACGTGATATCTCAATATTTTTGTATTGAGTGATACAAAAAGAAAAAACACGTATTCAATGATTTTCGCCAAAGATTAATATATCAAAATTTGGATGGTGACTAAAAAATCATCCAGCTTGGTTTATTCTCAGTTCTCAAAATTCTTTTTTTATTCAATGATAGGTTCGCGATAGATCACTAAATTGCCTGATGGTAAGCCACGATGTGGTCGACGATGAAGCACGCTATCTACAAGAAACCTTTATTTCTTTCTTGACTTGGAGACCCCAAGGTTATACCTATCAAAAAACACATTTAGCCTCCACACGACCGTAGGTGTTCTTTTGGGATATATGAATTATGTTTACATTCCCAAACGGGAATACAATAGTTGCTCTAAACATTGATGCCCTAAAAATAGTTTCTAAGACGGGAATACCTTCCCAAAAAAACCTCCATACACAAAAAGTTCTTAAAACTACACAAACAGATGTAAAACTAACGATTACAAACTGAACAGTAGTTTCTATTTGGTTGAACTAGTAACAAGGGTAAATAACTTGTAAACTGTAGACTTGCTGCCTCATTGGTGTGCGTTCAAGTGTAGCACATAGTATGGTACCTGCTTCTAAAGGTGGAAGAGTAGATGCTCGAAACAAGGAATACTTGAGTATCTCATCTAGTTTTGTGCAGTGTGTCACAATTTCTTCTTCTTCCTGCCCTAATCCCATTCTACTTGGGGTCGGCGCAACACGTTTTCTTCTTCCATTCTCCCCTATCAGACGTCACAGTATCATTTACTCCTTTTTGTGTGTCACAATATAAATGTAAAAAATATGTTTTTTGTTATTCGAAAAAATATTTTTAATGCGGAAGTAGGTATTTTTCTTTGTTACCTTTTCGCGCCCATGCCACGGAATCGATCATCCTTAAAGCAATGAAGGAATTTACAGTCCAGGCGCAAGAAATAAAAACTTGTCAAAATGCTGAATGCACATTCCAAAGCGTAGATGTCTATGGAGAAGAACGAGCAAGAAACTCCATGGACACGCCTTTTTCTTCTTTGGACTTCACACATTTGTCAGAAACACGAATACGTTTATGTAAAACTATCCTTCCCTCTAAAACCACTTCATGATAATAAGTATATTCGTTGCGTATGATACTCGTACTTTCATAGCGCGTAAGTAATACGATAATAAGTATACGAATGATTAGCGATCACACGAAGCTTTTGCAGTTTTTGGTAGCAAATATCGTCTTAGAGAAAATTGAGCGTAGGTGTAGGTATAATATTGAAATCCAGCGTTTTGAAACAGGTGAATGAAGTAGGTTTGATAAAGCAATTTTTTTATTTGAAAAAAATGGTGCCCCATTATGATGGGACGTTTAAAAATATTTTAACTCACATATTATGCGAACAGACCCAGAACAACTACTTGTAGGCCAAATATGTGTTTCTAGTGGGATTTAAACCCACTATACAAAGCGTGAAAACATAGTTTGAGTCAAATATATAAAAAAATGTAGGCTGTCTATTGATTGGGAAGGAGGAATAAACATTTGTCAAAACGGAGAAACAATAACAGCCGCACAGGTGGATTTTCAAAGAGAAACCACGCTTGCTCCCGTTGATTTGTGAATGGGCGACCGTCTTGGGAAGCACGCCTGCAATACCACAGGTAGGTAACGCCTGCACGTTTTACACGCCCCTTTTTGAGGGTCTGAAAAGTAGGAAGGATTGGTATGCTGTTGGCTTGACCATCGTTGAGTCTTCTTCTTCTTCTTCTTCTTCAACCTTTAGTCACCCAATGCTGAGTGTAGGTCTCTTCCAAATCTTTCCACTGCTGGCGGTTTTGTGTTATGGCTATCCAGTTTCTTCCGGCCACCTTAACAAGATCGTCTGTCCACCTAGTCGGTTGTCTCCCTACATTCCTCTTTCCCGTTCGTGGTCTCCACTCCAACACTTTCCTTCCCCATCTTCCATCCAGTCTACGGCATATATGGCCCGCCCACTTCCACTTTCTTTTTGCTATCACCCATGCTATGTCTAAAAGTCTCGTTCTTCTACGAATTTCTGTGTTTCTCACCCGGTCGTAGAGAGAGATGCCCAACATGGCTCTTTCCATAGCTCTCTGAGTAACTTGCATGCGGTGGATTATATGCTTGGTGAGCGTCCAAGTTTCAGCCCCGTACGTCATGACTGGGAGGACACATTGCTCGAACATGCGACGCTTTAGGTTAATGGGGACCCGCTTCGACTTCAGTACGTCCGACAGCTTACCGAAAGCACCCCACCCTAGCTGGATACGACGATTTATTTCGCGCTCTTGAGAGTTCACTAAACTCAAAGTCTGTCCCAAGTACACATACTCCTTGACTTTTCCTATTTGCTGACCATGCACTAGAATGTGATCAATGTCGTCGTCACAGCACATTATTTTAGTTTTTGAGGCATTCATTTTTAGACCAACACTGAGTGACACGTTATATAGTTCCTGTACCATAGTCTGCAAATCCTCGACGTTGCTGGCGAAGATGACAATATCATCAGCAAAGCGCAGATGGGTTAGCCGTTCACCATTGATGTTTAAGCCTCTATGTGACCAGTCGAGAAGCCTAAATACATCTTCTAAGCAAGCCGTAAAGAGCTTAGGTGAAATCGTATCTCCTTGTCTCACCCCTCTTTCAACACGTACTGGATTCGTGAGCTCGTGGAGTTTGACCTGTAAAGTGGCCGCTCGGTACACTTCCTTAATCGCCTCTATATATCTGTTGTCTACCTGACATCTTTTTAACGAGTGGATGACTGCCCAGTGTTCAACAGAGTCGAAAGCTTTTTCGTAATCGATGAAGGCCAATAGTAATGGTTGATTGTACTCGTTGCACTTCTCGATCACTTGGCGTACTGTGAAGATGTGGTCTATGGTTGAAAATCCACTCCTAAACCCTGCCTGTTCCACTGGTTGTGCTGAGTCCAGTCTGGTGGTAAGACGGTTTGTGACAACTTTAGTAAAAAGTTTGTATACGTGGCTAAGTAGTGAAATGGGTCGATAGTTTCCTAGATCAGTGTGGTCTCCCTTCTTGTGCAGTAGTATGACGACCGCATTTTTCCACGACTCTGGAGTTATTCCCTCGATTAGCACTTTATTATAGAGTACTTGTAGCTGCTTGAGTACTGGACGACCCCCAAGAAGAAGTTGTTCGTAGGTGATTCCATCTTCTCCAGGTGATTTCCCTTTCTTCATTTGCTTGATAATAATGATCGTTGAGTAATAATGGATAAATACTCTACTTGAGTTCTGAAATTATTGCATGCAATATAGACGGAATATTCCCCAGGGAAATAATGCAGTGAGCTCCTTGCTAACAGCACGCTATGTATATTTTTATTAGCTGCTTCTAAATAGGTCATGGGATTTATTGGAAACCTGCAAAGAAATCTTCTTAGAGATAATTTTTTTTGGTACCTTAATTGTGACTTAATATTATAAATATGAATGTAATCCAAGTAGAAGTCTAAAATAAAAATACAAAACGATTCCTATTACATTTTTAAATGCTAACCATAGAATATGATTGTTCACGTTGGGTTGCAAACCGTAGGTATGTTTCTAATGGTAATTAAATCATTAACGACTAAGAACAATTACCATATCAACCATAAGTTGCACGTTTCTGTAAATCGGGTCTATTTTAATAGGAGCCTGAACTGTGAGCCCCATTAGAATAAGAACATAGGAAGAATAATACCAAGCACATTATAGAGAGGGTTCACTTAATTATTCTGAAAATTACCTCTTAAACCATTCCCGAATTTTAAACGACATAATCTTTCCATACAATGAATGGACTGGGCGAAGCCCGATATGGCTTGAAAGATGGTGAGAGCCGAAATGATGAGTAAATAGGGAATAATGGATTAAGAAGACATGATGCTAAAAGCGACGACCTGTGAAAGGCGGCCGGCAGAGACTGGATGAGGAAAGCTCAAGACAGTCACTGGCGCACATTGGGAGAGGCCTGTGTCCAGCAGTGGACGAATACAGGCTAATGATGATGCAAAGAGCAAAGGGATCGTGAGGTCTTTTAAGGCCACAGACCACTATGGTGTTTAAAAGCCTTCTGTGATCTGAAGTACCTATTTCACAAACACGCACACATAACACGTTTGGATGTTTCAAGACTGCTTTGCGTCCGTCACGTCGCCGTCCAGGTCCAGTTGAAAACCAGCGTCGAGCACTAGGTAGCTGCTCGACAATTTGCTGAACTGGACCTATTTGATGTAGCCGTGGGACACACAATGTTATCTTTGATTTTTCGTTGTTGTTTTTTAATTTGCAATGTATTCCTTTGTTATCATGTTCTTTTTTTTTATTATTATTATTTCTTTACTTGTTTGTACTGTGTACCGGCTCTCAAATAAACGTTTTTTTCTTTCTTTCTATTTTAAATTATGTGTGGACCTATTTATTGGGACGACTTGAAGGTACGAGTTCGTCGTTTGACTGCAGGCAACAATAGCAGCCGTGTCGCTGTGGAACTGTCTCCTGGTTTCTATATTTCTAGGAAATATCTACCGTAGCTAGCGACACGTCGTTCGAACACACATCGAACGATCGCAGATCAGGTGGCCAGAGTAGTTCCAAAAAGCTGAATTTCTCGTTCCCTTGTTTTTTGAACGCTGTTTACACGTTGCGCCATCTATTGGTAGTGTTTCAAACTACTTACCAACCAACACGTCTGATATTGCAATCAAATCAATGTTGTATATATAATATAACGACTTCTCAGCTTTGTGAGTAGTGGTTGCGATGGCCTAGTTGGTTAAGGCGTCTGGAGTACCTATCCAGGCCCTGCAGTCTCGACAAATATAACGACAAAAATTGGTCGTGAAGTCTAATCGATGTCAAATTTCTTTAATAGATTTTCAACGTTACACTTTGAAAATAAAGTTGCAAATCTATTAAAGGAATTTGATAACGATACGACTTATCGACCGATTTTTGTCGCTATCTAATGTCGAGACTGCAGGGGCAGAAGACGTAGGTTCGAGCCATGCTTGCAACTGAATTTTTCGTTTCTTTTAAAATATCTTTGCGAAGACGCGACGCAGGCGCAAAAATATGACTTGTATAGCTCTGTCTCTTTTCCACACTGGAAATACTCTGAATTTAGGACGTCATTGTAGGCTACCAGAGTGCCATCGATACGGGAGCGACCATCTGCAGTTGGATTCGGAATCATGACTGCAGCGATGTGTTATTGCGACATGTCGCGACGTCGTGTCGTTGTTTGCTTGCTGCTGTTTGCAGTTGGCTTTATGGTGTGTTTGTGGGCCAAATTATCGAATTTAAGCTTATGTTGGATATACGATCTAGAATGTAAACTGAAGATAGCAAGGTTAACATTAGCAGGTACGTTACTCCCAAATATTTTAAACATAATTCGTTTGTATTTAAAACTTAAGCTGATTCCGTGGTGCACTATGAAATGCATTTAATACAGAAAACATATAAATACCTTGCAGTATGTACAGCCTTCCTCTGTAAGCTCAGACTATGTTATGAATCTAAGTAAAAGCCTGGTTTATTCAGTGAAATTACCTACGTAGTGATATACGAAGATATGTTGGTTTGATTAATGATGCTTTTCAGAAGGTAACCGTAAACCACAACGGCGACATTGACAATCCCAATGATAGGTATACCGCAGCCACAAGTCCAGATTCATGCATTTTATTTTATTTTCTTAAAAACCGTTGCCTCACATTATGATTTAGTGGTTATGTGTGCAATCACAATCAACTTTGGAAAAGAAACTTGAACGTTTATTGCAAGCAAAATATGGAAACGATGAAACACGTTTATACTTTCGTTATTACCTTGTTGAAACTTAACAAGGTGATTCATAATACATATACTCGTAATACTGCACCATCGCATAGCGTGTTTGAATATGTATACCTACCTTCTAATAACACATACTACCCTAGTACTTCCAACAGAAAATAATATCCTACTAATATTATAAACGTGAAAGTTCGTGAGGATGGATGAATGGATGTTTGACGCTCTTTCACATAAAAACTTCAAAACAGATTTTGATGTTAAACACACTTAGCTCAATGGCTGAGCGAGCATCTGTAGCGGGTTCGACCCCACTCCGTCACGAAACAAATATTTGTATAACTTAAAAGTAGTTGTTCGGGTTCTGACCCGACACAGAAGAAGTTCCAAGGTTTAAAAACAAAAAATCTTTCCATACTCTCATGATCATGATATGAGGTTCCCGTGGTTTAATTTTCGAATCACACGCGAGTAAAACCACTGGCAACATACGAGTATATTATAAAATACTCTGAACAAAATAAATCCGCGTCTCGAAGCACAGACTCCCGGGAAATCTTAATTTCATAAATTAAAAACGTCCTAGAAATGTTGTGAATGAAATATTATCTTTTTCATAGATGTTCTGTATATTTTTAATACGTTGCCTGCAGGCTTTCTGCAAACTATATATGTTAAAAGAGCTCTGCTAATCTATTGATTTCAGTATATTTTGTTAACCGTCGGTTTTATGTTTTTCGCCATAGAAAAATAATTTTCTTAAAATTGATTTCCTTCGTTGTTGAAATAAATGTGTATGCTATGTGTATTATTTATAATTCGGTGAGGAGGAGGTCGATTAATAATTACAATCGTACCGGAAGTTTGGTCTGTGGATACTGCCACCCGTACTTCGGAAAGCACGTAAGCATTAGTCCCAGCTGTCATTTGTAGATCTTTGACAGTAGTAATTTTAGTCAGAAACTTGTATCATTTTACCCAGTTTCTAGGTTGCGGAGGTCAGGCCATAAAATACCGATATTCAGCTGCGTTAGGTTATACTGGGAGTCGACCCAATAGGCGGGAAAAGACTAAGCAGATGATGACGGATTTGAAGAGCAGAGTGATACTTTCCTTGTCCTATAATGAACATTTGACCAGGTTCAGGTTTTGATCAGGTCCTATGGTAGTTAACACGAATTAAACTTGTTATAAATGTCTGAGTTTGTGAAGATAGACGATGTTTGTTACTCTTTTACACAAAAACTACTTAACGGATTTGCATGTTTAGTACTAATCCGATAAGTAGCTTTTAAACACATAGGATAACTTTCATCCCAGTACTACGTTCCTGTGGGTTATTATTTAACAAAGCAGGTGAAATCGCTAGCAACAGCTAGTTTGACACGTGATAGACATTATATACTGTTGTTTCATACATATAGCGGACAACAGCAGAAGCACGAAAGCGCTGCATGCACGCATATTACGATTGCTTTGAATAACTTTAAATTTTCCACGAACGTACAACACACACATTGTTAATAAAACCATGTTATAGTACGGCTTGAATGAGCTTCAAACACGCTATCTGTGTACCCCAAAATAGAAAAAAAAAAGCATTAGACCTTGCAATGTCTATCACGGTATTCATACCGGTATTGTACATATATTTTTTTGTTCTTTTTTGCCCCACACGAGGAATTGCAACTGTATCTTAGTTGCGTTTACAAACATTCAACAAATAAACATACAAATATTTGTTCTATACGGGAATTGAAACCCAAGACACGCAGCGCAGCAGTTGATTCCTCAACCACTTCGTCAACCGTGCCGGCAAAATGCGATTCCTTTTATACGCTTTAGCAAAACGTATTTCAATAGTTGCGTCCAGTTGCGTGCACACCACGTCCACACAGAGCGAGCAGCGAGGCTTTTGCTACGCGACGAAACTGCCTCGCGAGGCTGCTTGCTCTATGTGGACGTGCCTGAATAGATGCGTCCACACAGAACGAGCAGCCTCGCGAGGCATTTGATGCGCGAAGCAGCTCACTAACATTATAACGTAGTGTTCTCTTTTCTAATTCTCTAAAACAAACAACAATCATATGAAAATAACATAACTATTGTATTGTATAACGGGCTGGTATCCGCAATTCCACGTCATATGCGCGTATTTTGCGTGCGGGAATAACATAACTATTACAAATATTATTAAAAAAACATTCACAGTATATTTTTTAATAAATGCTAAACGTAATTGTCGTTACAATATAGCGCCAAATCCGTCCTATTCTTAGTTCAAAAGCATTTTAACTCCAAATGCACTCTACACTTTAGTACATTATATTAAAATAATATACTTTAAAATTAATAATGACGAGTATTAAAAAAGACAGACTGTTCTCAAGAACGTGTGGTGTTTTCTTTTAAAACACGAGTGCTTGGCCTGGATTCTCGGTTTGCAGAAGAGTAATACAATACTTCTGCGGCGATAAAAACTTTCTAGACAGTGTCTGTAGACATAAAATAAGTATTTTAATACTGAAATGTGGTTTCCTTTGGGTTTCTATTAAAAAACGGATAGTTTTACAATATTAGGTAGGTAAAGATGATTTATGAGGAAAGAAAAATTCAGTTTGCAAGTGGGATTCGAACCCGCGTCTTCTGGATAAGAACTCCAGACGCCTTATTGTTATTTTATAAAATATCATATTAATCTTTTTGAGCTATTGTTTCAATTTATTTCAATTATATTCTCTATTAGTACACAAGTCAAAAGAAAGAACATAAAAAGTATCAATCGCATGCTCGCGTTTGAGACACAGCTAATGTTCGCACTGTCTATTCTAGTACGTTAATACATTACAGTTTTATGCATTATTGTTATTTTTTGTTATAAATAATAGTAAAATTGTTATTAATTTTATTCCAATACTGGCTGATACCAGCGGCTAAAATTATCCCACGGGAAGATAAAATCGGGATAAAACTATCCTATATGTTAATACAGGTTATAAACTATCTGCATAACAAATTTTATACAAATTCATTCAGTAGTTTTTGTGTGAACGAGTAACAAACGTCCGTCCATCCAAACAAACTTTTACGTTTATAATACAGGGTGTAAGGATTTTTAATAAAAAAGTAATTAATTCACTACTTTCACTAAAAGTAGCAAGGTAAATAAAACTAGAAAATAATGGTGTCTTCTTAGATGTTTATAATGAAAGGTCATCGTATACCTAAATACTGTGTCCACTACCACAGTACCTGTAGTTCTATAAGCGCGGCTCACTATTAAAAAAAAACAAACATAATAAATAACAAAATAGGAAAAAACCGACCAAAAATTCCAACATGGGGCGTCCAGAATCATGTCCTGGACCCATGGTATCCGTTTGTGCGTCGATGTCTCTTACACCCTGTATAGTAGTAGGATGTAAGAAGTAAGGTTCCATGTCATTTTCAAATAGCTCAGTGATGCGCTGCGCCATAAACTCTCATAATTATCTTGTAACATAATATAATATTCCACAACTATCACACAACGCCATCTAGTCCCAAGCTAAGCAGAGCTTGTGTTATGGGCTAGAAAACTGATAAACATACTTATTTATTTCTAAATACATAAATATTATAGATAAATTACACCTAGACACAGAACAAATGATCGTGCTCATCACACAAACATTTATCCTGGGTGGGAATCGAACCCACGACTTCCGGCATAGCAGTCAGGGTCACTAACCACTAGACCAACAGGCCTGTCAATATAAGCACACTTCTTAGGGTGAGGCCAAACGAGCGTAATTTTTGCGTGAGGCGCAGAAATTCGGTCGCTTTCATAAAAAAAATTGCGTCGTGAGTGAGTCGTCTTTTGTTTTGTATGAAAGCGATCAAAATTCTGCGACTCACAACTCAAAAATTACGCTCGTTTGGCCTCCGCAAAGAATAAACATCGAAGAAAATTCTAACCCCTATTTAGAAAATGACATAACAAAACAAAGATAACGTATTTTTAATTCTGCATGTATATATATTATGTATAAAGTTCAAAATAAACGTGAAATATCTGAAGATACATTTTTATAAAGCAAATTGTTTCCCCTGTATACTCAACTTGATATTATTTAAATTGTTTCTTCTCTCCTTACCTACAAAGAACAATTTTGCATTTCAATCGAATTTGCAAGTTAGAATCTACATTTATGAAGTGTTAAGCCAGGTATAACTTGCCAATGAACTTTCAAAGGTGTAAAAAATTCAAAGAAAACATGTTAAATTGCATTTGATTATAAATGAATTAGATTTTGTCTATTATTGTACTCGAAACAACAGCACAATATTTCTACTATCATCGATATATTTGCCATGGTGGACTTTATAAAAAAATCTGTTATTTTTTAATCGAATTTTTATTGCAAACTACCACTCTTTGCGCAACTACACAAAAAATAAATATTGGCTAAACGGTTCCAATAAAAATATACCAACTAGTGACTTTTTTACTCTGTACATTGACCAGAAAAAAAAATGTTTTAGAATTTACATAGCGATGTTGAAACGTAAACGGTTAGTTTGATTACTACGCATCGCTATGCTACGAGCGTAGCACGTAGTCATGTAGCTGCGTAGCACTTTGCTACGAAATTAATAGTATTAGAAGTAATGTTTTCTAATGATGTTAGGGTACCTTATATTAGACTGGGACCCACATTTGAAACTTTATTATGTGTCTGTGACTCTGCCTTTGAGTTTGGTAGTCCAAAAGACGTGACTTTTAACACATTTCTTTTTCAAATTAAAGTCGGTGTGTTCAAAGACAGTCGGATAGTATCACCAGTTAGGTATTTTTATAGAGGCCTATACAGGGTGGAATTTTGGAAAGATTTTCGAAAATTCTCTTCTCCCACACCCGGGAATCGAACCGGCTAAAATCTGAAAAAATTATACCCTGTACTTTTATTGCATCGATCGTTAGGGTCAATTATAAGGATGAAATCTCTCTAACAAACATGATAAATTAAATGAAAGGAAAACTAGGAAATCTTAAATTAATTTAATTATTTACAAAAAATGGTAAACTAACTAATTAGTTGCTCGAAAAGGGCTCCATTCTCTTGGAATCTTTGAATGCAGTTTGCTTTCTATTCAAAAATAAAGGAATGTTTCCTTTGAGTAAATTTTCTATCTGCAGTATTAAGAGTACTTTCCCTCCCGGTGGCATTACAAAATTCCACCCTGTTTAGGCCTCTATAAAAATACCTAACACCGACTGTAATTTGAAAAAGAAATATGTTAAAAGTCACGTCTTTTGGACTACCAAACTCAAAGGCAGAGTCACAGACACATAATAAAGTTTCAAATATGGGTCCCGGTGGCATTACAAAATTCCACCCTGTATATTTTTATTTAATTTAGCGCTAGGCTGGCATTTGACTACCAACTCGCCTAATAGTAAGCGAAGCTGTGGTCGACGGTGAAGCAAACTTGCCTAGAAGTAACCTGTTCACTCTTAACTTAAATTAAAGACCCCAAGGTTATAGCTAGCAGAGATCTAAGACCCAGGCAGGGAATTCCACTTCATTCTCTATTTGTTGCAATACAAAGAGAGTGAGTGAGTGAGTGACCTTTCGATTGTAGACGGGACTTTGTATAATTGAACCCATAAGGGGTTGTTTCTGGGGTTGATAGTTTTTATGAAAAAGTAAAAACAAGCGATGAGATGCAACGCGGTGAGTCGATCGCTAAAATTTCACGCGTATGAAGTCGCAAGTAAAGTTAGTACATAATATGAGTAATTTAAAGAGAACAACATTCAGAATTACCGAGGTATTTCTAAATGTACGTTTAAAATGATAACAATATAAGTTAGATACAGTACTACAATGCAACAGCTCTATTCCCTATAGCCGTATCTAACAGTGCAACACTAATATGTCTCTCGGACGACATTAACGACTTGTTACTTTGTACTTGTCTTAAGTGGAGCAAACACTGGACTTTTTGTTACAATATCGTTTGTGGGTAATGGTCCGTTAAATTACACATATTTGCAGCCACAGTTTGTGAGATAAAAAAGTGCTGACTGCCGGTTGCAGTTACTAGTACTTTATTTGTTACCTTTTACGATTCAAGAAAGATGTAACTCCAACATCATAAAGTGGAACTAGATGATTACTTTCCAGCCTTTTATGCCCTAAAACATACAGTTTTGGAGCTGCTACACTGACATATAAGGTGCTATATTATTATCTGCCACCGCTTTAATGGGAGATCGTATTGCGTGTATAGATTACAATAGTAAAGATAAATAATTGATTATTTGTCATATTTTTTTTTCATACAAAAATAATTACGTATAAATTTGACTGGATTTATTAGTATAAAACCATCCAGTAGACTTAAGCTGTTGCCGCTCCGCACTGAATTCATTGAAATCATTTCGCAAAACGCCGGCGCGCCTTTCATACACTGTTGTCATACTTATCAAACGATACCGCTGCGCGCCGGCGGCGGCGACTGGTCGATCGCCCCGCGACACATCGCGCGTAATTTGTGAACCACGTTATGCAGAATAGAGCCAATGTTAATTTAACTTGTTTATTTTCTCAAATTGAATCAACTGTTCCAAGGTACGAAATTTCTTCACTATTGTAATCTTTAAACACAATACTACCCCCCATTAAAGCGGTGGCAGATAATAATATAGCACCTTATATATCGTGTACCTAAGTGACATTTAGACTGAAACCTATAAAGTGAACACAGATTTAGCTCAAGATTATCAAGATTTATCCGCATAATAAACCTTATTAATATCTAGTATGTCAATAAAAAATTAGAGACTGCATAATTATTATTATAACAGTAAAATGGTCTATTTTTGGGTGATAGAATCATCAAATGAGTCCTCTCGCCCTGTGTAGAGCGATAGAGACTCTCAGACTTATAATGACAAAAATCCACCCAGTTCTTTCGGTTATCCTTTGCGTTCCTGGACCGAGATCTAATTAAGACGGTACCAGAACCCAAAATAGCTTAACATGACCTATTTTAAACCCCTTTCTTCAACAGAATCAGAAACAAATTATAATAAAAACTTAGTGCTAGCATCGCCGCTCGTATCGAACGATAAAATATCAATTTCGTGCGACAAGCTTTCCTCTGCCAACGTTATAAGTTTTAAAGCTCCGAACATGTGACATATGCGAAATTTTAAATTGCATTATAAGAGTGTAGACTTATCTTTTCGGGAAGTCTACTTATGATTGAAATTGGAGGACTTGTGAATCAACGTTTTGACAAACGATTGTTAGCGAAGGTTCATTGGGGTGCTAAGACAGGTAACCTCCACGTGCGTCCGTGGACTGGAGTTCCCTCTCGGATACGTCTGGGGGGAAGACCAGTTTTTCGGGCCGGTGCGCCCTGGGATGCGGGCAAAGACTCTTCCTTGGGCACTGTGTGCCTAAGGGGGTTTCTTTGCCCGTATGCGAATAGCCTGTCGGGTGGAAGCTCCAATGCGTGTCCCTCTGATTAGCAGAGGGCACAGCAGCGGAGCGGGCTTGCGGACGGTGAGTAATGGGTAAGCTCGCCGTCCGACCAAGAACCAAGCCCGGGTCGGTGGCGTGTCGTGTTTCACGCGTCACCGACGGGGCCCCTTATGGGGCCAAATGCCTGCCGGGGTCGCGGATTTTTTCTTAATCCAGGATACCGTGGCCCCGGAACGTAAAGGGCATCCGAAGGAACACGGGTGGATTTTAGTCAGTAAGAGTCTGACAGTCCCTTCCGCCCCACCCAGGGCGGGAGGACTCATTTGATGATTTTGCCACCCTAAAAAAAAAAAAAAAAAAAAAGCGAAGGTTCATTATTATTTTATTACAGGATATTTTCACAATAACTTGTCTAAGAATAGGTCATAAAATATCCTTTTACTATTTTTATACTTATCGTTCAATACCTTTTGCGTTAAAAAGTAACTGACATCACTCTATACAAACTTTAATATTTATTTAATAGTATAGTAAGTATAGTAAAATTCGTCGCCATTTTTAACCTTACCGTTTCGTTTTATAATAAAAAACACGGCAATGTTTCCGAGTTTCACCAATAATGGTCTATATTACATCGGTTTCACATAGGGAACAAAACGTGATCATTAGCTGGCGCACGAGTGCCCTCGACATCTATAACATTACGCGGATGAGGGCGCCGACCGTCTGACGTAGAAACCGTTCTAGAAAGAATTTGCGGAATTTTTCGATGTAATTTGTTGATACGGAATGGCTTTTAATCGGTCTCTGAGATATTTTTTTTGTTTCTGATAATTTAATATCATTAAATGAGTTGTTCTACCTTGGGTAGAGCAGAAGGAATCATCAGATTCTTAAATAAATAAATAAATTACCTTTTATTTCTTGCATTCCAAAATAGTGAAATCATGCAATTTCTTACTGGCTAAAATCTACCTTGTTCCTTCTGTTACGACCATGATAGCAGTTCAATCCCGCGATGCAAAGATATAGGGAAAACGGACATTAAGTTTTTGCAGTTAATATCAACTCAAAGTCTGACGTGACCCTGGAACGTAAAAGGCTATTGAAGAACACCATGGATTTAGTCAGTAAGAGTCTGACAGTCTCTCCCGTCCCACCTTGGGAGGATTCAGTTGATGATTTTACCATGATGAAATAAAAATGTAGAACTACCCAGGTAAACTTTGTAATATTGTAAGCTGTAGTTCGCCTTCTCCTACAAAGGAGCAATGTATTATTAGATAGGAAAACTCTTTTTTTTTATCAAAGTATCTGCCATGTATAGCGATGTCAAGGCCCTGGTGCCACATGGGGCCTGCCCTTTACTTGATATTTAGCTAGCATTGTTGCCGCTCAGAGGGACTATTAATATCTTTAAGAGGCATAAACTTTAATATCCTGATAACGGTACAATATATCATACTTTATGGGACTTGGGGCTGAAAATAAACAATGTAACCCTACTGAAGGTGACATTTTTTAATGAAATATTGGACTGAATTTGTCGTTAGTTCGTTGACTTCAATCTCATTACGGAATTGGTTGAATGCTTCAGACAGGCTTGCTAAGTCGTGAACCGTAACAGGGGGTCTAGTCTCTAAGCACGGAAACCGTAGTTTCGGCCTTAGTGACAGACGTTATTACAATGAGCTTGAACTGAGAATTAAGGATATTCTGGGTTTGACAGATAGCTCCTTACTCTACACTACACTCGGTCATGACCTGCGGAAATTCGTGGTACCTACTACATTTTTTTAAATAAAATAGATACTTAGCACCGCGCCAAAATAACTTCTGCGTGGCGGTATTATCTATCCGCAATTTGATTTGACGTTAGTTACGTTCGTACATCTGTATCCGTTCCTGTGTTTTTTTAACAACCACAAAAAAGGGTAAAATAACCTACAAAATAACTTTTCTTTCAGAAGTCGGTGCCTTTATTTTTTTTTCATTTCATGGTTTTTCTTGCCACCGACTTCTGAAAGAAAAGTTATTTTGTAGGTTATTTTACCCTTTTTTGTGGTTGTTTTTGAAGGCGGTTACATTTTTTTTGAAAAAGTTTTTTTATTTTACTCTTTTTAGTTTAAATATTCAACTCAAATTCTTGTCAAATAGGTAAATCAATCTCTTACATGTATGTGCACTAAAATTTTGTAATCCGTAGCACCGGTAACAACATCGCTCAAGTGCACAATATGCTAATAAAATTCCCTATCTCAAAAACTACTGAACCGATTTTGATGAAACTTGCAGTATTCCGTAAGTTAAACAATACTTAGTACAACAAAAAAAGAATTACTTAAATCGGACTTGTAGTTCCAGAGATATGCGAACACTAAATCAGTCGATGCCTACTCCAAGCCGTTGAGGAGTTGTACCTTCCATCATCAGCTCATCCACCTGAGATGATGATTATCAGATGCAAATACTTGAACAGATTTAGAAAATATATGAAAATGGTACTATGTGCCTATAAAATTTGAAGGTTGCCCTCGATTTCCCTGGGATTCCATCATCAGATCCTGACCTGATGATCATGGGACCAATTGGAAAGTATACCCTTTCAAACAAAAGAAAAAATTTCCAAATCGGTCCAGGCGTCTTCGAGAAATCGGGGAACATACATAAAAAAAAAAAAAAAAAAAAGATTCCGACGAATTGAGAACCTCCTCCTTTTTTTGAAGTCGGTTAAAAAATTCAAAATTTGAAAATCGGTCTAATTTAGCTTTTGCAACATTTTTTCGAAAATGTTCTCTAATACTTTTTTAGACCTATGTAGGTATACTGCTTACGCGTATGAAATTTAATAAAATCGGTTCTGCCATTTCAAAACATGACTTTTGTTTGAAATGCCATACGGTGTATACACACGCTCACAAATAAGCTTCCTTGAACAAAATAATTATTAATATTTTCTTCATCATCAAAAAATATTTTAGCTCTCATACGAATTTTACCATCATTTTTCAAGTCAATTCCACGAAAAAACTTCAACTCCACTCAACGTCATTCAAAGTGCCTATTGTCAAAAATCTCAACTGGATGACGCTTTTCAACTTCACTTTGAATTTCGAATTCTTTCAGAGTAAATTCATAGAATACGAGTGTCAATGCCAGACTGTGTTCGAATCAGACTCAAATATCGATCTATTACCCCGCTATTCTATTATTCTTAGTTCAAAAGGCAAGCTACTCGTAAAACACTACCAGTGTCGACAACTTTATAAAACCAGCACACAATCTAAAGTTGTCCGTTCCAGTAAAACTTATGGATGCAACTGTACCGATTGAGTTCCCACTCTCCCGCTACACCGAGGTTCATTCATCAGTGCAAAGACACTGGGTTTCGTAGCGGTTGACTTGAATGAATCGCACTTGTCTATGGCACGAACATACGTCACAAAATGGCCGCCACGTCACTGGAATCGACTGATGGCGCGTTTACATTCGGTAGAGTAGGTTAGTAAGTATTGGTGGTAGAGTGAGCAAATATATTTTTCATCCCATCTATTCGAAAAGGACGACTTGGTTCGCCATTAAGTGCACCCAAAAGTGATGTTTTCTATAGGAAACTTTTAGCGGGCAGTAATGAGTTTTTAATCCTCTTTATAATATTAAGAGCGCCGCAAATAACTTTGCCGCGCACTTTTTGAATTTGGAACACCTTAGTGTTCAGCGCCAAATAAATCGAACGCAAATGTTGTTTGAATAAAGACTGGCTGGTACGACGGCCCATAGTCACGTCGTCGCTGCCTGAATAAAAACAATTACTTAATTTAAAAAAAAAACAATTAATAATGAAAATTATTAATGAATTATTTTTAAAAACATTAAATTACAACCTTCAGTTAATACATCCATGCCACTGTCGCCGCGCCCACATACATCCAAACAACGAGATTCACCGTCACATTTTCCTCAATATGAGCTAGATTCGGACAATTTCAAACACGCAGAATATAAAATCTTCTCTATTCCTAATAAAGCTGTATCAATAAATTTTCATAATTGCGAAAATGTCTCAAATGTAATAAGTTTTTAGTTGTTTTATTATTAGATACTAATTTTAATTTAGTTGTTACTCTATGTTTTATTAAATAATAATATTACAATAAAATATGAGGCGCTTTTTATTTTCCCATAGTGGGTGATGAAAAGTAGAGTGTATCACTCGGGCGCAAAATATATTTTAGCTCGGGCGACGTACTTTGAATCCGCTACGTTCAGGATTCTACTAAAGAATCCCTCGCTACGCTCAGGATTCTACTGTAGAATCCCTCACTTCGCTCTGGATTCAAAATAGCGCCCTCGCCGTAAAAATATTATTTTGCTCCCTTGTCATACAATCTACTATTTTATTTTCCCACGTTTTTTTAGAATTATTCAATCAGTTTTGTTAGATTTGTTATGAAAATAACATCAAGCTTGAACATATTAATTTTGTCAGTAAAATACTTACTCGTCACGCAAAATAATCTGGATTTTTATAGCGGGTCTTTACTTTGTCAATTTAAAAGCATCTCTGACTGGAAAAGTCAGAGATCAAAGGATTAAATGCTCTGGAATTAGTTGACCAATATTTTATTGTAGATTGATGATTTGGCATGTTTTAAATACGTTTTTCCAATCATTTATTACATTGATCTAATTTTTATGAGCCAAAAATGATGGGTACCTATTGATTGAATAAAAATTTATAAATGGTTTTAAAAAAAAGTCAATCGTTTTTATTTCCTTATACGGACAACGCTCATTTAAGTATCATCACGTAATATTATGACAAACATAATGATAACCACACAGTTTCATAAAGATACATGTAATGCAGAAGTTATGATATCTTTTTGGCGGGCTGCCTAATGTGACAGTTAGATGAATTTAATGCCGTACTTATAACATTAAAACCGATGCGTTAGGATAAACGTTGTCGGCGTTTTCATTTCCATTCAAAGAAAAGAAGAAAGAAAATATGTGCCAAATAAATCTATGTATTTTGTTACTATTACTCTACAGTTAGAAGATATTTTATATCTTCTAACATTTGATATCTACATAAAATCTACATCTCTCTCTCATCATCAAGAAAACTGAGCCACATAAACCGAGAGATTTAAAAGCCGGCAGCAAATATCCAACAAAATTCCTTTTTTAAAATCAAGAAGACGATGCATAAAACTTTTCAAAAAATATTGTCCCTCATAACTCCTCATTTTTCTAGCTATCTCGCTTCGCTCGAGGTTGCAGGTGGGTAACGACCAGTATCAACTATTCAGAGCACGCTGACATTGACTGATGGTCCGGCGATGTAGAACATTCCAAGACGTTATGTGGCCGGTTAGAAGAATTGCTTAAAGCCTCTGTGGTTGAATTAGCCGGATAGTTTGGCGGGAAATTAGTTTGATTGTTTTTGGTTGTATATTTTTGGGGTAGATTTATGTTGTTCTTCTAGATGCTGCTAGTGGCTTCGTCACGACTGGATAATTATCCCATGACAATATATAATCGGGATAAAACCTATCCTATGTGTTAATCCAAGTTAGAAACTATCTGTGTAGGTACCTTTTATTCAAATCCGTTCAGTATTTTTTACGTACGTTTATAATAATAGTAAGAATATAAGGATTTTCCTCCATTTTAGTTCGTGATTGGAGTGCTACAAATAGTTGTGACTTGAGTAGAATATCATTTGTATTCATCACACTTATAAAAAGACGGTGACCGGTACAAAAAGAAGCAAAATAATGGAACTTTATTGAAAATTCTCACGCGTTTTCCAAATAAACAGCTCAAAATATGAATTAAAACAAAAACGGAACTGTAAAAAAATATTTTACATCCAATTCAAGAATAAAAATGGGAACAAAGAAATAAAATTATAAAGTCATTTCACACGAAATTTCAATCAGTAAAAAGTACTGTCATTACGAAAATGTTTTCTGTTCGCACTTCAATTTATAAGAGAAATGTAAAATGTATAAAGGCGGTGCTGTCATCCGCGTATATTAACGAGAAAACAATTTTGTTCCCTCCCTCATATCCGCGGTGGGTTATTTTTCTTCATTCCACTGCATCTTCATTCACATTTATCTTTTTATATCTTTGTTCGTAAAGGCTCAGTTATATGGTTCCAATCTTATGTGAATACTTTTTATCCCGTTATGCAACCTTTTTATTATTCGAGACCTAATATTAATTTAAAATACTGGCCGCTTCGCGTCAAAGTAATCAGAAAACGCCATTAGATTTATTTTCTTTTTTTTGTGTTTTTTTTTTTTCTGTTTAAATGGTTTTAAGCATTTTTTTCCGTTGGGAATGACCAGTATCGCAAAAAGGTTTTATATTTTAATTAATACCTATTTTGTTGTGATTGTGGCCTTTTTGTGTTAGCTCTATTGGTTTTCTTACTAAATAAGTTCTAAATGTAGTCTGAAATTGAAATTGTTTACCAATTTAGTAAGTCGATAATATTCCAATAACAATTTTGTATTTGGTTCAGATACAATGACGCCAGATTCTAATCCTCACAAAAAAAAAAGAAGAAACTGTGACCGGCCAACATAATTAAAAAAAAAAATTAAATGGTGTGTGTAAGCAAACCTTTACTCTTCATACATATTTCGCGGCACAAATAAGCCCGTGTCTCCCCACGATCTCATGAAGCGACGAAATGGAGAGGAAACTTCTACCTTTTTACAAATTGAGGCTCAGGCTTTGACTCACCGAGATTAGATATAGATGTTTCTGTCTACGTATATTTTGCTGGAAGTCTGCCGTGGGGAAGATAAATGCAAATAAGGCTATTGTCGTGTAGTAGTTGTAGTAAATGTTGCTGCCAGGCCTATTTTGTATGTTTCACATGATTGATTCAGCTTTATGTTGTTTTTTTTTGTTTCAGATTTTTTTTCTATTTTTTTTTATTGAACATGAATTTATTTAATCTGTGATTATGCGACAATAGATTGATTTGATCGGTGATCCCTAACTACCTTATTAATAAAACAAGAAGTAAAGTTACGCCAAATATGTATGGTTTGTCTGAAGATACATAAATTGTTATAATAAATAAATAATCCTGGTTGTAACTTTAGTTCACGTTTTTTAATAGAGGTGTAAAAGATTATTTGTTTTAAGTTTTCGATATTTTAGTACTATTGCAATTGCCATTGGATATTTTCCTAAATTCTAATAATATTGAAGTGTATAGGTCTCTACCGTGTCAGGAAGAATTGAATGTTAATCAATCATAATATTACCTACAACATAAAAAAAAATACATGTGGTACTCGGAGTATGCCGCGGTGATGCTATTGCATATCATTTATTTTTATTTTAAAAGAATAAAATCGCCTACCGCGTTACATATTTAACGAGAATTTAATTTATTTAAAATGTTTGTGGTGCACTACTGTAATAAAGAACTTCTTTGTTGTAGGAGAATTTTAGGTTTCATTGTAAAAACTCCTTTTGTAGCTGGCCGTTTAGAATCAGTAAGAAAAAGTAAATTGTTTTTATGACGGATATTTTTATGATTTCCGAAGTCTCCCGAACTGAAACGATGTTAGACGATGCGTGGTGTCAGGTATTTTCGTTAGGTTTTTGGAATTTTTTTGATTTGGTCGCCGCGCCGCGCCGCGCTCAGAGCCCGCGATAAAAGCTATGCAATAGCTTAAAAAACCTTCTTCTATTTCTGAATACAAGTTGAAACCAGAAACGATAGCAAAGAGTAAATTCTTACATTTGATTTGGTAATTTTGGTGTCGAATCAAACCCGCGACACTCTGCATAGCAGTCGATCGCTCAGGGCACTACGCCAATCGTCCCATATCTCTTTATTACTTTACAATCACTAACTCAACTACGCGAAAATAGATGTGGTATTCAAATCCTGTCTAAATTAAACATTATGACTGAAAAAACCATAATGTTTTTTCCACGAACAAGTTCTAAAAATAAAAAAAATAGCACAAAACCATAAATAGCCAGTTCAGTAACAACACACCAAATAATTTCGCTATTATGAGGGTACTGTAACAATTTGGACAGTAGTTCGTCAAATACTTGTGGCTTTCGTTCGGAAACAGGAGAGGCAGTTCGAAAATATAGTTACAAACATTGTAGTCAAACCATGCTTGTTAGATAATTTGACAGTCTGCGGATTTGCTACATGCGTTTGTCAAACAGTCTACTGCGTTCATCGTGTTCAACGAAAAATTTGATTTCAACCCAGGCAGGTGCATTCCTTTGTGTAATTTATTTCATCACCACTGCTTTCAAAACGGTTAAAACATCGTAAGGGAATCGGCATGTCCTAGAACCTAAAAAATCGAAGTCATGGGACAACTACCAACCTGCACCAGGACCCGCGTGGTGAATTATGTATATTTGGCCCACTCCCTCTCATAGAGAGGAGGCCTTTGTCCCAGCTGTGGGAACATTTATGGGCTGATGTTAATGATGTACCTAGTCTTGTCAACTTAGCAATTAATTTTTGACAAAGTTGGATTGTACTTTAGTTTGATGTAAACGTTAAGTTTGCCCAACAAAGTCAAATAAAATTTATCGTTTACAGAGTACTTTACTGTCAAACCATTGTCAAAGAGTAAAAATGATGGTTAGCCCGGCTCTAGTGTGAAATGTCCACTATACATGTTGTGTGACACACTTGATGCGTTTTTGTTTTTGTAAATCGTTTTGCTGCTAGATTTGTTTGAGAGCTGTTGTGATTGTTTTTTTGGGCGCTGTGTAATAGTCTAACAGAGTTGTTTGTTTATGGCTATCGATTGCATTTGGAAAGGTTACGTGATTTAGTTTTCAAAGCGGTTTGGTTGACGTTTATAGGTGATTGATATGTTATATGAATTTACCGGTGATCGATGAAATAGCGCACGATTGGAGAGGCCCATGTTCAGCAGTAGATTGCTATAGGCTGATCTTATATGAATAAATCCCGTAAACGATTTAAAAACATTCACACGGGTTAATATTAATACGTAGGTATTTGAAAATAAATTGACTGCAAAAGTCTGCTATATAAACCATAAATAAAATACGTAAAAGCCTCAACATTGTTTCACTTTCCTCGTTCCAAAGCAATACGATCGTAAAATCTCTCATAAAATTTTCAACAAGAATAAGCCCAATTGAAGATCAGTTTAAAATATGAAGCATCGTTACACAAAATACGTATAAAATATTTTGACAGCGTACATAAAATTCATCGTTAATTTTCCTCGCGATTATGCCCGAGTAATAACACTGTGGGAATGACCGAGCTCCCAAAAGTCCACTCGTTCATTCAATCAATCATTTCATTCATTCACGAGGAATCCTCCCACCTCGTAACTCAATTCACCTCAATATTATTCTATGAAAATATGTATTTATTATTATGTATCGTGTTTTATTTTTAGTCTTTTGTGTTCTTATTTATATTTTAGTGATATTAATGATATTGAATATTGTGGCGTGTAATTCTGTCATGATTTTTTTAACGCTTCGATTGGTTGTGTTTTAGGGTAAAATAAAACTCTTACTTCACCAGGGTATCATGGAAAAAATAAAAATATAATAAAATAAAAAGATGATGATATAAATATTGACTCGTAGGATGTCTGTGAAAAAAGTATTGCTAAAACAATATGGCAATACTTTTGTTACTCATAAATATAATATTTAAGTATGACGGTTTTACTTCTTGTCTATTTATTAGGTAAATATTCTATTTTCATACTTATTTTTGTTTTTTAGCTTGACCAAAAACAAATAGACATGTGCCTACTAATTAATATGTAGGCATTCATGAATATTTTATTTAGCACATGGCATATTTAGCGTATACATATCTTCTATAATTACCATAAATGTATGGAACAAATATTCTCTAACTACATTTTACCCCAAACAAAATACACTGCGAAGCTTATTCGCCAATTCCATGAATTTCAAAATCGTATTTGCAAATTGCAATTTATTGCAGTTGAATATTTCGAAAGCTTGTTGCATTACTAGTTCAGCTAGACTTTACTTATGAGTATAATTTTGCATCCCCGATCTGGGATTTGAGAGAAAATTATGAGGTAATATTGTAAAGTTTGTGTTTCTCTGTGTAGTAATAATATGACTGTATATTTTTAGGAAATATGCTTTGAGTTCTAGCATTTAATATGGAATCGTGACTATACGTTTTTTAAGCTAAGTAATTAGATTTGTCTTCCTTTTGTTTTTGAACTTTTGTGTCTTTTTGGAGTTTTAACAATTTTCATTTCGTATTATAGAACACGAACCTATACAACGCGCTCCAGAATGGAATATTGAGTTCAAGTTGGAAAAAAATTTTCCAGCACAATCTGTATGTTTCATAATTTTGCTACTATCTCCGCTGTCTGAATAGCTTAGTGGTGTAAACGTCACCATTGAGCGCGGTTTCAAATGTAGAATATTGTAGAATAGTAACGTAAAAGTTTATCCATGTTTGGCTGTTTCAATGTGTCCTCATACTAAACTCTTTGGCCGCATGCAAATTGTCAAAAATGGCATGCATATAGTCTACAGGAAAACCATTTGAAAATTGCCTGCATACCTAACTGTTTTGCTGTCTGTACATTGTAGTAATAAAGGTGTAGTAATTTATCAAACAGTACCTCAATTTTATTATCTACTACACCTTCCTAGCGCCATACAAGTCACGTTTTAATGACAACTTATAGTACGATTTACTTTTGTAGGTACCACAGAAACTGGCTTTAGGTTCTATAAAATCTTGTTTAGGAAGCCAGGCAATAAAGTACACCCGGTTTGGAAATATATTAGCTTTGAAATCACTGTCTGTTAGGTGCAAATTGCTACTACTCATGATCTCTAATGGCGAGTTAAGGCTGCATTATGTAGACAAGTCCACGTTAAATCAATGATTTTAGGCTTTAAACTGCAATTGCAAGTTGCACTGGAAGGTATGTTTATCGTGTTCGCGATACCATTAAAATGGACGATAAACGAGAATTTTGAATTACACAATACCGATTCATGATAAAATTTTTTTCAGTATGTGTGACTAAAACAAAGTATAGATATTGTCGAAAACTGTAGTAAGCTAAAGTGGCAGTGGGGCTAGTCATGTCCACCGCAGAACCGACGAAAGGTGGAGTAGGAAGGTTCTCGAAAGGAGGTCGCGTGGTAAACGTAGGATGGGACGCTCCCGGCAACATGAACCGATGACCTGAAGAAGGTAGCTGGCAGTGGCTGGATGAAGAAAGCGGAGGGATATTCGCTCCCAGGACAGGACTATTTCCAAGAGTGGACTGCAATAGGCTGAAATGATGACTGAAACAATACCAAACCTTATAATATACATGTTGAATTTTGGTTGAGTATGTAACAGAGAGGTATCCAACCTCTTCTGTTACAAGTAAGCCCTTAAAGGAAACACAAGCGTCTTTGTTTAGACGTTGTCCTGAGTGTAGGAGGTAGGTGTCTGATAAGCTCCACGGCCCCATTGATCAACAGTGTTCGTTCGAACGAGGTGGTAGTGACACATACGGATCTAGGAACTGTACCGTGTTCCCTCTTAAGGTCAGAGTATTAAAGTAGCAAAGTAGACTGAGTAATAGACTCTGCATAATCTCAATTAGGGGAAAGGTGTACGAGATGATCCGTTGAGGGAAGATGATCCTTTTAAATTGCAACGAAGCCAGTAGCGTCATCTAGTTGTTTTTATTGGTAAAATGTAGTCCCCGATATTCTCCCGCCTCAGTCAAAAGCAATGGTGTCGAGAGTGACAATCAAATTTTTTGAGAATAAAAACAAATATTCCGTGACTTTGATCTAAGGTAAGCTTGACTTGAAGTCTATGTCTAATTTGTTCTAGGTACTTTATTACTAGGCTGTTGCATTAGTTAGCTTTGTATATTGCTCTATTTTGTTTTATAAAAAGCATGGTAACAGTTTAAACCACATAGTTTAAGTTATCGAACATTGAATAAAAAAGTTAATGTTGGGGCAAGATGATTATGTTACCGGTGTACAAGATGATCCCCACGGATCTTCTTGTACACTGGTAACATACCTACTAATAAGGGGATATTTTTAACAATTCGTATATTATTATGTTTTAGTTTATGTATTTTTTCTAATAAATATGACTTAATTTATATGAACAGCCTGCATATTATTTAAAAAAATGTAGTAATTTTAAATAATAACAAAAAATACTTTATTTTGTTTTAGACTATGCCTCGTAATTATAAAAAAATAACCAAACGCCGGTTGTGGTCGGAAGTCTCCATGATCTAAGCGCTGCATGCTGTTAAATTAGCATGCCATATAGCACAGCAAGTAAACAGTTTGGGGTGCCAGTAAAGTCACTAAAAAGGCGAGCTAAAGTCAACAATAAAGTGGCTGTGAAAAATAAACCCAGATTATGGTTTTATTTAGGTAATTCTCTTCCTGGATCCTGGGATCATCTTGCCCCTATCGCAAGGATCATCTTGAACACCGGGGTGTACAAGATGATCCTTTGACAACGTTTTAAAAATGTGTTTTTTTAATAGTAAAACATCTAAAAAATTAAAATTTTGAGTATGAGAACAATAAGATAAATAAATTTACTATGTATATACGTATTTACATTCGCGCTAAGTAGAATATCATTTGATCTACAAGCAATCTCCCTTAAGTGGATCATCTCGTACACCTTTCCCCTACCCGTATCCCACTCTGCGCCCACAATTGTAGACACTATGCATGTCACTTAGTACTGATAATATTCTGATTCGCCAACAATAGGCTATTTGACAGTATTAATATATCACAAATTGTGACGTATTGCCAATTTTGAAAGCGTTGTTTCTCCGTCAATTTTGGCAGTCGCACAAAAAGAAAAAATACGAGGCGAATATTTTTTTTTAAATCTTACTGACGGACTAATGTTTTTTTTTTGTCAAACAGGCTATTATCTTTGCTTTGCTTTGCTTTGCTATCAGCTCCTGGAATGGCAAGGACTTGGCATCAACATCAACGGCGAATACATCACTCACCTTCGGTTTGCCGACGACATCGTAGTCATGGCAAAGTCGATGGAGGAACTCAGCATGATGCTCAATGGCCTCGACCGAGTTTCACAACGGGTGGGCTTAAAAATGAACATGGACAAGACGAAAATTATGTCAAATGCCAATGTTGTGCCCACCTCAGTCTCTGTTGGAAACTCGGTACTCGAAGTTGTTGACTCATATATACTACTTAGGACAAGTAGTCCAATTAGGTAGGTCCAACTTCGAGAAAGAGGTCAACCGCCGAATCCAACTCGGTTGGGCAGCGTTCGGGAAACTACGCAATGTCTTTTCGTCCGACATACCTCAGTGCCTCAAGACGAAAGTCTTCAACCAATGTGTGTTACCAGTGATGACATACGGCACCGAAACGTGTTCTTTCACTATCGGCCACATCTCAAAGCTCAAAGTCGCTCAACGAGCTGGAGAGGGCTATGCTCGGTGTTTCTCTACGTGATCGAATCCGAAATGAGGATGCGACATACATAACACAAATTATGGAATGATCTCAGTCGTTCACTACATGGTAGACTTCATTTGTTTCAATATCAATGAGCAACAAAAAGCCTAACCCCATCAACTGAACCTACCATTCATTGTAAAGTTTTCACATTGTTCATACAACTACTGTGGCCGCCGTCAACCGGCCATTGTCTAGCAGATTGTACAAAAGGGTAGATCAACCAGGGATCGCTTTATTAACGTAGTAACATAATGTTACAGATGTGTTTGTGCCGGTTCTAAATTGTTTTTGAACGCCCTGAAAATTAGGAGGATATTCTATATTATTATTTTTTTTGTTACTAGGGTTTGGTTATATCAAAGCTTCGACTTTGCAACTTATATGAAACAACCCGGATTCTAACTTCTATGCGTGCCCTACGAGCAAACATTTAAATTCATTTGGCAATTTCAAACTCAAACCCCAAACACAAATAATAAAATTGGCCTTTGCGCCCTAGGTGGAGCGGCAGGGACTCAGGAGTGGGATCAGAGTCTTACTGACTGAACTCCTTCCTTCTCATTGCTTGTTTAAGAGAGTCCCGCGACCTCTATAGGAGTCCCGCGCTCCCGCAAGATCTCAGAAGCCCCGCGACCCTATTATAGTTTGGGAAAGACTACACAGATGATGTTAAGAACCCAAACGTAGGCTATGATAATGGCGTGCTTCCTGATAATGTACTGTGTTTAAGGCATCCAGTTCTTTGTCTGACAACGAAGATACAGGCCCGAACGAAAGTAACTCGAAAATTTTAAGTGAACACGACTCCCTGTTAGTTTTTAATTCATAAGTTCTGACTACATATCGGGATTCGGGACAACTCCAATCACTTCACCAATTTATTTATTTATTTATTTATTTATTTATTTATTTATTTATTTATGTACACAGAACACACAAAACAAGAAACAACATTTGGATAAACGAGCACAAAGGCACTGCTTATTTCATTAAGAAATCTCTTCCAGCAGACCAACGACAGAAGAGAGACAGACAGCAAAAACGTAGACACAGTGTACAAAAAATGAATAAAATATAAACATACATACTAAAAATAAACATATAAAATATATTTATACAATATACATTTAAAAAAAATAAACCTAATACATAAATCTGTTAAATTACAGAGGAGAGGTAGTGATCTTTGACTTGCTTTTTAAAAACGGAAACAGTTTTGGAGTCAAGTATTTTAGGTGGAAGTGAGTTCCACAAACGTACTGCATGAACGGAGAAGGAGTAGGAAAAAAAGTCAGTTTTATGGGATGGGAAATTGAGGTGATGCTTAAGGTGGGATCTGCACAGAGCATCAGGAGGACGGGTAAAAGAAAAACGCTCGCGTAGGTAGGAAGGATAAGCAGGGTTATGAAGGATGTTGAAGAGGAGACATAATATTCGAGTGTTCCTGCGAAGACGAATGGGGAGCCATTTGAGATCCTTTCGGAATTGAGTAACATGGTCGTACTTTCTTAGCCCAAAAACGAAACGAATGCAAAGGTTTTGCAAGCGCTCGAGCTTGTTCAAGAGCTCCTCAGTGGCATCCAAATAACAGGCATCGGCGTAATCGATGATTGGCTGAATCAGAGTTTGAGCTAGGTATACCTTAGTTTTAAAAGGCAAGAAAGTTTGTAACGATTTAAGAGAGTGAAAAGAAAAATGCACCTTACGACTAACCTCACTCACCTGAGCCTGCCAAGAAAGATTGCTGTCAATATAGACTCTTATTTATTTATTTTATCTACAATTTTTAGGTTTATTCAATAACTAATCTCATGTCCGAAAGTGATAAATAGTAGAAAACGCCCGAAACTTTGACCGAAGCGACGTGTTTCTTGCTTAGATAGTAATACCCTTGATCACATGACTAGATACCAGTAAATTCAGGTACTTTATGAATCCAACTCGATCTACAAAACATGCGAACAGAATCGTGAGTGTATCAGTAAAAGACTTTGTTTACTGACTCGATTGCACTTCATACGTCACCACTCAGCTGTGACCATTCGACACTCATGTCAGTTTGTTTCACCTGAGTCGGGTTTATGGTGGAATCTGTATCAGGTTAGCCTTAGTCAAGTATACTCTGGTCTGGTGTGTAGACTATTGAACAAGATTTTGTGGATAATCAAGGATAGACAGAGAAAGCGATGCGGATGAGTTTATAGCGCCATTTTATCTACACTATGCCTTTCTGTGTAATATTAATAAACGTCGAAGAATCATTTAATCAATCTAAATTTAAAAATCTTTCCAGTAATTATTTCTATCTATATTTTTATGAAGAACTTATTGGTTTTAATAATACATAATACTTATAGATAACAAATAACAGTGTCTTCGCCCAAAAAAAAAAAAAATATTATGTCATCGTAACCCAACGTTTTATTTTACTTTACTCGTATTTATTCAGGAACAATAAACAGCTACGATATGTGTTGGAACAGAGAGATAATAATACAAGAGAATAACATTATTGCAGCCCACTGCATTTTCTTAACAAAAAATAAGTATGATATTGAGTGCCACTAGATAGTGTTGGATTTATTATTTATAGCAACATTTTCAAGACGAGCACAGAATACAATGCAACACTCTAAGGCCGCCCTCACACGGTCAACTGCGACAGTCAGGAAGCAATTTACAGACCGCTCAGTCTGTGTATGATCCGCACATCAATCAAGCTGGCAAACAGTCTCCTGGACTTGAAGGCTGTCAACAGTTTCAACCCTGGCTTGGCGAGCTAGGAGATTTTAATCAATCATATTGTGCTTCTTGCAGTGAAGTTTAAATTAAATTCGCTTAGGATTATATTGGGATAATCGAGAATGGATTGAATGGATTGAGAAATTGGGTAGAAAATTGATTATTTTTTAATAATAATAATAGTATGAAAATAATATTAACAAGATAATAATGATACCAATGGATATTCATTCAATCGAGTGACACAAGGTGGAGTATCGGAACACCGAAAAAGAATTTAAAAAGATCAAAATAAACGGCCTTACTACAAACACTTAAACATCTGTTTTGAACACTTGTCTAAAAAAGTGCGACTACAAAACGGACCTTATTTCAACGTCATAATCTGGCATTTTTAGACAAGTGTTCAACAGACGTTTAAAAGTTTTTGTGGTACGACGGAAATTGTTTAACGTACTTTTTTTTTGCTTAAACTAATTTTCATCGGTCAACTGTAACTTGGAAATAACATTTGACAAAAAAAATGTTACACTAATTAATTGTCATGGAAGTGTCCGTTCTTATCCTGGTTGCATAGTACCTACGTCATAATTAATACACATGTCTACATTTAGCGAGTCTTAAGTAAGATGCAGATACTAATTACTTTGCTCTAAGGCTCAAGTCATCCACACAAGCTCAGCTACACACATCAATCATCTAGGAGACATGTCATGTGGAACTAAAGGCTGTCAGCTGTTCTAAGTCTTGTAGGTGGAAAAAATTCTGAAGGTGGACGTGCCACCCAAAGAGAGAAAACTGCAGAATTATGTATTACATAGCGGTTTGTATCACAGAAAATTGGAAAAAAATCGGATAATACAGAACAACATTTTTCTGCGCAGCGCATTCAAAATTGACGGCACGGTTGAAGCAGGGGCTGAGCGATCGACTGCTGCCCTGTGTGTCACGGGTTCGATCCCCGCACGGAGCAAATATTTGCCTGACAATGACAGGCCTGTTGGTCTAGTGGTTAGTGACCCGGACTGCAATGCCGGAGGTCGTGGGTTCGATTCCCACCCAGGACAAATGTTTGTGTGATGAGCACGATCATTTTTGTTCTGTGTCTGGGTGTAATTTATCTATAATATTTATGTATTTAGAAATATATAAGTTGAATGTTTATCAGTTGTCTAGTACCCATAACACAAGCTCTGCTTAGCTTGGGACTAGATGGCGTTGTGTGATAGTTGTGGAATATTATTATTATTATTTGTATGATCCGCGAGTAGTGTTCCGGGTCTGGGTGTTTGTGTAATGTGAGTTTCTATGTTTGCAAACGCACCCACGGTACATAAGAAATACCAAGTGTGGAGTAGTGCTTTTTTACCGACTTCAAAAAAAAGGAGGTTATCAATTCGACCCGTATGTATGTAATATTACCAGAACTGCCCAGTTTTCATGTATCTTCGTCTATATCAGCGTCTGAACAAATGTGCCAAATTTCACAAGTGTATGTATGTATGTATGTATGTATGTATGTATGTATGTATGTTTTTATGTTTGTGCACGCATATCTCCGATACTACAAGTTCGATTTAAGTAATTCTTTTTTTGTTGTACTAGGTATCGTTCAACTTAGGGTACACTGCAAGTTTCATCAAAATCGGTTCAGTAGTTTTAGAGATATGGTTTTTTTATGTTGTGACGGATTACAAGATTAGTGCATAATATGTAAGAAAATTTTGTATTTTACAAGAATTTGGGTTGACTATTTAATAAATAAGCTAAAAAGGGTAAAATAAAAACTTTTTCAAAAAAGTAACCGACTTCAAAAACAACAACAAAACAAAAAAGGGTGAAATAACCTAATTAATAACTTCTTTCGGAAGTCGGTGGCTAAAAATCAAAGAAATAAAAAATAAAGCCACCGACATCCGAAAGAAGTTATTAATTAGGTTATTTCCCCTTTTTTGTTTTGTTGTTGTTTTTGAAGTCTTTTTTAAAAATAGTTTTTTGTTTTGAATAAGTGGTAGCAAGTTCAAATACTGCTCGCAATCGATTTTTTCTTTCCATACAGGTAAACAGCGGCGATTTAGGCTGCGTTTCCACCAGAGATGTGCGAGGATGCGTAGCGAGGGACGTGTTTGTAAAGAACCAATAAAATCGCTTCAGCAGAGCTAGATTTTTGCGCATGCAAAACAAGCGAGGGATTTGTGCGAGGGATGTGAACGAGGGATGTGTGCGAGGGATGTGAACGAGGGATGTGTGCGAGGGATGTGTTACGAGGGATGTGTGCGAGGGATGTGTGCGAGGGATGTTCGCGAGGGATGTGTTGCGAGGGATGTGTACGAGGGATATGTGAGTGGGATGTGTTGCGAGAGATGTGTTGTGTCTCCGCTCACACTACACTACACCCTAGTCGACACATTTCACAGCTTCGCAATGCATCCTCGCACCACACATTAATGCGCATTTTCACAGCTCCGCTACACATCCTCGTAGACACATTTCCATCGCACATCTCTGGTGGAAACGCAGCCTTAAGCATCTTTTTTTGTTTGGAGTGTTTGTTATATTTCTTAAATAACTTTAAAACATAGGTACTATCTATTCATAACACACGATATTATTAGCCATGAACGACTCGTATTTATAATATAAACCTTCACCGCTGATCGATTTTGTTAGAACATGTGGATGTATGCTAAGCCTTGAAATAACCTTACGTCACTGGTTTGAGCCATTACTTATTCAATGAAGAACTATTTATAATGCTGCTTGAATAACTGCAGAAAGGTAAAAATGGAAAGACTGAAGAAAACCTGCCCTGCATAAGTGGATAGGGATGAAATAACCTCACGAGTTATTAAATGTTATGAAAAATATCTAGTTTTATTAAAACTAAGTAGATATTTTTTATTTGAATTAAAACTAGATATTTTTCATAACATTTAATGTCATGGATTTCCGCAAAGTAACGCCTGATTCTATAATTTATCTCACGAGTTATAATAATTTTCATTGCTTGTTTTGGGGTGGATGGTGGAAATAATACCAGCCACACAGGCCGATCTTCGTGGTTAAGCCGCGCTTGCCGAGGTTGGTCTGTGGATGGGTGACCATCTGTCATAGCGAATTTCCACCGTGCTTCGGAACACACGAAAAGAGGTTGGTCCCGACTGTCATTTTTGTAGATCTTTGACAGTCTGACAACCAGTCTTTAACATGGGGTTTCGTATAACCCAGCAACTGGGTTGTGATTGTGAAGGTCGGATAGGTAGTCGCTCCATGTAAAATACTGATATTTAGCTGCATCTGGTCTCCTGTCAAACTGACCCCAATGTAGTTGGGAAAAGGGTAGGCAGAAGATGGCAGATGATGTTTTGGGCTGGATGGGGTCCACCTCCTAGCGGTCCATGGCCACCCCAGTCAATGGAACCTCAGGCTGGCGGTGGTGGGCATCACCAGGGCCACATAGCTGGTGACCTTTAAGCTCTTCCTTCATTCCTTGTCAGACGTCACGGTATAGTGTACTCCTTTTTCTTTGATATCTCTAATCAATCATCCATTTTATCATAATATCTATGCCCACCTTTTCGAAAAATTCAAGGCTGTTTATAGGTGTACCTTCAAAATTAAATAAAAATACTCCAAATACCAAATCATGTTAAAAATATCATTTAAATAAATGTCTCTTCATCCTTTCTCCGTCGTAAAAAAGTTGTATGACATAATGATCCACATTGAAGCTACCCACCTACATAAAGTACACACGAAAGCAGAAGTTTCTCGTTCATAAAGACGGGGAGGCACCAGTGGGCCATACAAAATGTTTAAGCGCTGTTCTCACAAAATGATATCGTGTCTCACGATCCGGTTCTTTCAGTAATGAAGCGTACCTTGCGTGCTCATTATTATATTTTGTGAAGCACTTGTGTGTGACAGTGTAGTGTTACTGTTAGTTTCGTGATATTAACTTGATTAAATTGTATGATATAAAGTGATTTTTAGGATTTGAGTAAAATATATTTTTGTTGCATACTATAACAAGCTGTTGCCAGCCTCGTGCCCCGCTTGCTTCTCGAAAATTATACCACTGGAACGTCGATCTGGGATAAAAAGTTGCTTTTGTATAAATCCAGGGTATTAACTACCTATCTGAATAACAATCCAAATCCATTCAGTACCTAGTTTTATCTAAAAAAGTTACAAACATCTTCCATTCATCCATCTTCATCGTGTGGCAAATGGAGTAGAGCATTCAGTGAAGGTTCCTCCGTTTTCGTTAAGCGGTAGAAGAAGTGTTAGCTTGTCAACAACTAGAAAGTTAAATGACATTCAAATGATTGCTTGTATGATTTGGTCGAGGCTCATCAAGATCAGGGAAGTTCGGCTCAAAAGGACTATACTCAGCAGTTAGTGAAACGCTCCAATATAATACGGCGTTTAGTAGGCAAGAAAAAGAACCAAATTCTTTTTATTCTATCCCAAAATAGATGTCGAATTTCCATCTCAAGAATCTGAAATCACTTCTATAAGACAGTGTACAATCTTTTTACACAGGATCACTGGTGTGCGAGAGCGTACGATCAAGCCCTTTTATGAGTGAATTAGAAATAAATTACGAAATTCTTTTCCCATAAAGATCACGCTCTATAAATTCATGAGGACATTTTTTTCCCTCTTAATTCCGACGGCGCGTTTAGTGACTTTTATAACATCTTGAATTTATTTTATTTTCTACAGGGTTTTGGTGTATCAGAAGGCAACACGGTTTCCTTGTATACTTACAAAAAGATAAAACACTGGTAGCATTTCATTTTTTTTTTGGAATTTGTTTTGGAATGGGTTTTACGAACACAATATTTTTAAAAGTTCTTTTTTCAGTTTCTCGGAGCAATTTAAACTTGCCCGTTTTTGGTTGATATCAAACAGCACGCTTCTTTTACATAGGATTCGTAAAAATCTGAATCAGAACTAGCTTATCTATTTAGGTGCCACAATACACAAACACATAGATCTACAGAGCAAAAAGTCTAATTTCACATTCAAACCTCTCTTTTTCCACGGGGTTGGCCTCAATCTAGCCCAGAAGTAAAGATGAGACCTTAGACAGAGCGAATTCACGCAGAAAGAACTAGAATTCCTGCGCAACGACGGAACACAAACTCTTTGGCACCTGACTCCGGGTGGTCAGCGCTGGTGAGGCCTAAAAGGCCCAAATGGCGAGTATTCTATCAGGTAAACTTCTTCCTAATCCATCAAAGAATAATAAAATATATACACAAACGTGACTCTATATTACGTAAAACTTTAAAAACTAAAAGCAATCTTTGTAGTGCAGAGTACGGACTTGTAAATTCCACAAAAGTGTCACAGTCTATATGAGAAAATGTGTTGTTTCTTGCAGGTGACACGGTGAACGCGCTCGGGGCTTTACCGAACTGTAAACTGAGGTGTTTGTTCTTGTATATTTATATACAGGGTGGGTGAAAGTCGTGGATCAAACGAAACTGGACGATAGTTGGAATTATTTTCAGTAAAATATGTCTAATTGTCACTAAGACAAAAAGTGTTTTGGTCGCGAGATTAACGAATTACTGTGACCCCGGAACGTAAAGGGGTATTGGAACACAGTGGATTTTAGTCAGTACAAGTCTGAGAGTCTCTCCTGCCCTGCCCTGAGTGTGAGAATTTTACCACGCTAAAAAACAAGACAAAAATCTTTTTTCCCTGCATAGCCTAAAGCCTCCTGCAGACACACGCAATTAATCACGCGGGGCGACATGTCGCGGTCCATTCGCAGTATTTTTAGAGTGGAAATTAGTTTGGCTCGTTGTCGCAGCGCGATTAATCGCGTGTGTCTGCAGGAGGTTTTAACTGGATCTCCAAAGATATTATTTGAGGTTTGACCAAAAATAAAAAGTCAATTAGAGTAGAATTAAATTTATTAATACCTATAGGCTATTAGACTAGAATTTTGAAGCTTTTCCCGATTAAAAACAATTCCTACCTTTACGAAAATAACTCCAAACTATCGCCCTGTTTCGTTGGATCCACGACTTTTACCCACCCTGCAAATGTGTACAAATACTGTTAGGTTACGTAATGTAATGTAAAATGAAAGGAAATCCTTGTTGTGTTGCACGTGTTTTGAAGATATTGTGCTATTGTTTGGAGGTAATGTAGAGGAGGCGATGTGGGTCTGTGTTGGGATGACTTGGCAGATTATGATGGGATGTTCGTCAACAACATCAAGCTGTCTACATTGTTTATGGTCCGGAGTTGCAAACTTTTTCATCAGTATACCTATCAATACCTATTTATATAGAAGGGTACAACTGCGGAGTCCATACACAAACGATCGCGTATCTCCTGTTTTGTACTATATGTAATTCCTGCACTTTCAGGGACCCATCGAAAGCGACGACCAACGCCTTTAATGTGACATATTTTTTGTCAAAGCTGATTTAACTGTAATACACAGAAACAACGAAGTTTGAGGAATTGTCTAAAATGACAAGAAGTAAAGAGACATACGGCTATTTCAAGTGCTGAATATGTCTGCCCAAGGAAAAAGGCGCACCATGGTAAGCATTACACGTGCCCGTCACATACTCAAAGTATCTCCCATAAACAACTATAGCACCGATTCGAGAGAAACTCGAAGGTTTAGGCAGAACTGGTGTAATTAAGAGTACACAGTTACCCACACATTTCATCAGTTATGTTTAATTCGTACTGTAAAAGGAGCTCTCGAGAATTGTCATTTACCGGGCACAAATTCTACTGAGGAAGACCCAAAACTCCACTATAAAAGTGCAATAAGGAAACCTCACACATAGACAATAATTACTGAAACATCCAAAGTCTCACAGCCCTAAAAAACCCACATTAGCTCCTATAAAAGACGCAAAATTAAAACCAACAACCCATTGGTACCAAGCAATCATAAAAATTAAGTTTACGATGTACCCGTGCGTCAATATAACGGCCCATAAGAACGGTCGAACGCCCGACCAGCGTTTAATTACTCGCCCCAATGATGTGGCTGACAAATTGCTGACAAGCCTGAGTGCGGCATATTGTTGTTATGTGGTCCGCTGCTTCCTCCGTTTCTATTAACTGCTGGATCGATTTATGTTGCTTCGTTGTACATGGTTATTGGGTTAGGTCATTGTTTAGATATTTTTGGGTCAATTTCCGTATAAGGCTGGTAACACACCAGCCTTAGGGGAATTGACCGTCGTAAATAAAGGGGATACTGGAAATGCATGGGTATATCATAATCGGCCTGTAATTTTCCCACTTTTGGGACATTGGCGTCCTCTATGTGAAAGGGAGTGAGCTGTAACCAACCACGGGCCCAGTGCGGGGAATTCTTGATTTTAAGACATGACGGTTCCCTCACGATATTTTCCTTCACCGTTTTCGCCATTCGGGATTTTTCCCATTTGTCAACAGTGGTAACAAATGGGAAAAGACGATTACAAATTAATTTTGTGAAGATTGATAAATGTTTGTCACTCTTTCGCTCAAAATCAGTTAAACGGATCTGGATAAAATTTGACACGTAAATAGTTTTTAACTTGGATTAACACAAAGGATAATTTTTCTCAAAATATTATGTTCCTGTGAGATAATTTTCGAGTGGGGGAAAGCCGCTGGCAAAAATTAATTTTACATAAAGTCTGATCCAAATATTTCTGGCCTAGTAATTACTGGTTTAGCCAATGGCCCATGAACGTTATAATTATGCCGGTCATACACATTAGTGGTGAGCCACCCCGTTTTTGGTCATCAATTACCGGTTTTGTATTCCCTTAATTTTCAAATAACTGTGATTATAAACGACCAGGAATATCCCACATTTCCTTTTTCAAGTTATATCTGGATTTGAACAAGCGAAACCAAAGACACGATGAAATGCACTGTGTTAAATCCTACTAAGTACCTACTACTCGTATCTATACATATAATAAATCTGTAGAAAAGTCATTTTTGTACATTGAAGAAATTGAAACAAAAAATAGCCAGCGTGTGAAAAGATAAGTAACAGAACCCATTTCCATCATTTTTGAAATTTTTGTCTGTTTGTCTGTTTGTTTGTGCGCACATCACGTAAAATCTACGAATTCAATGCTGACAATGTTTATATACAAAAATTATACGCAACTTGAGGTTTAACTTAGTTTTTGTTTCATCGAAATCGGTTCACTCTATCAAAAGATATGATTAATTTAGTGAGTTCAAGAAGTAAAATATTACGTTATTACGCAATTACGCAATTCAGTATAGTACTTGCAACGACATCTATACATATAATAAATTTGTGGAAAAGTGGTGTCTGTACAATGTAAATATATAAAAAAAGTAGCAGGGGTTGTTATTTTATCGATGCCGAACCCGAAATTGTAATTAATTTTTTTTTGTCTGTTTGTCTGTGTGTTTGTGCACGCTAATCTTCGGAACTACTGGACGGATTTGAACGATTTTTTTTTGTTGTATAGGTATTAAGTCCGATTAACATATAGGCTATTATTTATCTTGGAAACTTGAACACCTGATGCAGAACCGCAACAGACCTGCTAAACTATAAGAGATACAAAAATGGTACCGTAGCAAAAATTGTTCCACGTGACGAGCATTTTCTGCTGAGAGAATAAATTTGAAGATCTGGAACACCTGATGTGGAACACCAAGAGCCCAGCTACACTATAACATATAAAGGAATGACGTCTTAGCAAGAGTTGTTCAGCCTGATGAGCCCTCTCTGTTGACGTGTAAAAATTGAAGATCTGGAACACCTGATGTGGAACTCCAAGAGCCCAGCTAAACTATAACATTTATAGGAATGACGTCTTAGCAAGAGTTATTCAGCCTGATGAGCACTCTCTGTTGAGGTATAAAAAATTAATATCTGGAACACCCGTTGCGGAACTCCAAGAGCCCCGCTACACCACAACACATATAGGAATAACGTCTTAGCAAAAGTTGTCGGTCTGATGGGCATTTCCTGTTGACTTATAAAAATCGAAGATCAGAAACATCTGATGTGGAAATCAAAGCTATCGCTAATTTCACTATACAGGGTGAATTTTTCAACTGGGCGTGGATGGCTATTTCCGAAACTATGAGGAATATCAAAAAACGTTGAAAGGAGTCTCGAGGCCGATTTTGATGAAAACTAAAACGGCATCATTGGATTTTAGAAAAATTAATAATCCTGTCCAGGAATCGAACCCGCTGATTTTGGAAAAAAAATCACATCCTGTATTATTACACTATTCGATAGTGTTGCTAATAAGGATCAAATTCTATGAAGTAGGTAATCATATACGGCAAACTAACAAAAAAAAATTGAAAAATTCACCCTGTATAATTAATTATAAAATAACATAAACTGGGAGTACCTCCACGCGGTACCCAGTGTCGGTACAGTTCGAGACGCAAGAGCTAAACTGACTCGACACTACACTGAGGATATCCCGGACATCAGCCTGTACGAGATTAGAATGGCTCTTAAACAGTTAAAGAATAACAAGGCGCCGGGTGAAGACGGAATCACAACAGAACTTCTGAGAGCGGGTGGAAAACCGGTACTTCTGGTCCTCCAGAAGTTATTTAATTCCGTCATACTCGAAGGTACTACGCCAGAAGCATGGCACAGGAGTGTGGTTGTTCTTTTCTTCAAAAAGGGTGACAACACCTTGTTGAAGAACTACAGGCCAATCTCACTTCTGAGCCATGTATACAAGCTGTTCTCAAGAGTCATTACGAACCGTCTCGAACGCAGGTTTGATGACTTCCAGCCTCCCGAACAAGCCGGTTTCCGAAAAGGTTTTAGTACTGTAGACCACATACACACGCTCCGCCAGATTATACAGAAGACAGAGGAGTATAATCGGCCATTATGTTTAGCGTTTGTGGACTATGAAAAGGCCTTCGATTCAATCGAAACCTGGGCAGTATTGCAGTCCCTCCAACGATGTCATATCGACTATAGGTATATCGAAGTGTTGAAGTGTTTGTATAGAAACGCCACCATGTCCATCCGACTTCAGGAAGAGAGCACGAAACCAATCCAATTGCAGAAAGGCGTGAGACAGGGAGACGTTATTTCTCCGAAACTGTTCACGAACGCGTTGGAGGACGTTTTCAAGCTCTTGGAATGGAACGGATTCGGCATCAACATCAATGGCGAATACATCACTCACCTTCGTTTTGCCGATGATATAGTCATCATGGCAGAATCGTTGGAGCACCTCAATGCTATGCTCAGCGACCTCAGTATCGTTTCCCAACGGGTCGGCCTTAAAATGAACATGGACAAGACGAAAGTCATGTCGAATGTTCATGTGGCACCCGTACCGGTTGTTGTTGGGAATGATACTCTCGAAGTTGTAGACCATTACACTTACCTTGGACAGATTGTTCAGTTAGGTAGGTCCAACTTCGAGAAAGAGGTCGCCCGAAGAATCCAACTCGGATGGGCAGCGTTTGGGAAGCTACGTGATATCTTCTCATCGAGAATCCCGCAGTGTCTCAAGACAAGGGTGTTTAACCAGTGTGTGTTGCCAGTGATGACATATGGCTCTGAAACGTGGTCTCTGACTGCTGGCCTTTTAGAGAGACTAAGAGTCACTCAACGAGCGATGGAAAGAGCTATGCTCGGAGTTTCTTTGCGGGATAAAATCCGGAACATGGATATTCGGCGAAGAACCAAAGTCACCGACATAGCTCATAAAATTTGCAAGTTGAAGTGGCAATGGGCAGGCAACATCGCTCGTAGAACTGACAACCGATGGGGAAGAAAAGTTCTCGAGTGGCGACCACGGACCGGAAGACGCAGCGTAGGTAGGCCTCCCACTAGGTGGACCGACGACATCGTGAGGGTCGCGGGCAACCGATGGATGCAAGTGGCGAATTGTCGTTCGGCGTGGCGGTCTAAGGGGGAGGCCTATGTTCAGCAGTGGACGTTTTCCGGCTGATGATGATGATGATGACCTCCACGCGGTGAAGGCGGTAAGACTTTAGGACTGATTTTCGATGACGATGGTATATCATTAAAAATCTGACTCTACTGGCCAGAACTCCCATTTATTATTTACCCGGGCTCTATTGGACATCAGACGTTTCAGATCTTCGATTTTGACGACTCCGTTGCCGCTGGCTTAAGCAACAGGATCCGCGTACGAAGTCGCGGGCAGAAGCTAGTGTTTATTAAAATATCTAGTTGGGAAGAATTGGTAGATTTTATGGCGCCTAATAATGAGGTTACTATGCGGCACTATCATCGCGCTCACGGCCTAAGCCATCAGTATTTACCTAGACGTGGTAAGTACTTATTTCCCAATCAGTCATTCAGTAAGCGAGGTGAAAGTAACTAACCCATACATAATGCATGGCTGAAAGTCTATACGGAGGTTACGTGTGTTCAGGCTTATGAATGCCAATACGTACTGCTTTTCGTTCTAATAATAAGAATACCTAACTGTTCGAGTGAATACGTAGAAGAGATTATCCTTGACTGTAATTGAGATAGGATTCTGTGTTTTTTTTTTCGTAGTGTGTACTTATTTGCACGTTATTCATAGATTCAAGAACCAGTTGGTAGGTTCAAGAGGGCTTTACAAAATAAAAACGCTTCGCTACGTTACCGGTTCGCTGTCTATTTGACACTGGCTTCTATAAGAGTTCGCTTTGCTGCAGATATTGACGTTTCTGCTTCGGTTCGCGTTCGCCACGTATTCGGTTCGGTTCGGTTGGCAGTTATGTTTAAAGTCACTTCATAATTATCCAATTCTGATATTACCAGTAAGCGACGTGAACCCGGGTTAGAGTCGCAGCGAATAATAACATAAGTATGTATTTGGAAAAATGCCAGGTCAATGAAGATACCTCACGAAGTTGCAAAAAAATAGCAGGAGTCTCAAAGATTGTTAAAAATATATGAGTTTATTTTTAATTTTTGCAATTTTATATAGGTGAAGGTTTTCCGTACTTCCATCCCTCAACAATTATTTTAATAATCATGAAAAGGTCTGTATTAAAAAGTTTCCTATCTGAAAAATGTGCGTACCCAACACTTATAACGCAACCGAGATAAACTCCTCAAAAATTTACCTAGGCCAAGGTAGGTATCCTGCCAGAACTTTTTAAATTATGGCAACTTAAAATTATGACTTAAAATGAACAGCAATTACTCTGTAAACACAAAGAGTAACTTAAAGCAGTCGACCATTGTTGTAAAATAATTAAGTCGCAGCTTACAACGGAAAACTTTTCGAATATATTTTTCTTGGGAGACAACGTTTTGTAAGAGCGCTCTTAAAGAAAAATACACGTCATTTACTAAGATGTTTTTATTAAAACGGTGTATCCATGAGACGAGATGACGTAGCAGAAATTTAAATATGGAATGTGGAACAATGTCTCGCAACACTGGCACGATGGCACGACGTTACTATGGGGCAGTGTATTTTCTCACGAGAGACTGACTATACTTCGTTCAATGCATTTTAAAGTAGCCCACTGCCAATCTAGCGAACTAGGAAATAACTTTTCAATGGAATCAAATATCGTACTGCTGACACAAGGCGAGATTACCTTGCTGTGTTCCAATTCATTCTACTTTTGACGTGAAATTCACGTCAAAAGTAGAATGAATTGCTAAATAAGTTTGTACCCAAACAAGAGTGTACTTTCTCTTCTCCCATTCTGAGGCTGAATACAGACAAACATCACTTTGTTGACGGCAGATTGGTATCTGCCGTCAACAAAGTGATGCTGTATCCATCACCAAATGTTCGTGGCAGCCACCAACGCGTCGGTAGCAACCGTCAAAAGGTCTTCGCGGCGGCAGGAGGCAAAGCATCGACGTTATAGACCATTAAATTGACAATAAGACACGATAGAGATAAAAAGCAAAACTAACTACATAATATTCTTTCTATCGGACTTCTTACTTGCTTACCTATATCACTGCTGTCACTTTATGGAGAACCCAATAACTCTATGTCCAAACTGAGCTATCATTTTAAAGTTTATAAAACCGACATGAATATAAAATTCTATCGAATAAACACGGTCAAAAAAACCCCACTCAACAAACTGAGTCTATAGTCAACTGGACCCTCTCGTTACTAGACCCGCGGATTCAGTTGACCACATAATTTATTTTTTGTATTTTTAGTGGGTAACTGGACATACATTGCAACTTTTTTTTTTGCGTGGTAAAATCATCAAATGAGTCCTCCCACCCCGGGCAGGGCGGGAGGGACTGTCAGACTTGTACTGACTAAAATCCACGGTGTCCTTCAATAACCCTTTGAGTCCGGGGTCACGGTAATGAGATAAGTCCCGCGACCCCGGCAGGCTTTGGCCCTCTAGAGGGGGGCCCCGTCATCATGCTGACACTCTTTGAGGCGCGCGTGGAACACAACGCGCAGCGACCCGGGCATGGTCCATGTTCGGGTGGCGAGTTGCCCTTTACTCGCCGCCTGCATGCCCGCGCCTACGGTGGCCGGAGATCGTCTGCCGAAGTCCGACGCCGTGGGCGTATAAATTGCAACTTAAAAAAATATCTACTGTTTCGAGCTACTTTTGGATACAGTTGAGCTCAAAACCCCTTTGCTAAATAAAAACCGCACGTTACAGCAACACGTTGAAGAAACAAGCAGCATGTCACGCAACAAACAGTCGTTCACTAACTGGAAGTCTTTATAAGAATCAGTTACACTAAATATCAGGAGTCACGTAAGTTAAAATATTAAAGTGTACGTGTTCCGGACATTGTGATATTATCGGCGGTGTTAAAATCGTTCTCGTTTTACCAGTTCATTTTTCACTGGGTAGTCAGGTTTATCGTAGTTGTACTGTTATAAATGGTGCGATTATACTTGGATGTAGAAATCATGTTTTCTGATATCAATTTACAGTTTTTAGCGTGAAGCTTGTTAATAAAATTGAAACGCGTTTGTTGAAAGTATTGTTTCATCGCGCTTGACCTAATTCATAGACTCAAAGGTGAATAAAAAAAAACACGATTCTATAGGTAGCAACTGTACAACGTAGTGACATAGACACTAGCTCTATGTCAAAAATACTTCAGTCTTGCCGCGGATTCTAGTTTTTCTGTTTTACGTTGTAAAATTATCAAATGAGTCCTCCCACCCAAGGCAGGTCAGGAGGGACGGTCAGACTTGTATGTAGGTACTGACTCAAATCCACGGTGTCCTTCTTTAGCCCTTTAACACATTACCTTCACCACGCGCTTAGGGTCGGCTCAGACCGAAACGTGACGCTGCGCGCACATTTCAATAGAGCTATTCAAAATCGAACTCTATTTCCTACACGAAAAGATACACCTGTCACAACCCGGCGCTACGCAGCGCGGCGCCGCACTGCATTTTAATAGCGACTCAAAATTTAACCTTATTTACGACAAGAAAAGATACACATTTGAAGTATCGTTGTGTCACGTCGCTTCGCGTCGCGTCTCGGTGTGAACTGACCGTTAGCGACGGTTACCCGATAGTCCCGTGATCGCGGGTTCTAGCTTGGCAAGATAAAATAATACTGAAAAACGAGAATTCGTAGAAATTTAATAAGAAGATAAAGCCGGGTATAGATTAGAATTTACCAGAGATTGGATTTCGAAAGTTTTAAAGTCAGCAATAGAAAAAGTCACGACGAATAGAGTACTAGAGTGGATAGGTTACCAGGCGACTTCGTTAGAAGCGAGACTATCGTCAGATGAAAACAAAAAAAAAAGAATCACCATAAACTTTTACAAAGCTCATGTTATGTCATTTAATCATCCCCAAATCAAAGTATGTATATTCCAGTCACATGAAGTGTCCCCAATTCAACATTAGGCATGTCCAAATACCCCCATTTGCTGCTAACTTACCGAACTTAAGGGCTGCGGAACCGGAGGCCATCCATTTCTTCGCCCTCCCCCTCCCCCCCCCTCCCCATCTGGACGTAATTAAGGCCCGCTTATCCCACCGGCTAGTTGAACAGACCTATTAACAGCCTGTTTCCTCAGTTATGTACCCCTGGATAGGTTTTGTGCTGATAATGGGGACTTGAAATGTGTTGCAATGGTTTTTGTTGTTCGGCTGTGGCTTTGAAAGTGTCAACATTGATTTTTACCCACGGTTTTGGTACGAAAATAATACTTGATCTTTTGTTAAATACGGAAAAATGTCACCTTCGTTATTCGCCAATTTAGCTGGTATGTGCCGCTCTATTAATTATAAAAACGAACGTTTTTTAACCCAGACAAAATAACATTTTAGCCATCGACACAGCCACCACGGTTACGAGCACAAAAAATATCAAACACAATGTTGAAAATGTTACGTTGCTCAAAGGTAAATGAAATTGTGAAAAAAAGTCCTGACATGTCCTCGTAATTGAGTAAACATTATTAAAAAAAGCTGTGCCAGGTCCGACAAATTAGGCTTTCGTTTGTATATTTTTATTCTACATGTTTACAAAGCAAAACATCGTGGTTTTATCATCAATGGTTCGATTCAACACAGGTATCGATACCCATTTACTTTGTTTAAGCTTAGTGCTAGGAGATTTCGACAAAAGTTGAAATGCGAGTAACTGGAGAGCACATGAAAGGGCAGCATACGAAAGCTCTCAACATCTCTAAAAACCCATCGATTGCAGTCGCTGTGGCCCACGGAGGACCTTGGCACATCCAGTGGACGTCACTGCAGACCTCGTAAGAATTACGGTTGACGAGCTGGACAAAACTATCGACCAGTAGTCTACAAGTGTTGACAGCAGTGGAATGACGTTGTCTAATAGTAACGTAATTTTAATAACGTCTAAATCCCTAAATAATTTTCGTTAAATATAATTGTAAACTTAGCCTTAAAATAAACCCACCCCGTGAGAAAATTAGTCCTTCAAAAAAACCTGTTGCATTTTAGAATCCAAAAGCAAATAGAGTTGACACCATTCGGAATTTGCTTAGAATTTATATCCGAAATCTACAGCTCTGCCTCCGTGTCACACAGCATTCTGTTCAGAAATGCATCAGTTGGGAAATTACAATTTCAAATCGATACCTACATTACTTTCTGACTTCTATGAGTATTTGAACATGGCACTGTTTCCACAGTGCCATGTCAAAATACTCATATGAATCTTCAAAGTCATTCTTTTAAGTTGGCCAACATGATGAAATCCGAATCCATAATTTGAGATAGAGTCTGTTTCACGAAAGAAGTCCCGCAGGTGCGGCGCTGGCGCTGCAGTCATGTCACGGAATTTTGCCAAACTCCTCAAAAATTTCATAATAAATGATTTCAAATTGAATTTTTGGTTCAATCCGATTTTATTATTTTTAATAATTTAATTAATATGATTTAAATAGAAAATGAAATTAGTTCCAATTATTGCCGCGGGACTTCTTTCGTGAAACAAACTCTACGGAAAAACTTCAGCTATTTCACATTTTTATAGTAAACTCACACAAAAAGAGCTAAAGCTTAAAAAAAAGAAGATTATTAAGGATTTAGATTTCCTATAAAACAATAAAACTCTTTATGCTTTTAGCTCCCTTAACCAGGTACAAATACCCAACGCTTTATCAGTTCTCAGAAACTATTTATGCAAATTAACCATAAAAAATCAAAGCATTGTCAAAGATTACTCCAAAGTCAAACCCTTTAATGGTTGAAACACACGTTATCTTCCAAAAACACTGACAATAATAGCAGCGAAGAAAGCGTTTAAGGCAAAAGACAAACAGGCGCGATGCGACTTCGAATTTTATTTTAATTTCTTCTATCAGCAATTTGGCACGCATTGCGACATCATGCGCGCTTGGTTTCATTCGGAATTGCCAGTGTGTGTTAAAAAATGTGTACCAATTAGATTTAATTGAAGTAAATAGGTATCACATAATAAATGAAATACCTACTTGGTATTTGAATCTTTCTTGACCTACTATAACGTTAAAGAAACTATTCATCTATCCGAGAATCCCTATATACTGCAGCATTCTGGAGATACAAGTTACGGTACGATTTATGAAAGAAAAGCGATGTCTAAAAACTACAAAAATGGATTTGAAGGTGGGCCTTCAAATCCGACTGAACTAATCAAAAATATACGTGTGTGCTACTACAAGAGTCTATACCTTCACGACAGCCAAAGCAGTCTTCCTGAAGCAAATCATCAAAACACTGATTGTTGTTGTTGTTGATGGTTTCCTGTATCGTATCTGTTCAAAGGCTATATCCATTAACAGTAGCCCATAAGTTTAAATGCGTCACGTCGCGACTAAAATCGCGCCTGTATAGTAGACCCCTTAAAAATGGCAGCGACAGTGTCTCAGACAATCGCTGTGGGTAATGTGCGCGCGCTCACTTACATCGTATCATGATTGGATTTGAATCAAGTGTCTTCTTTCATTTTGTCGTAAATTGAGTTCTGATCGGCTATTTTTGCCTTTTTTGTCGTCTGTGGGCGTCGCATCTGTTTTACTTTTTTGTTGCGACTAAACGTAGATCTTTGTGGTTGACATTTTCAGGCAGTCCTTATTTTATTTAAATGTCTGTCTATTTTTTCTTTCGATTCACGCTGAATAAAGACTTTCTGATAGCATGAGCAGTGGTGGCCCAGTGGTATCGGTCACGACTTACGAGTTGTAGGTCGTGGGTTCGGACCCCGCCAGGCGCATTACTTTGTGTAATTATTTCATAACCACTGCTCTCAAAACGGTGAAGGAAAACATCGTGAGGAAACCGGCATGTCCTAGAACCAAAAATTCGAAGACATGTGACATCTACCAATCCGCACTTGGCTCGCGTGTTGGATTATGACCCACTCCCTCTCACAGAGAGGAGGCCTGTGTCCCAGCAGTGGGAACATTATACGCTGATGATGATAATTAAATACCTGTAGTACTCTTCTATAAACTAGTTTAAGACGTTCTACATATTAAAGTATTTGTACTTAATGATCTCATTACGATTAAACTACGTGGGCGATGCTAGTGCCTCCTACTGGCCATATTGTTGGGGACCATAAGATCTGCTTTATTATTAAGCCAAAGAAAGTAATTAAAAATGTTTCGTACATATTAAACTTGACACGTACCTCACTCCGCGAGCGTTTCGAAAGTCCTCACCATCAACTTCGCTCATAGTGTATATTGAATCAATTTCTATTTTATAAGCATATCATTTCCTGCTGTAAACTTTGAGTATATTCTAAATAGGCCCAATCACCGGTCACCATAATAAAGACAGCCACCAGTACCTACATAACTCCTCAGTACCGTGACGATGGATTGTGGGAACGAGATGGCGCTAGACGACTTGTATAGCTCCGTCTCTTTTCCACACTGGAATTATTCTCGCTTTAAGACGTAATGGTAGGCCACTAGGAAGTAACCAACATTAACAACCAGTAAATTACTACCCACCACACCCTCTATAAACGTAATGTTTGTAAGCAATAAAACAAGAATTTATGAGACTGGTCGGCATAAATTCATAAATTCGGACATCAACAGTTCGTAACTTTATAGTACCATCCTGTATTACTGTACAGTTACGATTGTAAAGTGTAAGGGACAAAATTATATTCAACTATTACGGCCCCTACGAATAAAAAAGGTACCACCTAAAATCCATTTCCATTTGAAAATAACTTGTCTCATTGATACCCTAGCCCTATCTTTATTCCGACCAATGTAGGCGCGGCCATGTGGCGGCGAGTAATGGGCGACTCGTCGTTCGATCATGGACCATGCCCGGGTTGACGGTGGATCGTGTTCCACACGCGCCTTAAAGAGCTGTCAGCAATGAGACTGGCCCCTCTTAGAGTGCCAAAGCCTGCCGGGGTCGCGGGACTGTCTAGTTAGGTAACCATGGCTCCGGAACGGAAGGACAACGTGGATTTAGTCAGTACAAGTCTGACAGCCCCTCCCGTCCTGCCCTGGGTGGGAGGACTCGTTTAATGATTTTACCACGTAAAAAAGAGCCCTATCCTTATAAATTCCGTTTATATTAACCGTAAACTGTAAGAACAAATATTTATTTAGAACTATTTGAAACGCGCCACGAGGCGACGGCAAATTCGCGTTCCTGATAAAGTAACTAATGTCTTCATAGCTTAGACCAAAGTCGTGAACAGTATTCGTCGAAGCATATTTACCAATATTATTGAACTGTGTTCCCAGTCTCTTCACAGATTGAATGCTACCAATCTCTCCCAATTTATATTGACCCTATTAGTCTCTCCCGAGATTGACTCTGTTCGTGGTCGACTATGATCTAAAGAGACTAAATTGAGCTTACGATAGCTTGGTTTAAGTTGAAAATTAAAGCTTGATCTTTGGCCGAATGAATTTCTTTCTGCGCATTTTGGACGTCGTAAAGACTTTATGGATTTTCTGACTAAAAATACGAATACAGTGGGATCCACACATCGAAAAAATTTAACACACACACACATGACACAAAACAAATAAGCCATACAATGCAATTTTGAAAACTAAACATTATAAATGAAAACTAAAATTCACATTGCAATATTTGTAAGACTGCCCTACACTGGAATTTCTTATCAGTCGTGGTAAATGACATTATGTAGTTTCTGAACATAAACGGATGTCACTATAAATAATATAATGCAGAATGCATGCTTCTACATACACTCACACCCTTTTCTCGTAGGGATAGGCAGAAACTACAAAGCGCCACCTGCTACTATCCTTACATACCTTTTTTGCCTCACCTTTATTTTCCATGAAGGGTGGGATTTGAGCTCAGCTACCGAAGTTTTAGTGCCAAACTGGGCACAAATAAATACTAACTGGTTTACTGAGAAATTCTTGATTGAAACCCCTAATAACAGCACGCGAGCTGGGAATTGGACTTCGAATTCGCAATCACTACTGGAACGAAAGAAATCTTTATATTTTTTGGTTGGTCAAATCGTTTGTTGCTGGTACAAGACTATCGAAGCAATCTGTTACTCGAATAAGAACCAAGTGTCTAAACAGACTATGCCGAAGTTACGCGACCGAAGTTCGGCGCAATTACGCCTGCAATGCTATTTGAATTACTGACGACACACTATGCCGAAATTACGCCGCGTCATAGCGTACAGCGTAACTTCGGCGGGAACTTATTCTGTGACCACACATTATACGCGACCGAAGTTCGGTTCGATTACCGACGAAGATCCGGGGGCGGGGAGCAGCAGGGAGCCGCCCGCGCCACACGCGCCGAATTTCCGCCGCGTAAGTTCGGCACTTTTGGGGTGTCATATCAGCCGAATACTTCGGAACGTGAAATCAGCCGCCGAACTTCCGTCGCGTAACTTTGGCATAGTGTGTTCAGGCACTAAGATTAAAATAAAACATACAATTGAAATTAGAATTCATAAAGAATCTAGAGAAGGTTCAACATCGACTGTCAGCAACAGTCAAGACTTACAAAAAAAAAGAAACAATTTCCGACCCAATGAACACGTCGGAAACATCGCAAGAGTATCTCCACACAAGACTTATCATTTAATTCAGTTACGGCTCGTCTTTTACAGACTTTGTTGATAATTAGGTGGGGGCGAAAGGAATTGTAAGTAGGTCAAATGCTCCCCTCGCTGTAAACACCTAGACCGTAGACCCCCACCTGAGTTTACTTGAAATCCCGTAAACAAACATGAATGTAGTGTGTATCTGTATATGTAGATATGTACAATACATTGTTTTCAATCGTTCTCATAATGCTGAAAATACTCCACCTTTTGTGATTACGTACAGTGCTATTTTTAATATGGTTTTATTTCGAAATGTTATCAGACCACCGTTATAATCTTCAGCCTCTTTGCTCTCTTTGCAGTTTTTTGCTCTCTGCCTTTCCAGAAAATAATCCTAACTTACAAACTATTACTTATAAACAAGCTTGTGTCTACGGCGCGGTGTTTCCCGCGAGCAGTTCGGTCATGATTCTACGAAAACGTCACACCGGGATAAAAAAATTCCTATGTTTAAATCCAGTTATAAACTATCTGCGTGTGTACCAACACCCAAATACGTTCATAAGCTTTTGAGTGAAGGAGTGACATTCATCCATCGTCACCTGTGATCGTCACAAACTTTCGCATTTACGAAACTACTGAGATTAGTCTACTACTGGATTACTACTTTTTAGGGTTCCGTAGCCAAATGGCAAAAACGGAACCCTTATAGAATCGTCATGTCTGTCTGTCTGTCTGTCCGTCCGTATGTCACAGCCACTTTTCTTCGAAAGTATGAGAGCTATCCTGTTGAAAGTTGGTAAGTAGATGTGAACCGCATTAGGATTTTTACACAAAAATAAAAACAAAACTAACCCATACGTGTGGGGTATCTATGGATAGGTCTTTAAAAATAATATTGAGGTTACTAATATCATTTTTTTCTAAACCGAACAGTTTGCGCGAGAGACACTTCCAAAGTGGTAAAATGTGTCCCCCCCCCCCCTGTAACTTCTAAAATAAGAGAATGATAAATCTAAAAAAAATATATAATGTAGAACTCAACAAAAAATTCCAATGAAAATTGGTTTGGATGAAATATAGTTAGCAGTTTTTGAGATATAGTACATTTTCAAAAACCGCAAATATAACTTTGCCATCCATACAAACACTATGAAAAACAAAGTTATTTTTATGCTACTACGGAACCCTTCATGGGCGAGTCCAACTCGCACTTGGCCGGTTTTTTTATTTATAGGGTTTGTTTTTGACTCTAGTCTAGGTCTTTTCTGTATTCTACTATTCAACCACTAACTACATACATAATTAACTACTTACTAATAAAAGTATGGTATTCCACAAACAATACAGCTTGTCCAAATCATCATCATCATCATCAGCCGGAAAACGTCCACTGCTGAACATAGGCCTCCCCCTTAGACCGCCACGCCGAACGACAATTCGCCACTTGCATGTGTTGCCCGCGACCCTCACGATGTCGTCTGTCCACCTAGTGGGAGGCCTGCCCACGATGTACCCTTGCCCAAATACTGAGTCATAAAAACGGACGAGGGAAATATATCAAGGAGACGGGATGTGTTTCCGTGTCTGCTAATAACAACAAACTGCCAACGGCGTGATTAAGGCAATTTCCCCTTTGTCCGTTCATTGGCAGTGGACATTTATGCCTTTAGACGAGAATATAAGTTACTTTTTGCTTGTACGGGGAGTCTACCTGCACGCGTAGCAATTAGCATGACCTATTCAATTCTACAAAGAATAGACAAAGTTATTTCATGATTATTTCTATACAATTTCACTGTTTTTTTGCACGATTATGGCACAATTCGTACACCAGAAGAATAGATTTTTTTTTTCTATTTTTAAACATTAAAACTGTAATAGTAAATACATTGTTATCCAAGGCGTGAAAGTTACTTATTTACGTCCCGAGACGGGGTTTGGCGCCCGTAACGTTGTGAGGGCGCTAATAGTTCCAGGGACTAAATAAGTAATTTACCCGAGGTAAACACTGTGCTTTTCATTACGAATACGAGGAAAGTAAAATTAACTACATAAATTTTAGCTAAAGAAAAAATTAGTGTAAGTAGATCGGATTGTCACTTTGCAGCTTGTTTTTTTTTTAATTTTGGTGCTGTGGTCGTCCCCCTGTACAGCCAGGATTTTTCATGTTGATTATTTAAAAATTGGCAAAGATATTGTCGAAATCTGTATTATTTTAGAGAAATAGTTGAAACTAAATCATTTTAAAGTCATTATCTATATTCGTATAACTTTATGATATTTTAATTTTAAATAGCTCTATAATTTCGTGGCTGTATAAAAAGTTTGAACATGGTTTAATAGAAATGTCAAAATAGAACTAGTTTTTTTTTCTTAAATTTGGCAGCTGTTAGTTAAAAGCGATTTTCCCTAGGGCGGCAATGGATAACTTTCAAACGCCTAATCAGACATGTAATGACCTACTTTCAGAGTATGAGTAATGAAAAATCTTTTACGTTCCTTCTGTCATTTTGTCTTTTTTTCAGTCGACAATACATATTTCTTCAGTGCCATGCTACACATGCTGGGCTGCAGTCGAAAGTGCTATCTTAATACTCGATGTACCTACAGGTCAATTGAGGGAACAGGGTTGGTTATAGTCTGTATGAGTCTGATAGTTTCATTCGCCCTACACAGGAGGGAAGATGCATTAGAGAAAATAAAACAAAAATAATGGACAACATTTGAGGGTCGATGTTCCTTCCACCCTGTCTGTGAAGAAGGACGTTGGGCAGCTGGTAGTCGGTCGGTACAGATACGTATTGGTCGGTGCAGGTATCGTAGACCTATTTCATCTTATGCACTTGGCAAGTTTACCGGTTTCTTGAAACTGACCACACAAAACAAAAGATGCTCACTCTTTTATTAAATACCTACATGTCTATGGGAACTTAGGAAGTGCCAACAAAGACAAGAATAGCTTAAGCAACAGTTTTCAAAAAATGCTTAATAAAAGGACAGATTTGGTTTTATTAAAGTAACTTAGGATTAGGGGAAGATTGTCGGCATATTCTTTGACTGTTGATGGGGCATTTTGTAAGTAAGAAGGGAATTGGGCCGCGGGAAATGTTGTAAAAAGCAAAAAAATGTGTTACAATTACATAAACGTTTTGGCTCCGCGATTTTATCAATCTTTTTGTTTCTTTCGAGACTGTGAATGAGTATTGTGAACATTTTTCTTGTCAAGGCAATAACAGAGTGAGAATATGGTGTATTCATTAAAAATAATCATTGGTACGCAGTTCCTATCACAATTTAAGTTCTAAAATGTTATTGAAATTAAACGTTTTCCAAATCACATCTAAAATACGATTATTAATTCCAGTCAGTAAAATGACATTTCCAGTGTTGCAGGTTTGTTCCATTTTGTTTGTATCAGTGACAGTTGCACTTGTCATTTTACTGACTCGAATTAATAATCAAACTTTAGATAATAGATAATTAAACCTTTTACCCAGAGAAAAACGTATAACAACAGTCACTGTTATTTTGTGAATACATTAAATAGGCTGTGCCAGTTGAATTCTTGCGTCATGTATGAGAACCTATATGATTCGTAAACCTGCATTTTAATAAAAATCATTTTTTTGTAATCTGACTTTGTAGCTAATGGAATACACATCATTTACCTAGTAGAGCCTTTCTCCCTTAGGGTCGGCTTCCAATCGAACCAAATGCAGCTGATTATTATTTATCAGTATTTTACATGGAGTTGAGAAGCTCCCTATCTGACCTCTACAACGCAGTAACAGGGGTAATACGAAACTTCTTGGTAAAACTGTCAGAATTTCGAGATTTTGACTTACAGTGACGACTATGAAAGATCTACAAATGACAGTTGGAACAACGAATTAGCGTGCTTTTCGCTTTTAGAATCGCATAGATCAGGGTTTCTCAAACTTTCGGCTCCACGAACCCCTGTTAAAATTTTCAGGTGACAGCGAACCCCTAAGGCCTAACTAATTAATCTCCCCCCCCCCCCAAAGAAAATAATAAAATTGACTGTTGAAGAAAATAAGGTCTTTATTTGAGTAAAAGGTAACAAATAAAGTGCCAAAAGAAAAGTATTTTTTTATTAATGTGATGGGTGTGCTGCTTTCTTGTCACAAATAGATTCAATTTTAGGAGTAATTTTGGACACCATTACTTAAGTCTTGTCGCGAACCCCCTGCCGTCGAATGGCGAACCCCTAGGGGTTCGCGTACCCCACTTTGAGAAACCCTGGCATAGATGGTCACATTGGTCACCCATCCACAGATTAACCTCGGAAAGAGTGCCTTATGTGGCTGTCATGTAGCCTACGAGTTTTTCCCGGTAAATAACCACCAAATTACACCCCGATTCAAAACATCAATTCCCAAGGTAATATTTAATTTCACATTGTATTATAAGCCCGTATTTGCCCAGTTTATAACCCACATAGGTAACAAAATCATATTCATACGGCCGCTACCCATTAACTGATTAACTCATTAATTTAATTACATGCCTGTTGGTTGTTACAGCATGCAACATTGTTTCCGACATAGTTTTCTACTTATTGTTATATTCCTATGACTAAATAATGGGAAGGTGGCTAAATAATAACAGTTAAGGCCGATCTTCAAGGTTAAGCCACGATTGCCAAAGTCGATAGGTGTTTTTTTTTTATGAAACGTTGCCCCACACTAGGAATTTCGCCTGTATTGTGGGTGCGTTTTAAACATATAAACACACATACACAAACACCCAGACCCGGAGCAACTACTTGCACTTAGGGCTGATTTTTCAATAGTCAGATAACTATTATCTGAGGAATAAAAGTAGCGGTTTGACATATTTTCTACAGATAAGCTGTCAAACCGCCATTTTTATTCCTCAGATAAAAGTTATCTGACTATTGGAAAATCAGCCCTTACTTGCATATCATACAAATATTTGTTACTTATTTTATACTGCGCCAAACGTGCTGTCGGGATTGCCGGATGGGTCAATGACATATCATGTTTCCTTCGTGTTTCAGAAAATTCGGAATAAAAACCCTTAACTTCCCTCCTTCCTTTGTGTTGTCGCTGCTTGGTCTTGGATTGGCAAATTCGATCGTCGATAACCATAAAGTTAGATATCCAACCAAAGATAGATTTATTAATGTCCAATAGAAAGAAAGAAATAACATTTATTGATATCAATGCCCCTTGTTTTAAATCTTTATCTATATTCGTAACTGACTGTACTGAAAGGTCTAATATGTACAATCTTTTCATATAGCTACATTATATTTTCTTACTAATTGACAATCAGTCACATACTGGGTAAACTTTCCAACTGGTCGTGGATATAGCCATATCCACGACCGATCTCGAGACCGATTTTAACCAAAACTAAAATTGCATGATCGTATTTTTGAAAAACACACACAATAATTATTAATCCTGGTCAGGATGCAAACCCGCTGATTTTGGAAAATATCAGTACACTGTATTATTACACCTTTCGATATTATCGTTAATACGGATCAAATTCTGGGAGATAACAATGTACGGCAAACTTAAGCCATCCACGCCCAGTTGAAAAATTCACCCCGGTAAATTCTCATCCGCCTTGATGGGATTGGACAAGGAGAAAAATTGAGCATATATACTTGCTCTGGATCAACATTACAACCATGCAATCATACTTAAAAGATCACCTCTACTTTTGAACCCGTTAAAACACAAAGTGTATCTCCCAATTTAATTAATTCAGCATGTCACGGGTAAAATGCTTACCCCGTTACCCCATCAGGGATGAGTCCAATCCGAGTGGGCTAATGAAGTGAAATAATTGATTAATTGCGAGCCACCCCGCGGGTTGCGACCCTGACTAATTACGACTTATGACTGCTCTGACTTATGGCTCGTCTGACTTGCGACTATAAATTAATTGCTCTGGATTGAGGCTAGACGTTTCTTGTCAGAACTATATTTTGGGTTTTGAAATTTGGTCTCATGATTTTGGTAAGGACTTTTCAAGAAAAGATTTCTTCTGAATTGCAATGTTTTTAAGTACGTATAGGTAATAATCGTGAACTGGTTAAAACTGCATTGAATTTTAATGAATAAGTATTATTAATTTTAACCAACTTCAAAAAGGGGGAGTTTCTCAATTCGGATGCTTATTCTTTTTTATGTTTGTTCGCGCATTACTCCGTCGCTTACCAACCGATTTGAAAAATTATTTTAGGGGGTCACGGTTATCTCATAGTCCCGCGACCCCGGATGGGGCAGCCATACGATGAAATCGATCAAATGACCATATAGATTATATAAATTTAGCCGTTCGGCGCAATCGTGCAAATGCCCCATCACTTAAACAAAAACAAAGGACAATCAACATTAATGTCATCCACAACAGTGTCTATAGGCATTAGTAGGGACATTGTGCTTAACGGGGTACTTTAGACCCCAACCCCATTGCCTACAAACGTACGCTATAACACTTATATACACTTTCATTTCGTATGTAATATACACACTGTATACTCAGAATCTCGAGATAAACAAATCTGTATTGATGGTTTATTTATTCGTTGGCGTGTTTCTCCGTATAAATCGGTATTCTATTATCAGAAGATTTATACAAAGAACACCAGAAATAGATGATTCGATAATAAATATGGCGGTTAAGGTTAGCTGGCGAATTTTGTAGGTCAAGGTCAATGACGAAACCAAACGTAGGTATTATCCATAACGTTTATAAGACCTGACACCTCTGCTTATCTGTATTTAACTAGTTTGGAGTCGATTTAGAGTCTAATCAGTTGATGATAACTTGACGATAACTTGTTGGTAACTAAATGATCTGATGGTTGCATCTGTGAGCAAGGTTCGCGTTGATGAATTTTATACAAAACTCAAGTACTTAATTTTTTACCATTGTCAGGCTGAGAAGAAGTCTACCCAGATGCAGTTGAATACCAGTATACATTTTACGATGATTCCCATAATGTCTCCCACAGCCTTGACGTACCTAATGGGTTATTGAAGGACACCGTGGATTTTAGTCAGTACAAGTCTGACAGTCCTTGCTGCCCTGCCTTGGTCCACCCAAGGACTCATTTGATGACTTTACCGCGCTATAAAAAAGTAGTGTTCAAGGAGAATAATTTTAAAGATTGTGTCACAGTCAGTGGCGGGCAAGGCGGTAGTGTTGGTGGATATCCGGAATGATATTAGTCTTCTATTAACGAAATAACTACTAAAAAAGTTAGTTTTTTTGGGATGCCGCTCAGCTTGATAGACTGACGACTATATAAGAAAGTAGCTGGGACAGACTGGATGTGGAAGGCGGAGAACAGGGTAAAGGGTCCTGGAAGGAGCCTAGTATAGTAATTGACTGCGATAGGCTGATTTGATTGATTAATTAACTACCTAGATACTTACGTCTAGTATTTTACTTCCACAACTTAGTTATTTGAGGAGCTTGTGGCTAAATAATGGCAGCCGCGAAGACCGATCTTCCGGGTTAAACCGCGCTTGCCGAGGTTGGTTTATGGATGGGTAACCATCTGTCATAGCGAGTTTCCTCCGTGCCTCGGAAACCACGTAAAGTCGTTGGTCCTGGCTGTCAGTTGTAGATCTTTGACAGTCATTAATCACAGTCAGAACAGGCAGACAGAAGCTCGAAAGTCTGACAACCAGTCTTACCATGGGGTATCGAATTAGCCAGTTACTGGGTTGTGGAGGTCCGATAGACAGTCGCTTCATGTAAAATACTGAAATTCAAGTGCGGTTCGACTGGAAGCCGACCCCAATATAATTGGGAAAAGGCTAGGCAGGTGATGAACTTAGTTAATTGATAACACGACACCTATGATCAAACAGGTTCTCAGACTCTAAAGCCTCTGTCAGCTACATAACCACAGAACTCAATATCACACAACGAAATCGTCTACACCACAGACGATTTAAAAATAGACAGCTAAAAGTGTCTATGCATTTTTTATCGAAACCGATTTGCGCCAATGTTTCCCTCCTACGCACGACATCACAGCTACATTAGTCGGTCTTATAGTCCTCCAAACACGTATAGTTCGCAGAAACAAATTTAGGGATCCAGACGAATCGAGAGAATCGATACTAGGTACCGATCATGATAATAATTTTGATCATACAATAGTTATATGATCGAAATTTTACGACGATGTCTTATCGGTGATATTACGAGATTAGAAATGGTGATTAATCTTTCAAACCATTCCAAACTATTTACAGAAAGAGGTATTTTTTTATGTTTGGCATTAATCTTGGCTTCTCCCAGTTGTAATGTCCCTTTGTGCCTATTGGCCTTGCTTTGTTCTGTCTCCTGCTTGCATGGAGGGAAGTGGAAACATATTTTCCTACTCCTCCACTATTCTTATCTGATTAATTTCGTGCAGGATCCAAGACAGGTAAGTTCATTCTCCGGGACATGTCGAACTTGTCTCGCCGCTTTTCTGGTGGTTGCCACTGTTGATTCTGGCGCTCAGGAGTTGCAGTGGTTTGGGAATAGTGTGGTGGGCGTGTCCCTAAAAAAAATCATGGTAATCTTATGAGCGGTTACTATGGAGCTTTCACATGTCATTTCAAAATCGTTATCAGCTCATCCGAATGTGGATGAGCTAATAACGTTTGTCTATGGGTCGCGACACACGGATGGGTCCCCTGACAGGTACCGTCCTGTTTTTGAGGACCTACCTAATATTCGCTCGCAACTTACAAATGTGGGTCTCGACCCTTTGATTAAAATAGCTATTTTATTTTAATCAAAGTCTCGACCTAAACCTTGAGAAACGCTTTCCTGACAGCTGAACCCTTGAGGTCTTCAAGTCAAGAGTAAATAGGTTACTTCAAGGCAAGTTTGCTTCACCGTCGACCACATCTTCGATTACCATCAGCCGAGATAGCGGTCAAATGCAAACCACACATTAAATTTTTAAAAACCGGACAAGTGCGAGTCGGAATCGCTCATAAAGAGTTCCATAGCAGCAAGTATATTATGTTAATAATATAAAAGTTCTTGTAGTTGGTTGTAACTTTGAAAGGTAAATTGCGGTTTACGATTTATGACGTATTAAAAAAAACTAATTACTTGATCTCGTTCAAACCAATTTTCGCTGGAAGTTTGCATGGTAATGTACATCATATATTTTTTTTAGTTTTATCACTCTCTTATTTTAGAAGTTACAGGGGGGGACACACATTTTACCACTGGAAGTGTCTCTCGCGCAAACTGTTCAGTTAAGAAAAAAATTATATTAGTACCCCACAAGTATGGGTTTGGTGAAAAAAAAATTTAGAGTTTCAATTTAAAGTATGGGGAACCCCCAAAAAATTTTTTTTTAATATTTTTGTGTGAAAATCCTAATGCGGTTCATATAATACATCTACTTGCTAAGTTTCAACAGGATAGCTCATATACTCTCGAAATAAGGGGCTGTGACATACGGACGGACAGACAGACATGACGAATCTATAAAGGTTCCGTTTTTGCCGTTTTGCTACGGAACCTTATAAACGCGGTTTACATGCCAGGAGGCATTGACACTTTCGTCTAACAAAACGAGATGAGACTTTATGTCTACTTTCCGTCTATATAACAAGCTAGTTTGGATTCAACTCCGTGTGGGACGAAATTGATTGAAATAGTGTTATCCACTTCAAAGTTATATAAATGTGACGTGAATCTGTGAGCTACGTTTTCAAGGCGAGACTGAATTTTAAACTAGGTTTTGGTTTCAATTGACGGAAAAAAGAAGGTTTTCTGGTATTTAAAAGTGACTATTTCAATAATATAATGTACCTCCTATACTATCTTTTTTACACCAAATAAAACAAACTAAGGCGCGGGCCACATGCTTGCTGCTTAAAGTCCTATGTCCCGGGCGTCCACAGATGTCTTCCATCGCGATCTGTCTTGAACTTCACGCTTCACCTCGCTCCAAGTCAATCCAATGCTCGCCGCTTCCGCTAGCACGGTGCGTCGCCAGGTTTGACGGGGACGGCCACGCTTTCTTTTCCCTTGGGGATTCCAATCCAAAGCTTGTTTGGGTATGTGGTCAGGGTCCCTTCGGAGCGTGTGGCCAATCCATCTCCACGACGCTTGATCCGGCTGTCGATCGGTCTCTCGTGGCATTTCCCCAGCAGCTCTACGTTGGAGATGGTCTCGGGACAGTAAATTCCGAGAATGCGACGAAGACAACGGTTGACGAAGACTTGTATTTGGCGTGAGATGTCCTTTGTAACCTTCCACGTTCCACACCCGTAAAGCAGCGCGGACTTCACATTGGACGCCGAAGAGACATATGTCTCGGCCCCGTCTGCGTCTTACGTCTTTTCTATGTGACCCGCGCCAAAGAGACGCCGAAGAAACATATGTCTCGGCCCCGTCTGCGTCTTACGTCTTTTCTATGTGACCCGCGCCAAAGAGACGCCGAAGAAACATATGTCTCCGCCCCGTCTGCGTCTTACGTCTTTTCTATGTGACCCGCGCCAAAGAGACGCCGAAGAAACATATGTCTCGGCCCCGTCTGCGTCTTACGTCTTTTCTATGTGACCCGCGCCAAAGAGACGCCGAAGAAACATATGTCTCCGCCCCGTCTGCGTCTTACGTCTTTTCTATGTGACCCGCGCCAAAGAGACGCCGAAGAAACATATGTCTCGGCCCCGTCTGCGTCTTACGTCTTTTCTATGTGGCCCGCCTAACAACGACGCCGACGGCATGGTTAGGACAGTCACTGAGTGATGGGACTACTGCTCAGCGTATCGAGGGTTCGATTCCCGCACGGTACAAATTAGTATTTGTATAACCTACAAGTTGTTTCGGGTCTGGGTGATTATATTTGTGAGTTTCTTTGTTTGTAAACGCATGTAGTGTGGGGCAACGTTTTTTTATTTAAAAAAAGCACCAAAGCCTTCTTCATGATTCTGTTCTCCTAGTACTTCTATTTTTACCACTTTGTCTGTTTTTGTTATTTATTCCTTTCTTTTTATACAATTTGACATTCTTTATTTTTAACCGACGAAAAAAAAAGGAGGAGGTTCTCAATTCGACATGTATATTTTTTTATTTTTTTTATTTTTTTTTTCTATGTATGACCACGCATAACTTTTCCTAACGTGGTCCGATTTCAAAAATTCTTTTTTTGTTGGAAAGAGTGTATCTCAAAGTTGGTCCCATTTTAATTTCAAAACTAAAATCGGCCTCCAAGGGTAGAAAAAAAGGTATTAACTGTCAATATTTCTACAGAATTTTCATTTGTGAACCGATTCTGTTGAAATAAAGCTAACATTATGTAGTTCTGAGGACATAACTATATAGCAGAGATGTGGAGAAGATAACATGATGACGTGACCATCATCAGATCAACTCCAGATCCCTGTTATGTTGTGAAGTCAGTCCCAAGAGTTCCTCAACAATTAACAACAGCTATATCGTATTTGGGCTCATTTAACTCAGCTTGATGAGAACTTTAGACCCAGCTGAGGTATCATTGTCATCGAGGGTCTGAGGATGGTGACGGAAAGCAGGGGCAAGAGGTCCTCAATAGTTAACAGCACCTATATCGTGTTTGTGCTCATTTCACTAGTCTTGATGAAAACTTTCGACCTAGCTGTGGTATAATTGTCATCGAGGGTCTGAAGATGATGACAGAAGGCAATAGCAAGAGATCCTCATCAGTTATCAGCAACTATATCGTATTTGGGCTCATTAAATTTAATTCATCATGATAAGAACTTTAAACATAGTTGGGATTTAACAGTCGTTGACAGTCGGAGAGTGGAATTTTTAGTTGCAAGTTACAGGTCCTCAACAGTTAATGCGATAATTACTGTGACGGTTACGTTGCCAATGACAAAAATAAAGACGGGTTTTTCCATGTGCAATCATGGTATACAACTGAAAAGCTAAAAATAATACCTTTTTAACAAAAAAATCAAACCGACGAAAGATCGAACTGAAAAGCAAAAAATAAATTTTGAGGCGGCGCCAAAGAAACATACAAACATGTACCTAAATTAATTATTTGAAGCGAAGCATAATTTTATTGTAGCTAGGTTGCTTTTCGTTGATTGTTTCTTTGGCGCCGCCTCAAAATTTATTTTTTGCTTTTCAGTTCGATCTTTCGTCGGTTTGATTTTTTTGTTAAAAAGGTATTATTTTATTTTATATTTTTACAATTTGACGTGAGTTACTTTGTGACTTTGATTTTTTTATTATTATTTCTTTATTCATTTTTTTTACTTATAAATTACATTTTTAAATATTTTTACAAAAAACAAATAAAAAACATTTAAAAATATAAAAAATAGCAGTTCACCAGCACCGGGAACAGGGTCCGGGCCGCCGGTGGTCAGGGCTCCTGAGAGAGGAACCTCCTAACAATACGCGCCGTGTCCAGAAGTACTGCCTTCTGAATCAGGCGCCTGATCCAGCTGCCAAGCGAGAGCCTCCTCAGATGTTGTTCGAGGCTCTTGGCAATTAAGCCATTGGCAGACACGACTATCGGCACAATGACTGCTGTATTCACGTCCCACATGTCAACAACCTCGCGGGCCAGATCAAGATACTTGAATTGTTTATCCTTTTCTGCCTTCACGAGGTTCTCATCATGCGGGACCGTTATATCAACAATCATTGCGCGACGCTCCGATCGATCTATCACCACAATGTCAGGCTTATTGGCAACAATAGTCCTGTCAGTGATGATAGGTCGATCCCAATACAACGAGATATTGCCATTTTCGAGAACTGGGTCGGGCGCATACTTATAGTACGGCACTTCCGATTCCACAAGATTGTACTTCAAAGCAAGTTGCTGGTGGATAATCCTGGCGACGAGGTTGTGTCTATGCAAATATTCTCCGTTAGCCAGACGAGAACACCCAGAAATAATGTGTCGGATCGATTCTCCCGGACGGTGGCATGCCCGACATATGTCAACCGTGCCATCCTTCACAATGTATTTCCGGTAGTTATTCGTCATCATAACTTCGTCCATAATTGCACAGACAAAACCTTCGGTTTCCCCAAACAGGTCACCAAAGCGCAACCAGGATACGGACGCTAAAAAGTCTACATCGGGACCATGTAATGCCCGGTAAAAGCGTCCGTGAAGCTCCTTGCTCTGCCATACCTCCTTTCGATCATTAGTGTCTAATACTTTAGGTTTGCGCCAGTTCTCGTTAGCCAAGGAGAGCGGAGTGAGACCCTTGTCCACTATGACCACATCTCGGTGCATCCCCACGTCGGTTTCTAGGAAATATTCCCTGAGACTGCATACCTCACGGTTGTGCAGGGTCTTAGCATTTAAGAAGCCACGACCCCCACACTTCCGCGGGATATACAGCCTCATCACCGACGACCGTGGGTGATGCATCCGATTTGCAGTCAGCAGTGAACGGACTCTCCTATCCAGGGCGTCAAGTTCTGTCTGAGTCCATTTGAGTATGCCGAAAGAATACATCAACACCGGCATGACCCAACCGTTGAAAGCGCGCACCTTATTGCCACCTGACAAAAGACTGTTTAGCACTTTATTCAGGCGGCCAAAGAAGCGCTCCTTCAACGATTGTTTCATGTCAGCATTATTGATGCCTAATGCTTCCGACATACCCAAATATTTGTAGGTCTCTGTTGAAGAGAGGGATCTGAGGTGTATGGAATCCGAGAGTTGAGTTCCCTCTGATTCCATAATCTCTCCTCGCTTCACATGCATGACTGCACATTTGTCCACACCAAATTCCATCCTGATGGCGTTACTGAAAGTTTCCGTTACCTTCAGTAGCTTCATCAGTTGCAAGTTGTTGGGGGCAAAGAGTTTCAGATCATCCATGTAAAGAAGGTGAGATATGACCTGACCACCTCTCTTCAACCGATATCCTAGCCCCGAACCCTCCAGCAATGTGCTGAGCGGGTTCAAGGCCAGACAAAACCACAAGGGACTCAAACTATCACCCTGGAATATGCCACGCTCAATCCTTATCGGTTCGCTGCTACCTCGGACCTGTCGACATCCTGGATAGCGAAGGACTGTTCTCCAGCTCCCCATACACGACATCAAGAAGGTACGTAGAGATATATCAACTTTATACAACTCCAGCACCCTCATGAGCCATGTATGGGGCACCGAATCATAGGCCTTCTTATAATCTATCCAACATGCGGACAGATCTTTTCGGGAGCGACGAACCTGTTGGCTAATGGCCATATCAATGAGGAGGAGCTCCTTAGTACCGCGAGACCCGTTCCTACATCCATTCTGAGAGGCAGACATGATAGAATTAGTCACAATATGTTGATTGAGTTTAGCTCTCAAAATGGATGTAAGAACTTTATAGACCGTTGGTAAACAAGTAATCGGTCTATAATTTTTGGGTTCCGCAGTACTACCCGATTTATGGAGCAGGTGGGTCATTCCTGTAGTCAAGAACTGGGGCAGTGACCCTGACTCTAAGGCTAATTGGAACTGGGATGCCAAGCGGACGTGTGATCTTTTAAACCATTTGATCCAGAAGTTGTGCAGCCCATCCGGTCCTGGGGATTTCCAATTAGGCAACGGATGGACTGCACAAGCTACATCGTGGGGGCTGATGGTAATTGCCCCCATTTCTTGAATCTGATCACACGTTCGTTCGATCTCCCGGGTCCAATCGCCCTCAGTGTGACTGACAGGCACCGACCAGATGCTGCGCCAGAATGAACTCATGGCGTCATCATCCGGTAGGGGCGTGTCAGTCACACCTTGGTCCGGTCGCTCCCAAGCCCTATAGACCCACCTTTCATCGCTTTGGAATGTGCGATTCAAAGTGTATCGCTCCACTCGTCGCTTGTACCGACGAATACGGTTTGCCCATGCACAAATCTTCTGCTTCAGGAAGTCGATACGTTCTGTGACGCGGGCCAAATATTCACGAGGATCGATATCAATCCCCGCAAACGCCCGCCTCACAAAACGCATCACTCTAGGCCGAGTATTACCCTCCCTGAAGCAGTGCAATTTGCCGATGAGTGCTCTAGCCTCACCGACACGCCGCTCAATCCTGCACTGCCAAGCTGGAGCTGCTGGTTTTGGTCGTGTAGCTCTGTCGCTGTCTGGGAATTTGACGTGAGCTACACGACATGCCGCTACAGCTGCACAGTACAAGATTGAGTGGGTGTCGGTAAGATCCTTACTGCTGTCAAAACAATTTGACAGCTCCGAGTCTAGAGCACACATAAGCGCCTTGTTTTTATTGTGCATAGGCAAACGAGGTAAACGTGGTCTAAGTTCCGGCGGTACGGAGCGGTACTCCCGGAACGCACTCTCCAAAGCGCTCCTCAATTGTGCGTTGCATTGGGTACTCACGGATATAACTTCGTCATGATCCTCTTCACCAATGTCCTCAGACCGCGGCGGCACACTGGAAATGTTTTGTAGTTGCACCGCAGTCAATGGCAAAGCAGGATCAGTAACTGGGTTACTCCGTGATTCAGAGCGTAGTCGATCAAGTACTGTGTCATTCAACATATGGTTACGTTGAATGACCCGTACCTGATCCGATAATCGTTGCGCCGTTACGTTGACATCTGGTTCCAGCACCTGAAACAGAGACAGCATTCGACCACGGTACGCAGTCAAGTTGCTTCCCCCCTCAGTAGCCCTATAATATGCGCGCATCACGTTTTCATTAATGGACTGAGTCCATCGCATGCGCGACACATTTCCACCGGCAGCGGGGACCCTGTTCGGGGCCTGATGGCCTCGAGGTCCCAAGCCCGCTGGTGGCCGTCCTCTTCCTCGTCGTCTTGCTTGTGGAGGCGTCGACGGCGGGGAGTAAAACTCGTCGCTGGAGCTCGACGCGGCTGCAACTATCGGAGACACGGTGTTCACGGATGTGGCTCGTCCCGGCGGCTGCGAGGCGGAGCTCAGCGACGAGCCCGGAGATGGTAGGTGTGCCTCTTGCATCTGCTGTTTGGCCCGACGTCTAGTCAGCATTGGTAAAGATTTTATTATTATTATTATTATTTTTTACTATTTGACATTAATTGCTTTACAATTTGACATGTTTTTTACAATTATTTTTATCTTTTTTATGTGTATTTTATCATTGTGAATGCGAGGACGAATGTGGGGAAGTTTTGCTTTTGATTTATAATAATTGTCTGACAATTTGAGTACTTTAAGCGGCCTACCCAAATGTCCTTTCTTTTGTATTGTTCGTCGTGTCGTTGAGCTCCTTGAGGTCTGAGTCGAGCTACACGATCACCAACAAATGCTTGCACTGGCTGGACAGGTCCACTCAAATCTGTGTGGTTCTTTCCTCAAAAGACCATTTCAGACACCCGCATGGTCCTCGTATGACCTGAACAAAACAATGTCTGGACTTTAAAAGAGACTGTGACCTCTGAGTTTGTTTCGGCTGTTTCTTCTCAGAGTAGTCAGGTACGAAACACCGGCCTCATCTAGTTTAAAAAAAAAATATTGGTTGTGACGTGTAAAAGTGTTTTTTATAACCAACTTACAAAATAAATATCATTTATCATTTACTTTCAGTTCTGATTCCACATTGAGTTCTCACCTTAATAGATCGAGACAACTAGTACAAAACTTACAAGATAGTTAGGTTAGTGTGTTTTTTTTGCTGTTTTATCAGTGCTGTCAGCTCCCAAAGTCAAAAGGAAGTAGTATGGCATGTGGGTTATAAATTATAAGTACCATCTTTTTATTTTGCTCTTGTGTTAAGGCGCGGTCTTATCTCATATTCCCAAAAATTGGTTTCTTAGAACGTCGAGTATGACGTAATGTAATAAAAATAAGCAACGCGAAAAATACAGTGAACAGAGAAGGGTATAAAGAAGTATTTAAACCGAACAGAATAATAAATAAGAGTTTGATATTCCCAATAAAAATTGGGAAGTTGTAGCACAAAAATAAACTTTGACGTCGAAGATCTCTGTATTTCCAGCGATAACAACAGTTTTTTTTTAAGAATTTAGTAGGTTTTCCATTTTTTTTTTAAACTTTAACCGAACCATTATTTAATTTTATGTCTATATTTTAAATAATCTAAAGAAAAGCAGTAAAATAAATGCCCATTCGCAGCTTACGTCACATTTCAACACAAATGTCATTTTTTCAATTTTCAATCTTATTGACGCTCCATAGTGGTGACAATAGTTTACGCGGTGATAAGCGATTAAAATCGTAGTCAGTCCGCGTCTTAAGTCTCTAAGAAATAAGAATTTTAATTATAATGTCGGTGGTTATTTATATTATCCTAAGTTACTACATATTTGTACCTAAATAGAAACTCATTATCCTCAACAAAGAACAGAAACAAATAAAAAAAGAATATTGGTAGATTTCCAATTTAAATTACTTACCTCATTTGCCATAGAAACAAAGGCCGTCCCTGAAACAGTACCTTTCTAAAACAAAACTCCGTACCTAGACTCGAAGATATTTTCAAACCGATTTACATAATTGAGTTATTCGGGTAGGCGAGGCAAAGGTTCTGAAGTTATTGTCTCCAATTACTAAGCGGCGTTTTCTGTCGAAATGAAATAAAACAGACGAAAAAATGTCGTTATATTCGTCTGACTGTGTTTTTGAGACACTAGTATGTAGGTACGAGCGCGCGCTGTAGGTAAACGTTATTTAATTATGTTTATTTGTTCCTCTTGCGCTCCTAAACCGCCAAACCGATTTTGATGAATTTTGGAATAGAGATAGATGGTACCTTAGAGACGATTATAAACTTTAGAGATGGCGGACAAACGCTAGTGTCATATAAATACGTCGATTTTCGATTCGAAAATACAAAATATCTTTTCAATTATGAGACTAAACTGACTTACATGAAAAACAAAATAGTATCTTTCAGCATTTTGGTTCTATTTTTTGCGAAAATCCAATTAAGTATCTCTAATTAAATTCTTAACATAAAGTAGTTAGCGTGCCTCTGGACAATAGGTTATTTACTCAAAAATTACGAAAGATAGATTATCAAAAAATATTTGAACCGATTTTTTTTCTTTTGTAACGTATTCCGAGGCCGGCCCAGAAAAAGGTGGCGAGACGACCTAGACGCTTACCATGAGGGTTGGTTCGAAGCGGCCCAGGAAAAGAGTTCCTGGTAGGAATTGGGGGAGGCCTTTGCAGGGAGCAGTGGGACAGTACAGGCTAAGGAATAAAAAAATTATTCCTAAATTGACGATGATACAACGCTTCTAAAAATCACAAAACGTCACTTGGTCGGTAGGTATAATTTGACAGGTGTTATGACGTCACAAGCCCCTACTCCCGAATTTCGAAGCGTTTTATCTTTGTCAATGTTCTAGAATTTAAAAAAAAAAACGTGTTTATTATTTTTCAATACTATAATTATTTATTTATGCAGTTAACTACCCTATTATAATTGCCTAAACGAAATAATCGGTAGGGAACCTAATAGGTTTAGGATAACTTTTATCCTGTTACTTTCAATGTGTTTATACCATTAAACAAAACTACGATGAAGTCCGGAAATTGGTAGAAAGTACCTATCTATAAGCTTCAGAAGTTGCTGCAAATGTTACCTAATTACTTACCTATTCTGATAGGGATTATTTTGATTTAAGACATGGGTTTGCTCTTTTAAATAAAAATAATCCAAAAACAACTGTCTTCGGATGTCGGTAAGCCGCGTCTTCGGACAAAATAAAATAACACAGACGAAAAAATTACATTATGTTCGCCCGACTGTGTTTCTCTGGGGCGACGTTATAGCTCCCGGTAGGAAAGAATCGGTGGCGAACCTAACTGGGTTAGGATTACTTTGATCCTTTGGCTTCGAATGCAGTTATGTTTTTCTTTGAATATAACGTTTTGTTGTGAAGTTGATTCAAAGTAGTGAGCAAGTATAAGTAGGTATCAGAAGTGGCTAAATGATAATGATAAATGATATTTATTTTGCAAATAGGTTTTCGCAAACACTTTTACAAGTTAAAACACTTTTTTTATAGCTAGATGAGACCGGTGTTTCGTACCTGACTACTCTGAGAAGAAACATCCGAAACAAACTCAGAGGTCATCGTCTCTTTTAAAGTCCAGACATTAAATTGGTTAAGTCATGCGAGGACCCTGCAGGTTTGTGTCTGAGATGGTCTTTTGAAGAAAGAACCATACAAATTTGAGTGGACCTGTCCAGTCAGTGCAAGCATTTGTCAGTTTTCGTGAAGCTCGACTCATAACCCAAGGAGCTTAACTAATGCTGTAATTGATAATTATGATTATGAACGTAAACATTAATTAAAAGAAACCTTTGTTTATTTTCACTTAATTAATCCTGTAAGGTAGGAAATCTCCAAGAGCAGAGTAAGGTAAGTATCAGTAGCACTTCATCAGAAAATAAACCTCAATGGTAAAACAGTTAATTACTATATTCCCATTTGATTCCCATAAACAACTATGATCAAACGTATCATGTCATTAAGAATAGACATTGTATGCTAGTTAAGTTCATTTTTGGATGAATCGCGATTGACCTATTAGTTTAATTCACTCTTTAGGTATAAAGATGTGAAAATAAGAAGTGTTATTAATTAATGGAACAGGTATTGTCTTCTTATGGGACGAAACACGACAAGGTTTCTTGTACCTATATGAAAAATAAAATAAGATAAAACCAAAAGCAGATAACCTTTCAAAACTCGTTAAAAAAAGAGAAAAACATTTTAAATTACGTAGGTAAGCGTCTTTAATATTCTATCTTCAATGTTTGTTATCGTTGTGTTCAAATCTCATTTTGTGTTTTAATTTATTAAATCAAGTTTGCCGAGGCAGGGAAATTGAAGGCGCTTGCTATTTCTTCATAATAACATCCTTTATCTTCATTATTTCTGCCCCGCCCTTGTTCTGTCAAAAATGCTTCTTCACTTCGCGTAAAGGCGCATTATGGTGTTGTAAATCATTTGATATTGTTTGGACGATAAGCTAATTATGGATAACTGGCTATTGCCAGTGTTTAAAAAAACTCAAAAAGTAGGTATTCCACGGGAACATAAAATCGGGATAAAAACTATCCTATGTGTTAATCCGGTTTATAAACTATCTGTGTATCAAATAAAATCCAAATCCGTTCAGTAGTTTTTGTGTTTTTAAGTAGCTACTTGTACATGTTTGACAGCTCATACTCGTAACTCGGACACGTGACGTTTTACGAGGTTTTGCCTCTTACATTTTATGTTTGTGTTAATATGATCTATCGATCTATGAATGTTTCAGACGTGGCTGCCAAAAAATCAAAATGGCGGATGGCACCTGGTAGGCTGGTACAAAAGGCACAAAGCGCATGTATTTTTTATACATATTTTTACATGTATATATTTACAAAAAAAAAATACATATTTTATTTAGCAACGCGCCCAACCAGGGCTCTCGAAGAGAAAGTATCTCTTCAAAGTTATATAGTGAATAGGCTTCTTCTAAGCAAACTCACATTATCGTAGGCTTTGTTTCTGTTTTCACTCTTGATCAAGACTAGATTCAAGACCAAACCCATATCAATTAAAAACTGAATTTCTTGACCGGATTTAAAACCAAACCCTCATTTGGTCACTATAAGATATTTATTTCGCTATTTATTACGTGTTAAAGTGTTACGCACGTCTGTCCGTACCTTTATGATTGCCGAAGTCTCCCGAACTGAAACGACGTTCGACGATGTGTGCTGTCAGATGTGGTCAGGAAATTTTCTTAAGATTTTTCGTTACGTTTTTCGCGCGCGCCGAGCTCAGAGCCTGCGACAAAAGCTGTGCAATAGCTTAAAAACCTAGACTTACAGACTAAAAAACATACTGTGAGAAATAAATATTATAAACCACAAAAAATAGAATCAATCAATTAGATAGGAAATCTATTAATAAATTATTTATCAGACTTTGCACGTCCAATTAGCTATTCATATTTGAAAAGGTTTATCCGATAAACCACTTTACTGAAAGAAATTTTGACATAAAAACTTTGTTTTTTTCTGGTTTAGTCGTGCACTGGCCCCGCGTGCTGGATTACGGCCCACGCCCTCTCAAAGAGAACAGGCTTGTGTCTCAGCAGTGGGCACATTATACTCGTAGGCTGATGATGATGATGAAGCGAATTTAACGAAGTTTTCCCTCACCGTTTTACTCTGAAGTTTAAGCATTAAAATCCACTTAATACAGTTGGATCTCAGTTCTGTATCTTCTCGATCACATCGTTCACACAAAGCACACATAGAAATCTCTTTTTCCGCATTTTATTCGACAAACGAGGTTCAAACATGGCAAGTTCGAAAACTTGTTTACTGCGAGTTACGTCTTCGTCTACTGCGGACGTCGACACAATCGATTGACGGTTTCTATTGAATCGAGATAGTTGATAATCGGGATGTAGTCAGTTCTTCAAGATACTGATATCTTCGTCAACTCCTTAATTAAATCGTTATAAGTTTTGTTTTGTCTGTTCATTCTTAAGTTACCTAACCCAGAGTAAAATAACTTACAAGTGAATTGCCATACATCTGGGCTGATGTATGCCACATGCTGCTAGTGATCGCGCGATTGTCATAAAAAGGCACTGCAGCCCCGGAAGGCAAAGAGTGTGTAAAGGAACAGGGTGGTTTTTAGCCAGTAATAGTCTGATAGCGTTTCGCTCCACCCAAGAAAGGAGGACGCCTTTGATGATTTTCACAGCCCTGAAAAAAAAATGATTGCTTTTTTTATCGTAGTAATATCATCAAATGAGTCCTCACACCCAGGTCAGGACGGGACTGTCAGACTAGTACTGACCTAAATCTACGGTGACCTTCAATAGCCCTTTACTTTCTAGGGCCACAGTTACCTGATAAGACATACCCCGGTAGGCTTTGGCCCTATAAGGGCTCCGCCATAGTGCAAACAGCTCTAAGAGGCGCACATAGAACCTCTAAGGTGGAAAAGCACCCTGAATCTCTAACAATAAACAATCTAACTTCTCTATGAACTACGGAACCCTAAAAAGCAAGTAGCGACACATTTTATCTATGAAAAACCACCTAACAACTTATACTACAAAAAAGTGTTAACCAAAATTCATTACTGACACGGCAGTTGCCACCATCTGTTGTTACACAACTTCGATCGATAGTCAAGATGCGGTGGAGGAAATCTTCAACTTTGAAATTAATAGGTACCAACCACTGGCGTCAGTCCAAAGACTTCTAACCATAACACCCATATACAACCACCATACATACATACAGCAGTTAGTTACCTACAGTGTGTGATATAAAATAGATGTGCTACCGTTAACAGCATAAAATGTATGCAATAAATATATGGAAAAAATTGTTTAGTCAGTTACATTTGCTTCGTGTATTCATCATCATCATCATCTCAGCCATAGGACGTCCACTGCTGAGCATAGGCCTCCCCTTTAGATCTCCACATATACCGGTTGGAAGCGACCTGCATCCAGCGTCTTCCGGCGACCTTAAGGTCGTCTGTCCATCTCGTTGGTGGACGTCCTACGCTGCGCTTGCTAGTCCGCGGTCTCCACTCTAGCACTTTTCGACCCCATCGGCCATCTGCTCTGCGAGCAATATGGCCTGCCCATTGCCACTTCAGCTTGCTAATCCGGTGGGCTATATCGGTGACTTTAGTTCGTCTACGGATCTCCTCATTTCGGGTTCGATCACGTAGAGAAACACCGAGCATAGCCCTCTCCATAGCTCGCTGAGCGACTTTGAGCTTTGAGATGAGGCCGATAGTGAAAGACCACGTTTCGGTGCCGTAAGTCATCACTGGTAACACACATTGGTTGGAGACTTTCGTCTTGAGGCACTGAGGTATGTCGGACGAAAAGACATTGCGTAGCTTCCCGAACTTCTTCGTGTATTATTAGGTGCCAAATCATTGCTAGTTGATTATTTTTAAACGTTGCCACTAGGTTTTTTTCCATGTCGTGGGTGCGTTTACAGACATTTAATCTCACATACACAAACGCCCAGACCCGAATAACTACTTGTAGATCATATAAATATTTTATCTGTTCGGGTATCTAACCCGCAACATGCACCACAACAGTCCAATCGTTCAGCCAATGCACCAAACGTGCCGTCAAATTGTTACTTATGCATCAAATAACTGTTACCCGAGATTTAACATTTGACAATCAATTCAGATTGTATTTTTGGCGTCACCTATATTTTCAAATAAAGGTGTTGTTTTTCTCATCAAAAATACTGTGTTTTGAGATGAAATTTGTCCAACTCCTGTAAACCAACGTTTCAGGATGATTGGTTCAGTGGTTTTAGGCGTGAAAACGTAACAAACTTACTTTCGCATTTATTATGTTAGTTAAAATTAGGATTAAAAGGTAGAGCTATGCCGCTTATGGAAACAAAAGAAAACAATATCGGGGTGTTTATGTTGCTAGAGTAACGCACCTGTTTTTGTCTCTTTCTGCGCTACTAGTATTCTATTTTATACCAACAGTAACTTGTTGTCTCACTCCGAATCCTGTCTGTTAATTTAATATAGCGATAAAATCTTTTCATAAGAAGCAAGATAGAAGCTGCTCTCGGATGCACCCAGCTCAATTTTGAATTAGAACATCAACATTTATATCAATAGTACCTAACTCATTCAAAAACATACTATACTACTAGGTGTATAGGCAAGTACTATTAAGTATTCTGTGGTATAGGTACCAATATCAATTAATCTAACGTGTTTCGATAGCGCGCCGGTATGATATCGAGCCGATAACCAAAAGTTAGGGTAGATACAGACTGGTTTCTGTAAAATAGGTCATGATGAAGTTTTCAAGCAGTTTCAACATTAAAATTAAAACTTTTACTGAAAACTCAAACTTTAACGAAGGTACTCGTAGTTTTATGTTTTTTTAAGTCAGAAAAAAGAAACGAACTATTAATATGGACTTGCTAATTGTTTGAATTGAATAGACTTTTGTTTTTATAGTTTTCGTTTTTCATATCACATAATTACATACTTTTTCAATGTAAGATCGAGCTAAAAACAGGAGTGGATGCCGTTGAATCGGCCATACCAATGATAGGTACGGAGCTCCTGAGTAACAGGGGCTACCAAAATTTAAATAAAATATCACATAATATTCACAACACTAAATTTTCAAAAAAGAGAGACTCGTAATGGTATTACAAATGCACCATTTCATGATCCGTATAACTGCCATATTTCGCTCCTTTTGCTTGCTCTACAAAACTTAATTTATATAAGAGACGAACGAAGATTTTTTCAATTCTGGTTACGTTATTCATTTAGCAAAAAAAAATAGTTCCTTTTTCCACTCTTTTTGAGCCTTGCTGGAGCCCTCCATTTTTCAATGCCTCGGCTAGCTACACCATTGTTTAAAAGAATTGTATTTCATAGAAGTTAACTTCAAGTAAAAGTGCTGTATTTTGGAATGATGGTCAAGAATTGCTCGATTTCATACGTATTTCACACGTTATTGGCACTTAAATGACATTGAACTAACTGATGTAATGCAACGATAATAAATTACAGGGCAATGTTCATCGTGAGGGAGTGCTTTCGAAAACAATATAAGCTAAAATAACTATGCAGGACTCACCACAAAAAAAAACATACACACACACAGACACAAATCTGCAGTCATTATATTTTAATTCAGCCTTTCTATATGCGAACGAGAGTACCATCAGTATGCTCTGCGGTTGCATCATTTTCCGTAATTGCAAAACTCCAAAGGTTGGAACGTGAAGGGTGTCTATTTGGGTCAGTATGGATTATTGTTTGCGGGAAATTGGTACGTTTTTGAAGTTTCTGCTTTTGTTTTAATAAGGTATTATGTCTAACTTTCTATAGGATACAGGTATAGTGGTGATTTTATTGGTATTTTTTTTTGGGTCAAAATCTTTTCTAGGTACCGTATAATTTTATCTTATATATAATCAAAAGTAATCAAATGCACTATTTGAAGTGAGAACGCACCATGAAATAAACCACGGTATGATATATTTTAAAGACTAAAAGCGTCGTATAAGTATTATTTTGTCAGTAGTCCTTTAAAAAAAAATACGGATCAGATATTTGTTACTAATCTAATCTAAATCTTCGGACTAACTACGTTTTATTCAGTACCTATAGGTACAAGCTTATTAGATTGGATAATATAATATTGGATCTTATCGAATATCAAGCTCAATAATCAATACACAATATACATGTATGAAATGCAAATTCATGTAATGAATAGTCGGGGAAGCTGCGAGTGTATCGCGAATAGATTAATGGACGGCTTGTCGAACGACAGACAGGGACACAATATCTATTAGTCATAGATCAAGGACACGAGTCGACTATAGAGTTCACGATCTATTGTTACTCAAGTTTATATAGAACCTCACTCGAATGATCTTATAGAATTCGAGAGTTACATTAGAGCCACGTGAGAACCCATGAATGACGTCATAGGATGCTGAAACGATCGTCGTAGCTGAAAGCGGCATGGAAGGATTATTATTAAAGACTTTGAGAAGTAAGAGAATGAAAAAAAATGATTAAAATAACTGGTTTACGCTTCCCATGATCTATAAACCATACGATACCTGGCTTTTCCTTGACCAGAGAGACAGCGTTGATGAGGTATTTCTTATGCTCTTTAATAATATAACATGTATTCATTTTTAAATAAATGCGATGCCTTTTTTGGTAAAGGAACAAATTGTTATATGTATAGTTTTATACAAGTAGCTTAAATAAATAAGAATAATTTGCCAGAACCCTGATTCCTCGATTTGTTGTTCAGAAAATAATAAACTAAAGCAAATAACTGGATCCTTTTTCCGACTCCCAAGATATTCTAACATTAGATTTGAACGGTTCAAGAGATCTTGTTCAAGTGTTCAAATAACAATAAATAAATAATACAAAGAGACCAAGTTGTTTAAGTAAGTAGATGTTTTGTGTGGGTGGACACAATAATATATTCATTTATGTAAATTGGGTTTCATTGAAATAAGATGAAGTACCTATGTACGTGAGTCAGCCCGGTCAGTGCCTCCTGCGGGATTTGCGAAAAAAAGGTGTATAAATTAAGTGTCTATTTTTTCGACATACTTAACTTCTACTTAGCTCACACACTGCTTATATTTGCAAAAGAGCTATAATTGCAATATTTTGTGAAAATTTGAACACCTTTTCACATTATTTTTTTTTGTTATTATTTATTGTTTTTTTTTTCATGTAATTAGTCTAGATTTTCAGTGTAAATCGCTTTCACATTATTCATTTCAAATGATGTTATAAAAATATTGTAAAACATTTTTAAAAGAGTATGCATGGAGTTACTTCCCCATTCTTCTCCATACAAACTTACCCTTGCGAATGGGTGTAGAATCAATTCCATCGCATCACTTTTCCTTTAATTTTAGTATGTGACGTTTAAAAGTGCCTCTTTGATGGCCTTATTGAAATAAATGATTTTACTTTGATAGCGGATTTCACATGGCATCTATAAAGTCACAGGCACACTTCACAAATTAAATATGAGCCACTTGACATCATGCCTTGCATGTCCTGCTGATTGTTCGTTACAGGAGCTGATGGACGCTTTGGCGCTAAACTCTTGGCCCAGTTCTTGGCCAACATAATTTAGATTGCTATCGAGAAACTGAGATGAAGAAGGAAGGAACAAAGCATTGTACATAAAACATTTAATATAAGCTCTAAGCGTAGGTATAGACGTCGGGAACTGACTTTGTTTTATACATATCCCAAAATTGTTAGTAAAAGTAGAAATATTTCTGAAGTAGGTATTTGTTCCATTAAACAGAGCCTTTTGCCATCAACCAGGGACAAATCCAAACTACGAAGTGTTACAAAGAAATGTTTAATAGAAAAACCCCATAAAACTGTTTCCAACGTGGAAAATTGTGAATGTCACTAGACACATCACTCATCTACTTAGAGGATCGTCCTTTCTCCATAAAGGTTGATGAACTTTCTCTTAAACCTTTCGATTTTCATCAAGAATCTTCGAACCGAATCTCAAGCACGTATTGAGACAAAAGAGTTTACAAAATAGCTAAGCACCTCCTTCTGCGTGTAAGATTGAAGTGTAAAAAGGAACAATTGGGGAGCCTCGTAGCTCCCAATTTTTAAAACCTCGCGAGACAAGTACCTCTTGAAAATTCTACCAAAGAAAAAATAATCTAGGTCACAGAAAGCCAGGATTTGTTACAATTCACGAAAAGCCCCAAATTACCAGGCTGTCTACGATAAAATTCAAAGTTAGATAAACTAACTTACACTAACTTTAAAAGAACTTTTCTAATCTGTGCGATAAAATTTAAACGTCGGTTTAAAACGTGCTGGTTATTGTGTTAAACGGAGCTTAAAGAGCTACTTGAATGACAAAGTTGGCAATAGCGTGTAAGCCCATCGCCTTCGAGTGTCGTATTAACCTATTTTCTTTGGAACCCTCTTACTAGTGCGGGAAATACCGCTGATATTTTTCTTTCAATCCTCCTATAATATAAAGCCATTGAGGAGTGCGAGACTTTCAGATTACCTATATTTTAGTACCATATAGGTCGTGTCATTCAAATCGACTGGATATTTCTTTACCAAGTGGATAGGTACAATTTCAGTAGAGTCTTCTTCTGCTACTCGTTCTGTGTAGGTCACCTAAAACGTGTGCTAGAATGTATTGGGCAAAGTTATATAGGTGGTTTACTAGCAATTCCCTTTATATTATAAAAAATGTATTTCAACTAAAGCTAAGAACTAAATAAAAGACATACTAAAATGAAGTTTAATTAATTGTGGTTTAAGTTAAGTATATTCCTTTTCATGATCACAGTAAGTGCGTTAAGACAAAAACAAGCAACATTTTAACCTTAAATAAAAAAAAACTGTTATAAACATCCAGCAATCCATACAGAATATAAAGCTGATATTTCCTGACAAAAGCGCGATTTATTAAACAACAGCTAAGGGGAAGTTACGCAATAATTTTATATAGAGAGAGCCGACGCACGATGGATTTTGATTCCGTGGGAAGGAGCAATAGACGACCCTGCCCTATTTCCCCGTTTTATTTTTCCGCATTTTTATTCGTTTGAACACACCTTAGGCCCGCTTTGTGAACGTTTCCGAATGTGTGTATGTAGCTTACGAATAAACGTGTTTATGCGGGATTCGAATCCGCAATTGTGTCATGAATATCGAATAATAACGGGCTTAAGGAAAACTTTTATTGGGTATATGTAGGTACAAGATTAGGCTATAAAAGTTAGCCTAGAATTTTGATTAGGCACCTACTCGACTGTTAAAAAAAGAAAATATAAAAAGAAAATATAACAATATCTCTAAAAATACCAAGTATATTTAGTAAGCGTCTGACACAATCTACGAAAGACGCCCTAAAATAGATTCCTTTGTATTCCGTCAAAAAAACAAAATTCGCAAAAGACCTTTCCTGGAAATTCATAACAAGAAAACAGCATCTTTTCCAATATCTCAAGTCAAGATTTTCGGGTAGGTATTTGTATTCCGTTTCATCTCACCCCATGGTAAGTAGTCAACATAAGAAGAAAATACTTCAAAAACAATCTCTTCAATTCGAGCGGCAATTGAACAAGTTTTTGTTAACTGGGTCAAGTCATCAGTGATTACAAAACCTTTTTTTTTACTTTGTTCCACACTAAGGTTTTCAGTAGGCAATGGCGAACGTAACAGGATCGGAAGGTGTTGCCATCATCTCTTTCATTTTAAGTTCCTCTATACCCTGAACACAAAAATAGAAGCCCCGCATAGCGGACTTCGTCGACCCTACTTACGTCGCGTGTAGTTTACTGCCTCTTTTTCTTCATACAATATCGGCTGCGCACACTACACACTATGGTATAGATAGAATATCTAGCAAAAGTATAAAATGAACAACATTTCATTAATACCGGAATAAACAGATTACCGGTAACATTTATGTATATGCAATGCACCATTGTTAAACATCAAAGTCAAGAGTTTGGTAATTAAAAAGTGAAAATTGGGATCGGCTAGTATTTCATTCTATAGTAGATAACACATTCTGGCTGCCCGCCAACTTTTGACATTTGGGTCATTCCGTAGGTCATCAGATTTTTTTTTTGTTATGTATTAGTTACAAGTTGGTTTTTGGCTGGTGTTATGAGATGATCAGTTTTCTGTTTTGATTGCTAAATTAATTACGAAAACAACTAGGTCTTAAGGGTTCCGTAGTAAACAAGGAACCCTTATAGTTTCGCCATGTCCGTCCGTCTGTCCGCAGCTTAGCTCAAAGACGCCCCACAGTGTGCAAAATCTCGGCTGGACCAGACATCATGAGTGAAACTAAGCAAGAGATACCTTGTAATATTCTAAATTCATTCATAATTTTTCGGCGTAGCAATTCTTTTTAGTTTCAGGGAAATTAAACTCCAAAGTTAATCCATTTTCGGCATTAAGAAAGTACAAAAAGTGCAATATCTCTGAAAAGAAAACTTACAATCTAAATTTCTTAGCCCAGTTATATTACGCGTATAAGACGACATTTATCAAGCTTTGTTACATCTCCGAAATACGATGGACGATGGAGTAAATTCAAAATTTCATTAAAAACGTTTCAATTTTTTTTATCGTTCTTGCTGCGTGCTTAGCGATCAAACTTATTAAATATACTTAGAAACTTATGTTGTCTATAACTCAGAAAAAAATCACTTTTTAATACTGTACAGCGAACGAGATAATCGTTTCTAAACTTTGTGATGCCAATAGCGCCTGTGATTTTGTTAAGGCAATTTTACTTAAGGTGGTTTGCTCTTACATTTTCTAAGAGGAAAGAAATATGTTTATAGAGTTGTCACTTAAAACTGGTTTACTCTTCAAAAATGCTAGTTGTCATGCATGTCATGTGGAATTACATTTTCTTCAGAAAGTTCATCGATGTCGTCGTCTTGTTCATCATTATTAGCAAAAAAGAAGAACAAGACGACATCGATGAATTTTCTTAAGAAAATGTAATTCCACATGACATGCATGACATACCTCTGACTAGGGAAACTAGCATTTTTGAAAAGTAAACCAGTTTTAAGTGACAACTCTAAAAACATATTTCTTTCCTCTTAGTGCCTTTAGAAAATGTAAGAGCAAACCACGTTAAGTAAAATTGCCTTAACAAAATCACAGGCGCTATTGGCATTACAAACTTTAGAAACGATTATCTCGTTCGCTGTACAGTATTAAAAAGTGATTTTTTTCTGAGTTATAGACAACATAAGTTTCTAAGTATATTTAATAAGTTTGATCGCTAAGCACGCAGCAAGAACGATAAAAAAAATTGAAACGTTTTTAATAAAATCTTGAATTTACTCCATCGTCCATCGTATTTCGGAGATGTAACAAAGCTTGATAAATGTCGTCTTATATGCGTAATATAACTGGGCCAAGAAATTTAGATTGTAAGTTTTCTTTTCAGAGAAATTGCACCTTTTGTACTTTCTTAATACCGAAAATGGATTAACTTTGGATTTTAATTTCTCTGAAACTAAAAAGAATTGCTACGCCGGAAAATTAGGAATTAATTTAGAATTTTATAAGGTATCTCTTGCTTAGTTTCACTCATGATGTCTGGTCCAGCCGAGATTTTGCACACTGTGCGCCCAGTACTAGAAAGCTGTAGGTAATTTGGTGTAGATTTGTTGCGCCGAAAAAGTGGTAAAATAAAATCTCGTAAAATATTTTTGTGTACACGTAAAGTGGGGATGTTTTTTTTTTCTCGCGTACCCCTTATTGTGGGCTATCATTAAACAGGCCTTTAAAAATATTGATAGTTTCCATTAACATTTTTTTGATAAAACGATTCGTTTGTGAAATATAAAGCTTTAAAGTGCTAATTTTTGCTCGACTCCTAGTGTCCCCCCTCTACCAGCCAAACGGTTATGTTTGGGGGTGTGAATAAATTCACAATAGTAGTATACATAACGAAGTTTAAAAGAAAATTAGCATGACTAAGTAGGCTTTACAAGTTTACGAGTAATAGTCGACCAACTTATAAAACGTACTTGGATAACAGATTTTCCTAAACAAAATGTATCGAAGAACATGTTCTTCAACTGCAAATGTAAGTTTGTCAACTTTATTTTTACAACTAAAATAGGTGGGTATGTTTAGGTGGGGATAGGTAGGTTTTTATTGTCAACTATTTTTAACTAACTTCAAAAAAAGGAGGAGGTTCTCAATTCGTCGTAATCTTTTTTCTATGTATTTTCCCCGATTTCTCAAAGACGCCTGGACCGATTTTGAAAATTCTTCTTTTAATTGAAAGAATCAGTACAGGATTGCGTGTACTGTTTCGCATATTTGTTTAAACCTAAGATATTTACTTAGACTTTAGTATCAGCAGTATCATTTAGCCATCTCACAACCTTCTACGTGGTCCTACGAGCCGGATCTGAACGAGTGATATATGGATATTATTTAATTTTTCAATTCTTTTCCTAATTTTGAATGTATAAACTCCCATGTATTAAATGCGATTAAGAGCAACAATAGTTTTTAAAATTATTAGGCATAGTGTTGAAGATTGAAAGCACACCACAAATAAAAGCTACGCTCAATAATTCAGAGGCACATAGGATTGAGCGGCATAGTCGTCCCAGGCCATCAGATTAGTTATCGCACCTGTCGTTACAAGCTGGCTAGCTGATGTGTTATCAGCCTTACGTTGCCGTCCCTCTGAGGGGAGGCCTATTACATTCGTTTGCCTTACTTTCATGTCAAAGAATGAATGGGCTGTAAGTAAGTATTGAAAATAATGATTATTTTTTTGGTCAGTCTTACCAAGGCAGTTACATCATGAAAAATACTGGTATTCATCCAATTTAATTCCTTCAAAATGCGCACAGCAAAAGAGGTGGAACTCACTAGCACTATCTGTCTTTGTTCCCGAACGAATGCAAACCTTAATAAATTCAAAGTTAGAGTGAACGGGCTTCTTCTAGGTAAGCTCGCACCATCGTAGGCTTAACTTCTGCCTTTGACCTGGACTAGAGTCAAGAGTAAAGCCATCTCAAATTTCAAAAAAAAAGACTGGATCAAAACATATTTGGAAGTTTAATTCTTGTAATATTTTTATTGTGTACATAGCATTGTTAATAATACAGGCAATATTTTTATTTTAACATTATAGAAGGACCAAATTGACCACCCATGTGACTAAGAAAGTGATGAGTATGAATGTTGATGGATGGAGAGGAAGAGGAAGGCCAAAAAAAAGATGGATGGATTGTCTAAGGAATGATATGAAAGAAAAAGGAGTAAATGATACTGTGACGTCTGATAGGGGAGAATGGAAGAAGAAAACGTGTTGCGCCGACCCCAAGTAGAATGGGATAAGGGCAGGAAGAAGAGAAGAGAAGGACCAAATTCAATCAAAATTCATACCAATCCCAAATAACTAAAAGTCCATTTTACATTGCCCATTCAGAAGTGTATGCCCAACAACAAAGCCTCCATTATCAATTCTATAGTTAAATGAATAAAAAATAAAGTCCACCCTTGTATAAACAGTGACATATTGATTGAATAAGAAGTTCTGGCTCGATGCCAACTGGGGCCGTCCGCGAATGGAATCAAGTGGCTGTTTTACACTCGTATTATAACGACTAGTGATTAATTTAACATGCAGTTTGTATGTATGTCATTGCAGCCAGATCGATCAGTGTTTGTTACATAGCTTACCGTCCGATCAAGGACCAGGGGTACGACTATCTAATCTAAGCACGAAACCCAACGGGTCACAGCTTCGGGCGTTTCCTACATTTATCAATTACAAACACGAAAGCTTGAAAAAAAAATGCATTTCTTTAGTATAGGCCCATATTTTCGTTGACGGACTCAACTTCTTAGTACACTAGACGGAAATCTCCAAAACTTTACGACTTTGGTATTCAGAATACTATAGCAATACAAATCCATAGAGGTAGAGGTCGTAATGTATCGGAGACTTGAATCGCTAAGTGTACGAAGGGCTTGGAGATCGTCACCCAGGTTCGGTTCGACGGCTCGGCATGACTTTTGTTCTACGTGCACCTTAAGGAACTGTCAGCAAATTTCCAGGGCCCGAAAGGACCAAATGAATGCCCTGGTACAGCAAAACAGGTTGGGTCTTAGTTACTGACAGCACAGAATAATTAATAGTACTATACGTACAGAAGGACTACTCCAAAAAAAAATCAAACAAATGTAAAATCTATAAACGAGAGAATAAAGTACATTTTAACTGGCAGCCGTACCGCGCACCTACTTTTATAATAGCCTAAACTTCCCGTGCGCAAGCAAAAATGTACTGAATGGTTACGCCCGAGAGTTTATTTTGGTTTATCTGACGCCAACGACATTAAAAGGTTACTATGGGTCAAGCTCAATAGGGTTGCGACTTGCGAGTTTAGGCACAAATAGGTAGGTACCTATGCGTATTTTATGCATTTGCTAAATTACATTATTACCATAAATACCTATGTTCCTCAAGGAATTTTGTTTTTATCATCAGCCTATATCTTTTTGGTTTCGTCATCGATTACTACATACATTATTGATTGTTAGCACATAATGATAATAGTAGGTACCTACCTACGGCACCTTACGTGAGGAATAATATTTATAATAATATTATCTTTTCTACCTATTATTGTTATATTTTTGAACATTTATCTTACAAAAAAAAGAATAATATTTAAAAGATTTTTATCGTCTATGGCAAAATAGCCAGTCCTTATTATTTTGCACTCAACCTAGTAACCGACCAATTACTATCGCATACTGTCACAGGCCCCGCGTTGCGTGTCTTTGTAGGTAGGTAAAAAAGTGGCGCAGCGAATTACGACCGCTGACCTTGAATGCGTAGTGTGGCCATTTTCTGAGTTAGAACTTTTAAACAACAACGCAAACATCTTTCTACTTTCTACCGATCTTAATTCTTAGTACTCAGCTTAAGGTGAGTGAGAGTGTCGTCTTTTTATCTTGGTCGTCCAGTAGGATCACCCCCCCCCCCAATTAGTATCTCGCCTCATTTCCAAACTTGTAACCTCATGATTAGGTATCATGATCAGTTAAGCCCATACTTCACAAGCAGGGAGATAATTTTGTTGATCATTACTAAATATGTACTATATATTTTTTTTCTTCATAATAATATTGTGTTATTAATTTACCAAAAGCACCTAAAGCAAGAAACTTGTGCGTAACTACACGAAACGTAACAAAAATATTAAGGAGACGGAGCGCGTGCGTAACGGGTGGCGCGTGGCAGCCGTAGTGAATGGGCCACGACATAATGGCCCCGCAACTACTTGCAGTTTTATGCCTACGCCGCGGAGTGAGACAGGCCTGCTGACAGGCCCATCCCCTCCACACATAAAGGGAGGTATGGTATTATAAATTACTTTTATTACTTGCCTTTCACTAGTCCTAGCAATAATAAAGAAAGTTGATAGCCACGACAAAACCGGCAGAAGTGGAAAGATTTGGAAGAGACCCCACTCTCAGCATTGGGTAACTAAAGGTTAAAGAGAGACAGAGTTCTCTCAATATGATCGAACCATTTAGGCTTTTGGAAAGAAGATGTGTGAGTTTATGTAAGTATGTAAAATGGTTAGTAATATTTTGATACTAAACATAAATTCTGATTTCCACATTTTTTTCGTCTAGTTAGTAGTTGGAAAGATTCTAGACAGGCCAACAATTCCCTTGGTATATTAAAACAAATGCCCTAATGATTTGTCGAAAACGTACGTACCAACCCTTTTCAAGTTTGGAGAGGCCGAGGTTGTAGAATTAAATAGAAGATAGAATATAATTTTATTTTCTAAATCTTTGTGAAAATTAGTTTCACTGAGAAACTGTTATTTCTGGTCACTTCATAGACAGTGTTACTGTATACCATTCGTTAGTACTGTTAATAAGGATCAAATTCTGAGAAGTAATGATAGACGTCTAACTTAAGGAAAACGTAAAATAACATTTAAAAAAAAAAGATGTACAGGGTCTTTCATTTAAATTGGCCAAAAGGGAGAAATCCGCATCCGTAAGAGATACGGGAAAACTTTCTTAGGAACCTTTAGCTCTTTTTTGATGTTGACAATTCTGGAGTTAATCCAGGTATTATTTGTGTACCAACTTTCATCCAAATCCATACCTTAATTTTTACATGAAACAGTAACAAACATTAAACCATCCATGTTCAAAAACTTTCGAATGGATATTAAGATTGTGTAGACAAAGTTAAGGCCCATTGTCACAAGTTCAACAATAATTTGTTTTAACAGCCAATCGATTGGATTGTCATTTCGTTTTCCATTCAGTTAACACTGTAAACACGGTGTGAGGCGGTCCAAACGACCGTGTGCACATACATTGCGTAATTCGTTCATTGTTCCGTACAATGTTTACATTGCCACTGTTCCATGGTTGCGTAGGTTTTATTTGTTCTTCGAATCACATTGGCGTTGGCAATTGTTTTTAACCGACTTCCAAAAGGAGGAGGTTCTCAATTCGGATGTTTATATATTTTTTATGCTTGTTCGGGCATAAGCGTCGCTTACCAACCGATTCAAAAAATTCTTTTTTTTGTTGGAAAGAGTATACTTCCCGAATGGTCCCATAAATTTTTTATCGAAATCGGACTAGCACTTTTTGAAAAATCAACAAAAATTAACAAAATCCTAAAAAGTTATCAACATTGTCTACACCGATTACTCCGAGGTAGTCCGGTTTCCGGTGCTCCAAGTGGGACGGGAGGCACATTCAGACTTGTACTGACTAAAATCCACGGAGTTCTTCAGTAGTCCTTTACGTTCGTTAGTCACCGTTACCTGATGAGACAGTTCCACGGCCGATTGGAGAAGTTTTAGATCAATCAGCGTGCCTTAAACTCCTACCCAAAATCACAGCCAGCTCTCGGAATAACACAGGCAAAACTAGTGCTATAAATAAACCGATTAACACGACATTCATCTACATATTATATTGTTTTCTATCGAAAATTTAAATAAATAATTTTTGACCAACGCATTTCGAAATAAAAGAGATAACAGCGAACCCAATTTGTTACAGATGCATCAGTTGCGAATGAACGCTCCAAATAAACATATTTAACGAATATCCCACTTAATTCGATGTATTAATTAATCCATTTTTGGGCCAACACAATGAACGTCACGAACAAATGTATAACCCGTAGCTTCACTCGCGTGGAAGTGGGGATATCATGCCTCGGGATTGAAATGCACCAGGGGGTCTACTTTCTAAGCCTGTGAACGAAGACACACGTACGGAATTACGGATACAGATGTACGAACGAAATGTCTTGAGTGGTGACGCGGACGCTAAAAGCTATCGGTCAAATGTATGTAATATAATTTCTTAGTTCGGGCTCGTTATCAAAACGTCTGTCACTGGCTCGGCCTTATACTTAGAGATTAGATCCCCTGTAACGTCCATGTGCGCCTATGTTTGTTACTGGGCCTTTCGAACGTAAACGAATTTTGCTTACGGTTGAAACCACCACTTACCACCCCAAATCACCACCACAAACCAAAACTGAACGGCTCTTGGCCTGTACAGACTAATAAGTACCCATATCCTTAATCCAGGTCATGGCCTGTCTGTGTGCCAAATCTTATGCTGATCCATTCAGCCATTTAAGAGAGAAAACGAATCAAACAAAAAAATCTCTTTCACATGTTATAAATAAACAAAATCATTTCTCACATTCCAATATTTTATTGAATTATTAAATCTCGTTGCAAATTCCATTTCAGATACCGTTTTAATGTTTTTTTTAATGTTGTGGGGGTAAAGTGGTGCTCGTTAACTTTTGCGACCGTGGCGGTCTGGGCAACCCGCCTGCACTTTCATAAATTTACGTTTCTCATTCGCCGGACTCGCATGAATATTTAGAAGCTACATGCGGCCCGCCACTGCCGTTCAATTCATTCATATAACCCACCAAATATTAAACGTTGGGACTGAGAGTTCCGTATAAATATGTTAGAGTAGCACTCCGCCTGCGACTTTGTCCGTGCGAATTTAGAACTGCGAAATTCTACTCTCGGTCGTCCTTTATATGGGATAACTTTTGAAAATTTAAATAAATATCCAACAATTTGGGATTCCTAGCACTTGAAGTTACGAAGTTTCATAAAACTATCAACCCCCAACAATTAAGGCCAAAAAAACAGGGGTCGAATTTCGCAAAATTTCGTCTTTTTTACGTCCTAAAAAGAACCCCATGCAAAATTCTAGCATTCTTGTAGTTTTTGTGATTTAATGATGAGTGAGTAAACTTTCGCTTTTATAAATGTGTGACTGATTCGTTAAATATGAGGCTAACAGAGAGAGTTACACCAATGAACGCGATTAGTTCATATAAATCGTGTTCAGAAGCTTTCATTATTGATATTCCATTTGATATTCACACTTTTTCAATGCAGTTCAAATGTGCTAGTCATTTGTTTCATTTGTGGAAAACTGGAAACCTTGCTGATTTTAATTATAGAACGCAGCTGCATGCGCATCGTATTTGGATGAAGGTGAAGAAAATACCTTCAGGAATGTTTTCTAAACATATAACACATTCAAATTGAAACCCTCTCGATGTTTCGATAAGTTGTAAAACTGTGCGAAACTGAGAACCGGTCCTTAATGATGAATATACACAAGAGAACACCTCTTAAAACAGTGTTAAAAACTCATAAATGAATAATTAAAACTTTTGAAAACTTTATCGTTTAGTTAATTTCTGTAGTGATCCCTAAAACTGTTAACTGAATATTAAAGGAAATTCTTGAAGGGAATGGTCGTTGTTTTTTGCTCTCCAATTACAGTGGAATCGGATTCAATTGATTTTTGTTGCACGGTTGGTAATAAGCTATTTGTAATCTAAACGTGCTTGCTTTGTAGAACTATTTATAATTGGAATTTTAACAGGGTCAGGGGTAAATTGTTTTATATTTTGTTCATACTGGGCGTCTGGAAAATTGGTCGAGTTTTTTGGAACAAAGTTTTTGAATAAAATGTGCTCGTATCTGTTCTTACATACGGTACATTTTAAAAAAGGTACCTTGGGATACAGACTTCTAAGTACAAGGTATTTGCGTTGTAGCGTGGTGCGGATGACAAAACAGTTATTACTTTAACCGTATTTTACGACTGGATTTAAGATGAAACTCTCTACCTGCGTCTGTGTTCTGGAACGTGTACAACCCGAATCTATAGTGTACAGGCTTCTTCTGGGAAAGCTCACTCTATTGTAGATTTTTTCTTTGTCAGCTCTGACTTAAACTAGGGTCAAGAGTCAAAGAACTTAAAAAAAATGTGCATCTAAAATATTCAGTTATAATTGCGGTTACGTTCCTCTCTATACAAATAGTGAGGAACGCTTTTTCTAAAGTCATCCGTACCATTATCAGAGGTATGGGTGTTGTGATCAAAGCTCGTTATTTATTTCTTGTACCGGGACAGTCCAGAGGGACATTTATTTACAGGCAGATATTGTACTTATTCCTATATTTTCACATAAAAATAAATATATTACGTTCTTAGTAGAATAGAAATAGAACTGGTATTGCTACGCGTGCAGGGCCGCGACCCAAATATCTACACCTTATCTTAACACCTTCGTACACTTGGCGACCCAAGTCTCCGATACCTTATGACTTTGGTATCCATTGACGCGTGCCTGTGTACGAACCTCTATGGATTTGTATTGCGATAGACACCTGGATACCAAAGTTAGTATCGGAAACTTGTGTCGCCTAGTATACTAATACTTAAAAGCTCTACTTAACCTATTTAATTTATTTAATTCCCAAAATTACTTTTGTATCTTTAAATGTCTCCTCCAATCTGTCCTAAATCCTTAGAATCGATTTGAATTCTGTAATACGTATGTATTACGAAATAACCTCAGAGTGAACCAAAATCGAGCGCTCACCTTAAGATGTCCCCTTAACCTTTCTTGCCAAATAACACAAGCTATCCCTCTCAAACATGTCGATATTTTATATTCGTGTCTCTTTCGGTGTTTGCTTGCTGAACCCCACCTTTATATAATTTTGTTGGTAGATTACTCCTTGAGGAGCATGGAGCATGTATTTACGTGTGATGTAACGATTTTCATTAACTTTTTTACTGTGGGAAGCGAATCGAAAAATGGCGTACGGCTTCGGCAGTTATTTTTTAAATCCTTGTCGTTTTGGCGAATATTATGTCCTTATGGGTGATGAATATTACACACATTTGAGCTTTTATTATTTGTTTTTTTTGTGTATTTACATTTTACGAGTTACGAATATCAACATTAATACAGTTTATCTTTCATTTTAACACGTAAAAGGTGACAATTCAGTTGTCATGTCGTTTCTTCGCGTTTTCAAAGGCGTTTGTTCTGAAGTAATGTCTAAACTTCAGAATTGGGAAAGTTATGCCAACTCAATTAAACAGTTATAACTTTCACTCATATCGTTATTGTTTCGTCTAATGTGTAGTTTAAGGCAGCAGTGATATTATGAAACCTTAAAGCTTAGAAGCCCCTCGTCAATAAACAATAATCTTATGAAACTATCATTAAAACAGTTAATAACGATAATATAATTATTTGACCCATATTTTTTCTTATGTTACGTTAACCAAAATTGACGAAGATACAACGCTTCTAAAAATCATAAAACGTCACTCGGTCAGTATAACTTTACAGACATTATGACGTCACAAACCCCAACTCCCGAATTTCGAAGCGTTTTATATTTGTCAATATTCATTGAATTAAAACAAAAACATACGTGTTCATTATTTTTCAACGCTATAGCTGACGAACTAAATAGAGTTTCAATTTCTTTGTGCAGTAAAGTACCCGATTCTTCTTAAATATTAATGTCAAACGAAAGTTTCAGCACTGTGAAGCAAGCTCAAAGTCCTAACTAATTATTTTCTACGAATATTATCTGTATCTATCTAATATATAAAAATCAATGCCACTTTTAGTTGTAATGTTATAACTCAAGAATGGGCTCACCTATCCAAACCAAATGTTTAGGCTTTGTTCCAACTATTTAGTAGATGCTTTATGTGAAGTTTGTACAAAATCGGACGAGCGGTTCATAATATAACCCTGCGAAGCTAGGACGGGCCACTAGTCTAATATGTAAAAATCAATGCCACTTTTCGTTGTAACTTTATAATTAAAGAATGGGCTCAGCTATCCAAACCAAATGTTTAGGCTTTGTTTGGACTATTTAGTAGATAATTTATGTGAAGTTTGCACAAAATCAGTCGAGTGTTTCTTCATTTATCACATTTTTTGTAACATGTAGCAAAGCACGGGGCGGGCCGCTAGTACTCGTAGATAATAAAAAATAAGTACAGTAGCAAAGTTTTTGTTTTATCCTCCGGGCATGTACAGCTCTATAATTAGATCCATGTATGTGCCCGTAGATGTAAGTTATTTTGCTTGTGTTGTTTAGTTGCCGAAACGGGAAAGTGTTGAAACGGGATGTTGCCGTGGAAATTTACCTGTGTTAGTGGCGGCCATTTTGTTTTGAAAGTGTGCAACAAGTTTTGTTCTTTACATACGGTAGTGTGAGAACAGACTGCCTCATGATTTTGTGTAGGTAACATAATTATTATACATCTGGTTTTGCCAACCGCTTTACCAGATTAAATGAAACTAGTACTTTTTTAAATAATTTCAAAGAAGCATCTTCTCGAAACATGCTAACTAAAGCTGAAGCCCCACGGGGCGCGACGCGTACCTACGGCCGTCGATTACGGACAGCGACGCACCGCTCACTAGGCTCATTATCTTCGATGGATGTGTATACGCTACGAACGATACTTTTCCCATAGTGCGTCGGTTTAACTTCGTTAATGAAAAATAGAGGAATAACCAATGACGTTGCTGGAAATTTACGAAGTGAATCATTAGGTATATTGCTTAAAGTAGCCATTTCAGACCCTCTAGTCCGCGTCCATCCGTTTTCGTTTAGATATAAAGGTTATTCACCGCACAAAATTTAACTGCCTCACTGTAAGGTGATCACATAGGCCAACGCTTCCTCAGGCCACATACATAACCAAGCACCTTAGTTCTCTTTTCCTCCCGAGATTACAATCCATATTGTTATACGAGATATTCAAACTCGAACCTTTTGGCGTCACGGCGTCCTGACCTACCGCAGGTCAGGACGCCGTGACGCCTATCCAGCCACTTCTCAAAGAGGGGTCTTACCGCCGCGATTGCGGCGTGCCCGAACCTCGGTTGCGACAGTCGTTCCCTCCATTCTGAAGTAGGTACTGTAGCAAAGTTTTTGTTTTATACTGGGCATGTACAGCTCTATAATTAGATCCATGTATGTGCCCGGTACTCGTACATGTAAGTTATTTTGCTTGTGTTGTTTAGTTGCCGAAACGGGAAAGTGTTGAAACGGGATGTTGCCGTGGTACCTGTGTTAGTGGCGGCCATTTTGTTTTCAAAGTGTGCAACAAGTTTTGTTCTTTAGATACGGTAGTGTGAGAACAGACTGCCTCATGATTTTGTGTAGGTAACATAATTATTATACATCTGGTTTTGCCAACCGCTTTACCAGATTAAATGAAACTAGTACTTTTTTAAATAATTTCAAAGAAGCATCTTCTCGAAACATGCTAACTAAAGCTGAAGCCCCACGGGGCGCGACGCGTACCTACGGCCGTCGATTACGGACAGCCACGCACCGCTCACTAGGCTCATTATCTTCGATGGATGTGTATACGCTACGAACGATACTTTTCCCATAGTGCGTCGGTTTAACTTCGTTAATGAAAAATAGAGGAATAACCAATGACGTTGCTGGAAATTTACGAAGTGAATCATTAGGTATATTGCTTAAAGTAGCCATTTCAGACCCTCTAGTCCGCGTCCATCCGTTTTCGTTTAGATATAAATCACCGCACAAAATTTAACTGCCTCCTTTAAGGTAATCACATACGCCAACGCTTCCTCAGGCCAGGCCACATACATGACCAAGCACCTTAGTTCTCTTTTCCTCCCGAGATTACAATCCATATTGTTATACGAGATATTCAAACTCGAACCTTTTGGGTCCGTGCCAAGGTCGAGTGACGTGATAGTCATGACGTCAGCAAACATCTCTCTATTTCAGTTCAAGTTCTCTTTGGGGCTATTTGAAGAATTGCCACGGAATAGTAACGGTACAGAAGGCCAGCTCTATTCAAAAAGAGAGAGAGCACCCCTACAGAGAAGCTTATGGCCGCCTAATCACATTTGGATTTTTGTATGGCAGTAGCAGTGATTGTACAGTATACATTTTCTGACGTTTCTCATTTCAAAAACGGAAATAAAGCCCTTTAGCGGAATCGATACAAATAAAAATATAAACTTTTTTTTTTTGTTTTAGCTCGTACAGATATTTGGGAAAGCAATAATAAAATATCTGTGTGTCGGGCAATTGCCTATCTATATATTACACAATTCCAAATGGCTAGGACAAGAGTATTTACTGTACATGATACCTACTCTTCATGTAAAATAAATACTACTTATGTGTGGATCACAGGAATTTCTTAAGAGGTCACCGAGGCCCTAAAAAGCAAAGGAAAATTAAAGGGCGGGGCCGTTGTTTAATGATTTTCAATCCAAAAAAAAGTGTGTATGTGTGGATGCGTCTTCGGTGGCTAAAAAGACTTGGCCTTCTGTCTCTATCTCTCTACTCCGTGTTTTGTAGCCATCTATTTGAAGAATTGCCATATGACGTACCCTCTTGTTTAGCCGTTTGCGTGGGTTACTACTAAGTTCAGTGTTCACTTCGGTCTCTGTGGAGTGTGGATTGATTTTACACTGAAGTTTTTAGGTATTTTTAACGCTGGTTAGGTGGAAATAGAGTTGTAAATTGAATGTATATTGCTAGAAAACTTTTTGAGGTGGTTGAAAATATTGGGAAAACGGAAAAGTTTTTTCAGCAGTTCGATTTTCGTAAATGGTTGAATAATTATGAATGAAATATTGAAAAAAAAATGTTTACCTTTAGGCCCTTGCCACAAATCTGGCCTTACTGTTATATATTTAAAAGTCAATTTCAGCACTAGATATGCGATTGCTATTGAGTTAATGAAAATAATTTTCGTCTCATCACCAGCGTCACTATCAGCTCTTATACCACTACCCTACTTTGATCTACGACTATTTTTGTCAAAACCTATTTCATTATTTATTTTTTGCGGCAGTAGGGTATTTGACAATTAGATTATAAAAAAATATTTCGCACATATTTTTTTCTTTTGTTGCGTAAACCAAAATTAACGAAGAAAAGACCCTTTTAAAATTGCCAATACATTGCAAGTACCTACAGTTTTTACTTGCGTCTGACGCCACACGCCCCCCACTCTCGAATTGTGATGAGATATGTCTTTGTACATATGCATTAACTTAACAAATGAAAAAATACGCTTCTACTATTTTTCAAAACTCCAGCTGACGTACTAATTAAAATTGTTTTTTTTATTGATGGTAACAACGCGTTTATTGGTTGTGCAAAACGTTGATTTCATAACAACAGAATTGCCACAAAATTAAACTAATTTTCACACTTACACACTCTTCCTACATGCAGGCCAAAATAATTCATCTTTAAAAAGTTTTTCCTGGAATAACTCCGGAGAGTGGCGTAGTGTCATTTTTATTCGCATTGCTCAACAAATCCTTTTAACAAAAAACTTTTTTCTCATTTTCTTTCACAAATTCTCATTACTTACTTTTTGCGTTTCCTGCCCTACTATTTCCACGCTAGTTCATTTCTTTTTTAGCTAGTTTTAATTTGAAAATAGAACTGTCCACTTCGTTCTAATATTATAATTTCGTTTCAAAAAGGCGTTTCTATTCCGTTTGTTGACTTTGTTGTTTAATTCGGTTTTAAAAGTGAGTCTTGGTTTTTCTCTCGCGATTTGATCCTAGTCCCCGTTTTAAGTAACGTATTTCTGAGTAAATGTTTAAATAATCAATCCTCTTTACTTGCACTGTTCGATTTTCAACTTCCAGTATAGTTACAGGTTTGAAATTCCAACAGCCAGCATTCATCTGAACTCTTTCATCTGATTTTTTTCAATTACTAATTCCAACTTTCGTAACTAGCTAGGTACCTATGTATAACATGACAAAACTTTTTTACATAAAAATGTTCGTCTAAATTAATTTTAATTTGCATGAAAGTTTCAGCCGCGACCACGTGTCGTTCATGTATTATTTAGTAAAGCAATAAAGTATGCATCGTCATGAAAACACGCGGGTTTTGCTGAAATTCGACAGTAGTCTATATTTATAATTCTTTTATATGAGTGTTTACCCGTGGTCCCAGTGGGTCAACCCATTACCGGGTCCACGGGTAATTTAAATTACCCGTGGTCCCATGCTTAGGAAATTTTCTCTGAACTTTGGCTATATCGATATCTATAAAATTTAATTACCACCATATTATTATACCAAACTTTATAAAAGCATATTAGATACCTTTTTCTTAATCATTTATATCAATTAAATAGACGTTGTTCAGGTAGACGGAGCCCCGCTGCGCGGGGCCCTATATCCGTGTGCAAGGTTTAAAGGAACCAAACCGAACTTCGGGGTGCCACTGACGTCTACTTTCAAAGACACCAACAACTATTGAGGCACCCCCAGGGTTCGGTTTGATTAGGTTCCACGGGGCCACGTGTAATTTAAATTACCCGTGGACCCGGTAATGGGTCGACCCACTGTGACCACGGGTAAACAGCTCTTTATATAGGCTTTATATAAAAAAATACTGCACTGTGCTTATAATTCGAGGATCGTCCAATAAAATGCACATTTACATGACCATAAAACTCATCCTCTCCTTATTTTTGAAGTCGGTTGAGTATACAAAGTATACAGTACCTATACGCGCGTCGATGGAAAGGGCAATGAAATAAAAAATCAAAGTCATCACCATTTTTTACCACCACCCGATTCAGTCCCATTTCATCATCGCATATCTGCCTATTTGTCTCCTCTATGTTACAGTAATTTATTTTACAACAAAATGCCGACATTCCGCCGTAGTGTCCATAATAATAATTTACCAACAACAATTCCGCTTGTTTCACTAAATCTCGTTCATATACTGGCACTATATTAAACCTGAATAAAGTCCAATTTATCCCATTTTTTTAACCCAGTTTGTTTATTCGTAACAAATGCAGTATTTTTAGCAAATATTTGTTCTGTTTGCGACACGAGTCGCATCAATCTTATACGAGGAGAGGACAGCCTCCACCTCACGACCCAGCTGCCGCGAGAGACGATTTCGTGCTGAAGCATACGGCGAATTGCGGTGCCGCACCGCAAAGATTTCGCCTCACAAATATTTTACGTGTGTTTGCCAGTAGGGCGAAATTTTTGCGGTGCCGTGCCGCAACGCGCCGTGTGCTCCGGCACTTCCGACCACCGTAGTCGCGGGAAAGCAGACGACGAGTAATGGGTAACTTGCCGTCCGATCATGCACCATGTTGGGTCGACGGTGCGTTGTGATCCACACGCACCTCAAAAAGCAATCTGATAGGACCCCATAGACGGCCAATCGCCTGCCAGGGTCGTGGTAAAATCATCAAATGAATCCTCCTGTCCAGAAAGGACGGGAGGGACTCTCAAGCTAGTACTGGCTAAAATCCACGGTGTCCTTCAATATCCCTTCACATTCCAGGGTCACGAAATATCCCAAAACAAGATAGAATAACTTTCATTGAAAAATGTACAGAACGTTACAATGGAGGAGAACGATCTGAGGCTTTAATTAAAAGTTAAGTGAGTTAAACAATAACACTTTTACAGCTACAGCCTCCACATGCCACGGCTATGTTCATAAAGGGCGGAAATACATTCTACGCGGTTTGAAATCCACTTTGTGGTGTGACCCTTGTATGCTGGCCAAAGGCTGAGAACCAACGCCAATATGTTATGGAAATTTCGACCGTCCAGTAATGAAAATAAGATAAAAATTACATTGGCAAACTGATCGAGTGTCTACGCCGTAGACATCACAGCAACCGTTGCTACGAAATTCTACGGAGTTCCGAGCTACGCCAAATTCTTGTGTGCGACGCTCTGGCCTGTGTAATATCTGATTATCCGAGAATGTTGATATTTTTTCCTATGAAAGAATAATATTGGCTTGTTAGTTATTGACGAATTCTCAAGTACTGATCGAATTTTCTAGAGCGAAATAAAAATGTCTATGACGAAAATGTGGTGATAAGCAGAGTAATCAGTTTATAACCATAATCTAATCAAACGTTCAGCAAAATATACATAATTCATGATAAAAGTCAAACATGATTAAAAAATTTTCAAAAAAGCGTTCAAAAATGTTTTTTTTATGTTTCTATGTTTTATTAATACAATTCCAGACTGTTGAATTTAATCAGTCATCGAAATTAATAAATCTAAATGTACTATTCAACGTGCAAAATATCAAGCTTTGTTATTACAACACAAGGGACCCGCCACCTGTTTCAAACATTTCAATTTTGTTAAAATATGTTGGGTGATTAGTAAATATGTTGAGCGTTATAAAACCATTTATAGCGCTTATAGCATTTAAAAACATTTTCCTATTTTTATACAAATTAAAATAAGAAAAATAAGATACATAAGATGCAAAATAAACCGTAAAACCACACATCTTCACTGAAATACCCCAGAATACTTTAAATAAAAAGTATAAAAATATCAAAAATAAAATAAATCAGCTCATACCGACCCATAAACCCGTAGCTTCCCTGCATAAAAGCTAATCAATGTTTTCTTTGGATTACCCATAAAAAGGGAACAATGATTTACCCACGGTTCGGGGAAATTTCTCGCACTTTATGTGGGTATTAACTTCATACGTTTCCGGAATTTATTCTTAAAGAAGGTTATTGATATGTTAATGAAATAAAAATAAAGGTTTTAAAATTGTAAGTTGTAAGGGTATAATTTTCTGCATAATTATCAGCACTTACTAACTGCTTCTAGCTTCAAAAGTCGCTCAGCGTGCAATGGAGAGAGCAATGCTTAGGTTTTCCCTGGTGGATAGAATTCGGACCAAAGTAACGAACTTTGCGCCTAGAATCAGTAGTTAGGCTGAAGTGGAAGTGGGCCGGCCACGTCCGTAGACGGACAGATGGTCGATGGAGCAGACATGTGCTTGAATGGAGACCGCGAATGGGAAAACGTAGTGTAGGACGCCCTGTAACAAGATGGGTCGATGATTTGAAGAATGTGGCTGGCAGCGGATGGACGCGGACTGCTCAGGACCGGGAGGGTTGGCGCTCTTTGGAGGCTTACGTTCAGCAGTGGACGGCATTAGGCTGATAATGTAGCTTCTAGCTTATATTTCGTGATGATGCCTGCGTGAAGTTCAATAAATTACCTAATGGGAACGTCATACAGAGGTAAAAAGAATCCCTTTAGTTGGTATGTGTGTTCCAAATATCATCTAAATCCGTTCAGTAATTTTCATGTAAAGGGGTAACAAAGATCCATCGGTCCATCTTTAAAAGCTTAGATGCAGTCACGATGCTGTATGTAAAATAAATTTCATTGCGGAAGTCATTGTATTTTGTGACATCGACTTCTCCATGATTCCCTCATCAGATCCTGACCCGATCACGGGACCGTCTGGGAAGTATAATACCCTTTCAAATAAAAGAAAAAAAATCCAAAACGATCCAGAGGCTTCTTTGAGAAATGAAAAAGATGCAAATTGAGAACCTCCTCCATTTTTTGAAGCCGGTTATAAAAGGAATAGTTAGGCAATTCAAACGCTTTTCCATATAACATATACAATACCATTCAACCAAATAAATATGGTTAGGAAACAGCCACACAGAAGCGAATAAACAGTATAAATTGACAACGACAATAATAATAATTCACAATAGTTTCCAATATATCAATGAGGCGTTCAAACTATTGGAGACGTCTAGCCCATTGAACGCCAGTACCTGGCCGAACGCTCCACCATACAACGTGTTAGCATGGGCCAACAATGACCAGCATGGACCAGCATGGCCCTCCAATGGCGCGCGAGTACAATCGTGTCCCATGACCTTGCATCTGTCACGACCCTTTCGTACGTCCATCAATATGATTTATGTATCAAAAGGAAGCTTTTAGGTATCGAAGTCGTGTCTTTTTGGAATATTGCCTTTTGGCCAGTGTTTTAGTCATTCTTCCTAATATAGAGAAGCAAATAGTAGCCATAGATTCTGGATTTGAACTCGGTTGGTAGCAATAAACTCGCTCCCCTATTACCAAACATAACAGGCGAATTATTGGTATACAGTCAACATAAGAACGAAGTATCCAGACAGCAATTTTTAAACGGTTTTCCAATGTTGTGTTATAAATTTAAATGTGACTGCGTATCAGCCTCTTTCGCTGTACATAGCATACAACCACAGAAATATTAAAAACAGGAGAAGTGGCGGGGGCGTGTCAGTGAAGTCGTGGTGTTGAGCGTTTCGCTCAGCTATTGACTTGTACTACTTTATTCTTGTTTTCCTATATTACTCCGACTGTATTGTTTTTGCATTAAATACATTGCTCTTTTACAACCACCTCAGTCTATCACTGAGTGACTTGACAAGCAATAAAACTGACATAACGATACCTCACCAAACCGTAATGTCGCATGGTGCGTCCGTTGTATTTGAGCGGGAGAGTCGTATCCGCCCCCCGTGTCGCGACAACACACAATGATAATTGTTTGTGTGAGTAATTCATACGGAAAAAGTACGCTGTAGTGTAAAGAATTAGGTTTACGAGTATATTTAAATGACTGAGTTATCGATGGCGCGTGTGTGCAATTGTTCGTAGTATTGTTTTGTCAGAATTGTGTACGCAATATTAGCGTTATGGAGGGGCAATTGTGGCTTCATCGGATTTCTATACATTTTGAATTCCACGCCATATCTCCTTCTTTAATATATCTATGCATACAACCAAAAGGCTTATAAATACAGTACACAGCATCCAGGAAAACCGTTTCAAACTTGCTGTCTGGCTACTTATTTCATTTGTTGACCGTACAATTTACACTATAATACACCTTATGTTTCGGAGAACACATCATGTGAACAAATGTGTGTCTTATATGTTATAGTCATGCTTACTACATGAGCTTTGAACTCTCAATTTCCTAAACGCCGATCAGTCTGTTCCCGCATGAATAAGACAAAGGCTGTATGGATCAATGAATGCGGACATTCTTGCCCATAACACCAACAATACGTATAGCCTATGCACCCACAATTTGCATAAATTACCCCACGATTATCACCCCTAATTGTACCCGCTAGAAGTTATAAGCGATTCTCATTCCATTATACACTAAAACCACTCTAATCGTCGTGTCAAAAGGTTCATTTTAGCTCACATCCGGTGGATTTATGGCAGTGCGCTCTGGATTTAGGTTCGGTAATTGAATATTCACATCCCGATGGCCGTCCGTTCGACATTTTGATGACTTGTCTGTGGAGTACGTTGGAGCGTCTTTCAGATTGGAATAAATATGAATGGGCTAACTTCCAAATCAACCCGTATCAATTAACAGCCTGAGTGTCCAATCAGTGCAATTATTTTTGTGTTTCATTAGGTAAAGACAATGGAGACTAGTTCTCGTTATTTGGATGTTGTATCACGATAACCATCAGTCAAGCAGCTCCGACCAAGTCTAAAGAAGGGGGTCGAATACGTCCGCCTTCAGCTTATTTTGTTCAGTAAACAAAACAAGTACGTAAGTAAATAAGTACATAAATACTCATAAGGCATCAAGTCGCCAAAATCTATTGAGCAGCCGAACAGGGACTAACGACCAAGAGTAATTGTACGATAAGTTATTATGGACTCTTTATTCTGAGACGTTACGGACAATCAAGCGCCGTAGATATGTATGATCTCAGAGAATAATTTTAGTAGTATGACTTTCAATTTTGGAAGGCTTGCGTAACTAATCAAATTACTGCAGAGCTAGTGGTTTTCGCTGAAATTTTCTATTTTTCGTTAATAACGAATTAGTTGGTTAGTACTACAGAATAATGAAAATGTAACTCACGTGTTATTGGCGGAAGATAGCCGCCGGTGCAGGCTGCGCAGCGACATGGCGTACCCCTAGCAGGTGGGACTGCCGCTGCCTTTGCCGCGCGGCCGGCGCAGCGCGCGCGCCCCGAAGAACGCGCCCTCCTCGTTGCAGGACTGCGAGCGCTGCGACGCCAACATCACTCCGGCCGCGCGGCCCAGCGCGTGCAGAGGCCGCACGCGCGCGCGCCTGGCCCACCCGCACCCGGCCACCACCTCAATCTTGCCGGCACGACGCGCACGCGCGCGCAACTCTCTCACGCCGACGACCGGCCGACGCGCACGATTAAACACACACGCATTGATCCCCAAGACAAAATCTTCTCGCGACACCTCGCGACTGCTCGCGACTGCTCACGATTGCTCGCGCCTCACAACCACAACTTTATCTCCTAGTTAAGCTAAGCTACACTATCTTCTTATTAAGCTAGCTAATGCGTAATTGGAAAATTGAAGGCGCTTCGTCGTTTATTCGATAATTTTATTAAAATTAGACTAATTAACTTTATTAATTTTGTGAGGTTATCGCTGCTGCCCGTCGTGGTATCTGTAACAAATAAAATTCATAATTAGAGAAGCGAATTGAATGAATCGAGAGGAAATTACGATTGATCGAACATCGACCCCGCGGTAATCAAATCAGTGCGTTCAAATTAATTTTACGAAGCGAAGGATGTTGATGTTATTCGAAAAATACGTAACGAATAAATATTAGTCGCTGTAGGGGCGTCAGCTCTGGTCTGCGTGTGCTTTTCAAGTTGGTGATGATGATGTGTGAAATGATGTGGCCGAGACTATTTATGGTTGATATGAATATTTAATTTACTTTGATTTAAATTACAATATTAGAATGTTGGAATTAGGTGCGCGTACAATGATGGTAGGTAGCGAGATCAGAGAAGAATGCCGTGACCCAGAGGGCCCGCTCTGGAGGGAAAAAATTACTCGACGGTTTTTTGAAATGCTGCTCGGTGATTGGTCGACTCGTACCCGCCCATGCATGGACGTAGTATGTGACAGTACACAGGTCCGACGTGGATTTATGAAGTCCGTGGTCTGAACATGCCCCCGGCCTTGGAAGTATCTACGTCCAACACCTTGCTGTCATCTTCGTCGTCGAACAGAGGACAGATTCGAGAAAATGCGCGTCGAACAACTCCTGACTTCGTTTGGATGTTGGCCACTCGAGCGATCCCGTCCTTGCCTGGCATTGTTGAGATGATCCGCCCCAGGCTCCATTTTAGTGGCGGAGCGTTGTCCTCTTTGATGATGACCAGAGTGTTTGGCTGAAGATCACGCCCATTCTGTTGCCATTTAGTCCTGGTTTGCATCTCCGAAATATATTCCTTGGACCATCGAATCCAGAAATGTTGTCTGAGCAGCTCGAGCCTCTGGTATCGTGTCAGCCGGTGAGCAGGAACTTCCGTTAGCTGTGGCGTTGCAGGCGCTGTTAGGAGACGACCAACCAGGAAGTGAGATGGACACAAAGGAAGGAAGTCGTTAGGATCTGCGGATAAAGGACTAATGGGACGGGAGTTGAGGACAGCTTCAATTTGTGACAATACAGTGCCATATTCCTCAAATGTCAGGTGTGCGTTACCAACTACTCGTAACAGGTGGTGCTTACATGACTTAACTCCGGCCTCCCACAATCCACCAAAATGAGGCGCATAAGGCGGAATAAAAGAAAACTTAATGTCCTGACTAGTTGCGTACTCAATTAAGTCGTCAGAACATTTAGATAAAAATTTTGAGAATTCATTTGCGAGCCCTACAAAATTCCTGCCGTTGTCTGAAATTATTTCATCAGGTTTGCCACGTCGGGAAATAAATCTCTTTAACGCAAGTAGGTAAGCATCAGAAGAAAGGTCACTGACAAGTTCTAAATGTATTGCGCGTGTAACTAAACAGATAAAAAGGCAAATGTAACCTTTTATCAATTTAGAACCCCTACCCTTACGATTAAGTACAAGCACTGGCCCAGCGTAATCCACACCACTACGTAGAAACGGAAAGGTCAGAGTGATTCTCTCCGCCGGTAAGTTCCCCATAATCGGAGATAAAGATTTACCTCTCAATCGTGTACACGTAACGCACCGATGAACAGTGCGCTTGGCCAGGTTTCTGCCCCCCACCGGCCAGTGGGACTCGCGTATATTGTACAGTAAGGCCTGCGCCGCGGCGTGATGCAGCCGCTTGTGCTCAAGTCGGAACAATAGCACTGAATACCAGTGATTGGCAGAAATTAATGACGGATGTTTCTTATCAAAATCAAAATCCGGTGACAATTTTATTCGTCCACCGACTCTTAGAATGCCATCACTATCTGCGAAAATGTTTAGTTTAGTTAAATTATGTTTACTTTTTAATAATTTGTTATTAGATAGTAATTTAAACTCTTCGGGGAAAGATTCGCGTTGGGACAATTTTAACAAAGTTGTGCGTGCCTTTCTCAACTCATCGACAGTGAGAGGGCCGCGTCGAATATTATTTTTGTTGCGAGTATTAAAAATAAAACGTAATACATACGCACACGCACGTTGCATACGATTAAATTGAGAAAACCTTTTAAAAGGAAAAAGTGAAGTTTCCGTTGTACATAAGAATGCGTGATTTTTTGCTGGTTTTAATTCAGGTAAATCGGACTGTGCTACATAAGCCTTATTTGAAATGGCATGACTGCAATTAAATTCAGGTTTACCTAAAAATGCTGGGCCCTCCCACCATAACGTGGAAGATTGAAGATCTTCTAGCCTGACTCCACGAGATACCAGGTCCGCAGGATTGTCTTTTCCGCTTACGTGACACCACGGAATTTCCCTAGCTATTTCGTGAATCTCAGCCGCTCGATTTTGCACGAAAGTTTTCAACAAATTTGGAGCCATCCGCAGCCAACCCAGTACAATAGTGGAGTCACACCAGAACACTGTGTAATCAAATTGACAGCGTAGTGATTCGCGTACTTTATTAAATAGCCTAGCACCTAGTAACGCTCCGCATAGTTCCAACCTAGGGATACTCACAGGGTTTAACGGTGCGACCTTGCTCTTCGAACAACACAACCTAACAGACACCGATGAGTCACGATTTATTGTGCGAATATAAATACATGCTCCGTATGCGGATTCCGACGCATCTGTGAAGATGTGCAACTCGACAGAAGCAGGGTCGTTACCTATGACGTGTCGCGGCACACTTATATTGTTGAGAATCAGCAATGAACTAACAAAACTGTCCCAAGTGCGTCTGACGTCACTAGGCACTTCGTCATCCCAGCCTATCTTTAACAGCCATAATTTTTGCAGTAAGATTTTAGCTATTATTATGGTGGGACTCAATAATCCCAACGGATCAAATATCTGTGAAATCGTTGACATAATATAACGTTTTGTAATTGGTTGACTTTTATCATTATTAAATTGCGTGTTAAAATTAAAATTATCCTTTATATTATGCCAACCTAACCCTAAAGTTTTGGAATGAACATTATCACCCAATGACATTTCCTTAACTAAGTCAGATTCGTTATTTTCGATGTTATTAATGTTGAAATTAAACATCCACTTTCGAAGAGGAAAACAACCTGACTTTAAAACGTTTGCGACGTTTTTACAGAAATCTAATAGTTGTTGTTTATTATCACAACCGGTAATCATGTCGTCAACGTAGTAGTCTTCATTAATGATTCTCGTGACGTCAGGATCCGTACAATCAGCCGCCAGCTGTTTTAAACATCTACAACTCAAAAACGGCGCAGATGCGGTACCGTAAGTGACTGTATTTAGTCGGTAAATATCCAACGGCTGTGACGGATCATCACGCCACAATATCAATTGAAGGTCACGCTGATCTTCGTGAATAAGACATTGCCGATACATTTTCTCAATGTCTGCACAAGCCGTGTACTTATGTTGCCTAAATCGCAATAATATAGACAACAGGTCGCCTTGTATCGGTGGGCCCACCATTTGTATTTCATTGAGCGAGATGTCATTGCTTGCTGCGGCACTGGCATCAAACACCACACGCAGCTTGGTGGTGGTGCTATGCTCACGCAATACTCCATGATGCGGTAGGAAGTAATTAGGCGTCCCGACGCGATCAACACGACTCATGTGACCCAAGCGAATGTACTCGTGAATGAAATCGGCATATAGTTTTTTGTAAGTAGGGTTGCGTAATAAACGTTTTTCGAGGGCAAGAAACCTACGTTTTGCGTGTGAATAAGTCTCGCCTAAGATATCAGGTGATTTTTTAAAAGGAATGCGAACTTTGAACCTTCCAACACTATTGCGTGTAGTAGTGTCGATGAAATGTTGTTCACAAGAACGTTCCTCATCTGTGCGCGTGTCCCGATACGAAGACATATCCTCTAACTCCCAGAATTGACGTAACTGGGACTCGATTGACTGAGAAAAGTTACACTGACTGTACCTATCATAACGCGTAGTAGAACAAATCGGTCCGGAAATAATCCATCCCAACTTTGTATCTAATAAGAAAGGCCCACTAGGTAATCTTATTTTATTAGAATTAATTAAATCCCAAAATATATCTGCACCGATTAAAATGTCTATATTTTGAGATTCACTAAACTGCGGGTCTGCCAAAACAATATGTTCGGGAATGTTGAGCTGTCCACTTTGCTGTGACAACGCAGGCAACGCCGACGTAATGTTAGGCAAGACAAAACATTGTAAACGCGTAGTGTACGGGTGGATGCGCGACTTTAACTCGATATCACATATTTGCGTGGATTTTGTGACCGAGTTACCTACACCTCGTATTTCTAGAGTGGACTGTATAACTGGCGCATTAATTAAATTGCACAAAGATTGAGTAATGAAACAGCGTTCAGAACCACTGTCAAGGAGTGCGCGGGCTAGATGATAATTCTTACGATTATCAGCTATCTCAACTAGTGCAGTCGATAGTAGAACCGGTTTCATTACAGCTGATTTAGTGGATATGTTTATGTGTGCTTTATTCGCATGGATCGTGGTACATTCCACTGCGGAGGACGATCCCGGTGCGGTAGGCGCGGTAAGGGGCGGAGGTACCGCACTCACGGTAGCCGATGCCTCATTAGCGTGCGACACATGAAGTGCGATAGAATGATTTTTATGATTATCGGAATGCAATAACGAGTTGTGTTTTTTGTTGCATAATCGACATGGCCCAAACTTACAATTATCTAACGTGTGATTCGAACGTAAACAATTAGTGCACAGTTTCTTTTCGCGAACGAATTTAAGTTTGCAATCTAGATCGAATTCGAGAAACTTTTGACACGCGTAAAGTGGGTGATTTGCGCTACAAAGTAGACAAAGCTTATTGTTAATAGTGGACTTGTGTGACCGTTGACCCTGTGGCTCATTGGTGGAAACATTACAGTGAATTTTAGACTGATTACTAGCAGTGTTTCGGTTTCTATCGTGATTGTGTTTGCTATGAGACACTTGCAATGTTTCCAGCACGTCAGCCCTGTTTTTAAGAAAGTTCAACAAATCATCTAATTTAAGCTTTCTCTTCGAATCGCTATTCCTAGACAGTAGTGTACATTTATATTCTTCCCACTCCCGTTCGGTGACTGAATCTAACTTAGAAACAACTAAATAGATAACCAATGTATCCCAAAAGTCTGTTGACTCATCCAGGATTTTTAATGCGCGTAAATTCTTTAATACCGTATCTATTAGTTTTCTCATAAGAACTGGCGATTCTTTGTTTACATTCTGCATAGTGAACAACGACCGTACATGATTATGGACTAACAATTGACTGTTATTGTACCGATTGAGAAGTAAATCCCATGCAACCGGATAATTAGCACTAGAGAATTCAACAGAATTAATAACTAGCTCTGCACTTCCTTTTAGCGATGATTTTAGGTAGTGAAACTTTTCTATATTGCTAAGCTCCATGGAATTGTGCACTAAAGATAGAAAAGTATCTCTAAATTCCAACCAGTGCTCATAAGAACCGTCAAAGGTAGGCATACAAATCGTGGGTAATTTAACGGTCGGTTTGTTACTACATTTGTTTGAACTATCAGTGACCTCACTTTGATTTAACGAATATTCCGCTTGAGATAATAACGTGTAGTAAGTATTTTCAAACAATTCCCTTTGCGTTAATTGTTCATCTATATCCGAGACTGATTCCTCGAGTTTGCTTTGAATTTCATTGAACTCATTGAATAAACTAGTGGCTCCCTGAATCCGTAATTTCAAATCTATGCGTTTTTGACTCGATAACGTTTCATTAACAAGACTAGATAAGTAATTTGAAAACTTCGTTAATCTGCCCTTTATTATGCCGCGTTTTTTAATAAGTTCTCTAATAACTGGAGAATCGTCATTTGTATTACATCTATAGGGAGATTTATCACGGGAATTACTAGCTACTGAGATCTCTGACGGCTTTGGCTGACTCATTTTGGTGGACAGTAGAAAGAATGGAGTACTCACGTTTGAATGTGGTGACGGTTACGATGAGGTTTTCGTCGAATAATTGGCAGCGCACCCTTCGCAACTGAAATTATGTATAGCACGGTATCACACAACTGAAATGGAGATGAATAGGGCTGGGCAGGATGGCTGGTCGTACCTTTTATGCGCGTTTTCAGGTCGTCCAGCTCAAGTCTGCAGTCCGGCGAAGAAGGTCCAATATGTAGGGGCGTCAGCTCTGGTCTGCGTGTGCTTTTCAAGTTGGTGATGATGATGTGTGAAATGATGTGGCCGAGACTATTTATGGTTGATATGAATATTTAATTTACTTTGATTTAAATTACAATATTAGAATGTTGGAATTAGGTGCGCGTACAATGATGGTAGGTAGCGAGATCAGAGAAGAATGCCGTGACCCAGAGGGCCCGCTCTGGAGGGAAAAAATTACTCGACGGTTTTTTGAAATGCTGCTCGGTGATTGGTCGACTCGTACCCGCCCATGCATGGACGTAGTATGTGACAGTACACAGGTCCGACGTGGATTTATGAAGTCCGTGGTCTGAACAGTCGCGAATACCTTGTAGTACGTATGTCAGTGTCACAATTAATCCGTACATTTGGACAAGTCATGAGCTACACGCTCATTTAATTGAGTCACGGAATGATTTTTGTTTTGAATGTAATTAGGGAGGCAGGCGGGAGGAAGTTTTAATGAAATGGTCAGCTGAGGTCTGCCCCAGTTAATCTTTTGAAAGCTTCTAATCCGTACACTTCGAAGCGTGCACTGTTTATAAGTATCTTGTGTGGCTATAATAACGAACTCTGCTGGAGATCTACGGTTTGTTATTAAAAAACTTATTAATGTTACTTTTCAAGTAGATATTTATCAGAAGGGAAAAGTTAATTTAGTTGAAACTACGAGAGACTACAGAATACTTCACGTAGAAGTACACGAAAGAAGTCTCGAGATAAATCTAGTAGCTTATAGGTACATCTCGGTATATCCTTGATTATGAACTGAGACGAACGGCGGGATAATAAAGAAACTTCGAGATTGCCGGCCGAGGAAGCGAAAAAACAACACTAAAACAAAAATGTCCGCCTAATATTTTCTTGATGTTTTTAACAAGTGTTCGAGACAGCTTGCGAGATTAGCGGCAACTCCATTATTTCATTATAACTTGATCTGAGACTTTAAAATGATTTTTTTACGAGTGGCAACACTGTTATTTGCATTTTATCTGCTATCCAGATAATCAGGTTACAATTTAAGAATCTTATTTTTACGTTATAATTATCAATTTTCTTTTAATTAATCACGTTCGCTTTCCTGTCATGAACACTTAATTATTTCAATTAATCTTTGATTCTGTGCTATTAATTCTTAATTAGTGCCGTAGCCATAACTTTTCTCATTTATATTTAAATATAGTTTAATATTAAAGCGAGTCGTATATGGAATAAAGGTGGGAAATGAGATCGGGAGTTGTTCGTTTGTTGCAACTTTAAATTATATTCTGTTTCTGTGTTCGCTGTCCTAATTGCCAATATAACTGGCACAATAATAACTTTATTTGGGTCTTGTTTTGTGTAGTTTTCGATTTAATATAAGTGCGTCAAGAATCTGTGGACCAGCACAAATAGCATGACGAATTCAATTTCTATTCTACCAACAATAGGCAAAGTTATTTCTATACAATCGGCCATTTTTTTTGGCTCAATTATGCTACGTAGACGATTGAAAAATAGAAACTTATTTATTCTACATTATGACTATGCTAAACTGCTATTTTTAGCCCCCCTGTACTACCTACATGATCATTAGCCATTGGCCTCGTCTCTATGAAAGGTAGGCTGCAACCACCACGCGAGCTCAGTGCGGGTTGATAGATGTCACAAGAATTTTGGTTTCAGAATATGCACGATGTTCTTCTTCACCATTTTGGGAGCAGTGGTGATGAAATAAATTAAACGAAGTGCTCTTGCCGTTTGAACATACGACCTATACGAACTCGTGTGTTGCTAACTCACCCATGTCTATGCCGTTACCACAGTGAGCTAGCTGCCTTTCACTAGGTTACCACTGTTTTCCCGTTCCCCCTGTATAACATACACTAAGGGTGGGTTCATCGGTCGTGGAACGCCAGAACAGACAAATGTATAGAAAAACAATTGACCGTTCACACTCAACGGATGATCCGTTTGTGCGTCAAGTGTGAACGGTCAACTGTAGCGTCGCATACGCGACGGATGTTCCGTCAGATATGAACCCACCCTAAAGTATCACACATTTCAGATACATTTTAGTTAAAATTACGTTACATTTTAGTTACAAATTCGCATGATGCTTCCGTGAAGCGGGAAGATTATTAAGGTCGGTCTGAAATTAACACTCCATTACACGCACCCCTGTTTGGGACGCGACTGCTCGCGCGCTCTACATATGTAGAACAATTTTGTGTTGAGATTTTCAAGGGACAGTGTTCTTTTTTGTGAATAATATAAATATCATTTGAAAGTATACTTCAATAAGAAACTAAAACAGACAATACATAACTGTTAACATTTATAAAGAACTTAATATCAGGCTTCTTGTGAATTTGGAGAATAAATAATTATTATTTTTTTACCATTTGATTTTCTCAGGCTTCTTATTTTACTTGCTCATATCCTCCACACTGTCTGCATCATTTTTACAACAGCCAGGACATAAAAGAACCTGATTTTGAGGATAAATCCACTTGTCACGGGTGTTACATTGTTTTCTGGTGTACTTATTGCGTGCTCTACCACAAAGCCAACATGTCACAATGAGACTAGTATTGGGGGGTTATGCTTGGCATAGTTGTAATTCAGATGTCTTATTAATGCTCAAAAGCATTTTCCCATTAATTTTCAGTGATTTTGTAATACATCCAATAGCTATTTTGCTTTGTATGCATAGTGTGACAGGCGAAATCCAAGTCCATATAACGCGGTCTATTCGCTTTTGACTAAGCACCCGAATGATCATTCCTTGCCCTTTTCTGTAGTCCTTGTTTATTGTATGTACTATGAAACCTTTTGTATCAGTTATATTCATTACATTAAAAAATATTAGAGGCTATCGCTTCAGTTTCTGGAGAAGTCGCAAATATTAGACAGAACGTCTGTGAAATATGGTTATTTTGGTTGTAAATAATATCAAAGTAAAATAAAACCACATAAACAATGGTTTTATACATAAAATAAACACTTACATAAAATACACATGAAGGGTAAACTTCACAAAAACCTTTGAAAAAACTGTCGCGCGAGTGCTCGCGCGCTCTACTATTGTAGAATTTTAGTTTTGGCGTGGAATTACTAACAAACGCGGTCGCGCATGTCGCTGCAGAGATGCTAATAGTGATCAATAGTTAGTAATAGAGGAATACTATGAGTGGGGGCTCTAGATACACATAATTTACGTTAAAATTCCACGAAATGCATGTGTGTTCTACAATAGTAGAACGCGCGACTAACGGAGTGTTAATGGCGATGGCGGGAGTCTCAAACATATGCTAGAAATATGATCGTGAACATTTTCCCGGCGAGAGGAAATTAGTTTATTTTGATCAAATATTAAACTAAATGTAACGCTTAATACATTTTTCATCGAAATTTTTTGCAAGTAGTCTGTTAACGACTGATTTGATAAATTGGATTATTTGTAGTAAACTTGTGGGATAATTAACAAATAAATATCTCGTACCTACCTATTGTGAGCAGAAATATAACGTAACTACGCATAACAAAAAACTTCAAGCCAAAGAAGAATTTTCCAAATCGGTTCAGGCGTCTGCGAGATCACCATCATCATCATCATCTCAGCCATAGGACGTCCACTGCTGAACATAGGCCTCCCCTTTAGATCTCCACATATACCGGTTGGAAGCGACCTGCATCCAGCGTCTTCCGGTGACCTTTATAAGGTCGTCTGTCCATCTCGTTGGTGGACGTCCTACGCTGCGCTTGCTAGTCTGCGAGATATTGGGGAAAAAATATCTTGTAAAAGATTTCGACTAATTGAGTAATGACGAAGGATAAAAATAAAAACCACACCCATAATATCTGAAGGGTTGGATAGTATTGTTTTTAGTAGCAGTAAACCAATATTAAAAATAAAATGATTTTTAAACGACTTAATTTGTTGCTATATTTTTTTTTAAATTGCACCTTTACGAAACTGGTGTTTTTTTTGGTATAATTACACAAAAGACATACAATTACCGAATATCATAAGTTAATTGTAAACAATATACTTTCCGTAAGGACCTAAAACATCACTGTAACAGACTACATCGTAAAATGAGTCTTATACGACATGTGTATTCAGTTTAATATCGCTATGTCATACGTCAAGACGGAGACAGATTGCTTGGCGCGGCCATCGCTAGGTCCCGGTTGGTCGGTCAAATTAAATAGCGCCTCATTCATCAATCCTTGTTATAATGTGACTCGATAAATTAAATTTTCTGATACCTATTAATATAATAAACTGTCTAAGGCGCGGGCCACACAGAAAAGACGTAAGATGCAGACGAGACGGGGCGGAGACATAATTATGTCTCTTCGGCGTCTCTTTCATACAAAATGTATAGAAGCGTCGCGACGTAAAGCATACAGAAGAAACGGGGCGCGGGCGCGACGACTTTACGTCTCCGCCTTTTGTTCAAAACACAAAGGAGAGACGGGGCACGGACGCGGCGGGGGCGAGGACGGGGCGCGGGGTTGCATTTCGCACAGTGACGTATACCGTCTTGAGGTTGAATCGCTGAAAAACGACTGCGTCGCGTCCGCGCCCCGTCTCTTCTATATAATATCAAAAGTCGCGTCCGTGTCTCGTCTCCGCCCTGTCCGCGACGCGTCCTCGTCGTCTCTTCTGTCTGGCCCGCGCCTAAAGTAGCCGAAGGAGGCTATGATTTTAGACAGAATATTAACTTGCTTTAATTTTTCAGTGGCTCAGTCATTGACTCCTGCGCTGTGTATGTATTGCAGGTTTAATTCCTGAACGGAACTTACTTATATTTATGTGATCTACAAGTAGTTGGTTCCGGTGAGTTTAAATGTTTGTAAAAGCACCGTTTTTGTGACGTAAGTACTTTGAAGTTAATTTGATGAAAAAATAATCCTCGTTCGTACACTAGAGGCGCCTTATCATTTTCCTTATAATTAATGTCATAATACTTCTAGTACGGTAAGTTAAGGGAAAACAAGGTAAGTGCTTTTTTTTCGTGGTAAAGTCATAAAATGAGTCCTCCCAGCCCCGGGCAGGGCGGGAGGGACTATCAGACTTGTACTGACTAAAATCCACGGTGTCCTTCGGTAGCCCTTTTGTGTACCGGAGTCGCGGTATAGGTACGTATGTCCCGCGACCCCGGCAAGGCTATGGCCCTCTAAAGGGGGGCCCCGTCATTATGCTGAAGCTTTTTGAGGCGCGCGTGTAACACAACGCGCTGTCGACCCGGGCATGGTCCATGGTCGGACAGCGAGTTGCCCTTTACTCGCTTTAAGGTAAGTGCTAAGGCTTCAGGTAAGAGAACATTCATTTTATTATTATACAACACACAACAATTCATTCTCCGGGACACGTCAAGCTTCATTGGCGCTTTTCTTGTGGTTGCCCTGTTGATTCTGGCTCTCAGGAGTTGCAGTGGTTTGGGAATAGTGTGGTGGGTTTGTCCCAAATAAAAAAAAAGATAAGAGAACATGCTTCTAGACCCAGCGGTTTCAGCTGTCCGCTAATCGATCAGTCAGCCAATCAGTGTCTACTGCCCGGGCCGCTGACTGCCGGGGTCGCGGTACTATCTCATTAGGTTACCGTGACCCTGGAACGTAAAGGGCCATTGAAGGATCACCGTGGATTTTAATTTCATTACAAGTCTGACAGTACCTCCCGTCGCACCCTGGGTTGGAGGACTCATTTGATGATGTAACCACGATAAAAAAAACCAGTGTCTTCTTTTATAAATATGTATAGTATACGCAAAAAGATACACTTCTTCAATACAACGCACTACATTTTAAGCTCTCTACCTCCTTTGAGGGCAGCGGAAAGCTCGTATTATTTGCACTGCAGTATAGTTTAATAATTGTGCTCATTATACAACGTAATTACCCACATTTGTGCTACTGTATTGTTCTCAAGTATTTGTTCCATTTCACGCTCGTTATTTACGACGGGTTCAGCAGAACTGTAGGAAAACTGTGGCGACAGTATAAAAGCTGTTTCATTTAGCACGGGGCCTGAGATAAATGCTTTCATTTCATATTCTAGCTAGATGTGAGTCTTGGTGTGAGTACAAATTGTTTGTTTTTCTGTTGAGGGATAAGCTTAGTTCTGAATAAGAAAGGTGTTTTTCTTAGAAATGGAATTAGGGATAGTAGAAGGTATAATATTTTTGGTAAAATGTTTTGTTAGAATTGGAAGCTAAAGTTACAGAATAGGAGTGTTACCGGCAAAATATTTATTATCCTTTATAAACAGCAATCTATAGAATACTAGCGGCCCGCCCCCCGTGCTTCGCTACGTGTTACAAAAAATGTGTTAAATGAAGAACCACTTGACCGATTTTGTGCAAACTTCACATAAATAATCTACTGAATAGTCCGAACAAAGCCTAAACACTTGGTTTGGATAGGTGAGCCCGTTCTTGAGTTATAAAGTTACAACGAAAAGTGGCATTGATTTTCATATACATTACTAGCTGACCCGGGAAACGTTGTGTTGCCATATAAATAATTTTAAAAAAAATTAGGGGTGGACTACCCCTAACATTTAGGGGGATGAAAAATAGATGTTGGCCGATTCTCATAGATAACGGATAAGCACAAAAAATTTCATCAAAATCGGTCAAGCCGTTTCGGAGGAGTATGGCATCGAAAACTGTGACACGAGAATTTTATATATTAGATAGATACGAGTAGCTAGGTATTTTGCCTACGATCTGTGCCCGAATTATGGCAATAGGTTCACCGCGAAATATGGATAAACTAGATAAACCTCTTCCTTACCTTTTAGGTATTGGTACAGGCGTAATGTTATATATTTATCAAACGACAGTTTTGAAGGTATAATGATGGCTTCTTAAGGCGCGTAACATTGCGAGGCGTGATCGAACACCTAGGTATCCGACGCGCCCTATATGGACGTGCCAGACCGCAAAAGCCCTGCAAAAGCTAGGCTCGACATTTGACGTGACCAGATGTCATGTCTGCCTCAGAATCGACGAAAGGTGGAGGAGGAAGGTTCTCGAATGGAGACCGAGCGTAGGTATACGTAGGGTGGGACGCCCCCCGGCAAGATGAACCGATGACCTGAAGAAGGTAGCTGGCAGGTGGATGGATGAAAAAAACAGGAGATCGTGCACTGTGGTGCTCCCTGGGAGGTGCCTATGTCCACTAGTTGACTGCAATAGGCTGAAATGATGATTAGACGTGGGTCAACTTTTTCTCTAAGTCCTAGTTTTCAAGAATAACCAGAATATCCTAGAAAAATTAGGACCTATACCTATAGAAAAATAGGCAAGGTAAAGTTACCATCAGCATGTGCTCACTCGTTAGCAAAGTTCTCTGGCCTTAGAGAGAATTCCCTAAAGCGTTCGTTCCGTAACGTGAATTTGTTATTTATAATATTCAAAACATTCCTAAACTTTGTTGAAAATTTCATGCGTGTATGTGGTTCCTGGTTATGTAGGACCAAACCTCTCCTCCCCCTACCCCTGTCGACAAAGGGATGTCCTTGGTAAGATAAGCCACGGTATCTGACAAGCCAGTAAGCGTACCATGACCAATTCTAGCTCTATGGAACTACCAAAAATAGACGAAGAAATTTCAATACAATTTGATATTTTATTTTTAACCCATCGATGACTGAGGTATTTTTGACAGTTAAACATCTCCATGTTTATATAATGTTAATGTTTTATATTCTGTAATTTTGTCTATTCTTCTGTCGAGAAATCCAGTTTCTACGGAGTCGCGTTCTGCAGTCAGGACAGGAAAATGAATTCGTGATTTTGACGCATTTTTAGAGTTCTGTAGTAAAGAACAATAACGTTTTAATAAGAGATGGCGCCACGTGTCACCGAATTGTTTTTGAAATCCTAAATTAACACCAGCGAGGCCGCAGACAAAGGAATCTACTTAGCTAGCAAAAACATATTTTTAGTCTAAATGTAGAAATAGAATATATTTAATAAATTATCTATAAATTTTAACTACTAACTTTACTATTATTCAAGCTAAAAAGTAAAAATCTAAATTTATCTCAAGAATTCATCCACCCATTTATAACCCGGCTACTTTCAAACTAAAACGCCTGACCTTTTCAAAATTCTTCACAAAAAGCAATCCCGGAGTATCATAATCACCGAACATGACAGACGGGTTGGCGATTTCTATATGACATGTCAACCCAGTTCGTCCATCTGTCAGAAATGTCAAATGTGACACGAACAAAATGTCAGAATGGAGGCTTGCCTTGCGTAAGCGAAGAGGTAGTGCCCCCCTTCTCTGTCGCACGTTTTTCACGTCCGCCGCAAAAGGTTCTTTATTCGAATCTGCTGGATTGAAATCGTTTTTTTTTCTCTATTTTGCACAGGTGGTGACCGAAAATAGAAGTGTCAAAAAACGTGTTGGTTTCAAAACTTTTCGTATACTTAAAGAAGAAAGATATTTTGAAACAAACTCATGCATTTGTTTCAATTAAATCATTACAGCCGCTGTATCATTTTAAAACAGGCATAGATTCTTTTTTTTTAATTTTATTGACTAATTTAACCGAAGGAGATGCTGTCCATTCACAATAGACAAGGTCATTTTATCGGAATCGTAATATAACTTAATTGTGCAATAAAATTCGTAAATAGAAATATCCTATTGCTGAAGCTAGTATTATAATTATTATCTTTGGCTGAAGCAATAGAATTACTCTTTAAGCTGAGGTTACACATCAATTAAAAAAAAAATAGAATTTGCAATTTTGCCAAATTCTATTGAGACATTTTTGTATCTGCCAAATATTATAGAGACATAGTAATGTAGTACATGTTCTGAAAAACTATTATTTATAGCTGAAAGTATTTCAGTGATTTACGATACAAGCCGTAATCTGATATTTCATAACATCTTTTCGATAAGTATATTGGTGTTCATTATCATTTATCATTCATTTAACAATGCCAAACGAACAACACGGAAATATTCATAAATACAAATGAAAGGGGTAATTAACAAATTTGTCGTAAAACGTACAAGCTCATTAAGCCCCGTTAATCCAAACACGACTGATATCGAACATAAATTAACTTTTTGTTATTAACAACTGAAAACTCCTCACATTAATAACCAACAATTTTGCTCGTAACATGTGGGACGGTACCTACTTTGAGGGACTTTGGAAAACCATTCAATAATGCAGTGGAAATTACTGTTCTGTTGCTTTAAAAAGGCCACTTTAGCAGAATCATAGTATGAATTGCGATAATATAGTGAAATTTAATTTTATTGAGATTTTTTATATTCTATTAAATTTTAATTACTTACTACTAACTAATTTTCGAAGTAGACATTAAATCCTGCGTACAGGTAACAAAGGGTTTCTAGAGATTTGTTTTTTATTTTTGATTTAAATGGTTAAACTTTTTTGTACATTGTACTGGCGATAGAAAAAAAATCAAAAATATTCAAAAACAAAAATATGCAGACCTGAGATTTTATTTCCCTGATCGTGGGAAGGTTATCGTGACCGTGGAACGAAAAAGGTCTAGTAAAGAAACAAGGTGGATTTTAGTCAGTACAAGTCTGACAGTCCATTCCGCTCCACCCTGGACTCATTTGATAATATCACCAAAAAAATGTTAAGTTTCTTTGAAAGGATAAATTCCATCGAATTCTATAGAAATAGACTCCATGTACAAATTCAGACTCCATGTATAAATTCTCCGTTGGTATGAGTTAATAGCATTGACACCTCCCCGTCAGCACAAACCTGCTCATAATTTATTCCAAACTGATTAGTTTTGATTTACTTAACCAAATCAATTATTCACAATCAAAGATTAACTAACATAAACAGTTTGGGGTGCTAAGACAGGTAACCTCCACGTGCGTCCGTGGACTGGAGTTCCCTCTCGGATACGTCCGGGGGGAAGACCAGTTTTTCGGGCCGGTGCGCCCTGGGATGCGGGCAAAAACTCTTCCTTAGGCACTGTGTGCCTAAGGGGGTTTCTTTGCCCGTATGCAAATAGCCTGTCGGGTGGAAGCTCCAATGCGTGTCCCTCTGATTAGCAGAGGGCACAGCAGCGGAGCGGGCTTGCGGACGGTGAGTAATGGGTGAGCTCGCCGTCCGACCAGGGACCAAGCCCGGGTCGTTGGCGTGTCGTGTTTCACGCGTCACCGACGGGGCCCCTTATGGGGCCAAATGCCTGCCGGGGTCGCGGATTTTTTCTTAATCCAGGATACCGTGGCCCCGGAACGTAAAGGGCATCCGAAGGAACACGGGTGGATTTTAGTCAGTAAGAGTCTGACAGTCCCTTCCGCCCCACCCAGGGCGGGAGGACTCATTTGATGATTTTGCCACCCTAAAAAAAAAAAAAAAAAAAAAAAACATAAACAGTTTACAAGTAAATTGAATATTACTCTAATGTCTGTCAAAACTGAGGCAGGATTTTCTCAAACGTATAAAGGAAGTAATTATAAAGTTTGGGATGTTTTAACCGCAATAACTAGTTAGGGGCTAATTTAATCTGGTTTACAAGTTTGACGCTTCTGCTGACTTTACTCTTGTGGCCAAAGAGAGGTCCTAGCATGAATTCAACATATTTGGACGTACAACTTGCCTACTTGAAGTATTACGACGTAAATTGTATGGAAAATGAAAAAGTGCCTCTATTGTATGACCTAGGAACTAACAAGACTGAATATTTTAACCATATGCAAATTAACGTCACACCGCTGCATCGTTTACCTTTTGGCAACATCATTTTCTTAGATACAAAAATGCGAATGATTGGATGTTTATGTCTCTTTAAGACACAAAACCGAACCGTATTTGGATAAAGGCATATTTACACAATAGTTTATAATATAGATAAACACAGAATACTGCTAGTACATACTACTACGCGACTATTACCGAAAGAAACGCAGGCGGAGTCACCATAAGTTCGTAATTTCTGACGAAATTTTGAACTCAATTTTATTACAATATTTTGTCTCATATTTTATTGACGGTTACGATTCATGTCAGTATGCACAATAGAAGATTTATTGCTCAGATCTCGATTTACTGAGCAATAATTTATATTATGTACCGTCAATTATTCAAAGGATGATTAACTTTCAGACTACTCCACTACAAAAACCTCAAACTGTACTGTATGTAACCGTACTTAAGTTGCTGATAACTAATTGATATTTACCTTATCTATACTATCTTTACTAATATTTTAACGAGGTAAAGTTTGTATGTAGGGGGTAATCTCCGGAAGTAATGTTCCGATTTAAAAAATTGTTTCACTGGTAGAAAGCTATATTATTCGAGTGTGTTAAAGGCTATAAATAATACAGATATCATGTATATGTTACCGCCCAACGAAGTGGGCGCGGGTCAGCTAGTATCATGTAAAAGAATCAAAAGTGGAAAAACTATAAATGAGCAAACAGTAACATTTACTTTTCTCAGCACCATAACGGCAACTTTAGAATTTTAAGAAAACCTCAAACATTTGCCGACAGTCCGTAGCGTGCAAATCAATGGCGGCATTACCGATGATTGATTCGCACCGACCCCGATTGATAAACGAGCTATAGCGACGCCCACATGAACTACACTTCAAAATTCACTTAGCGATGTGTACTTAGCGGCTTGACTCAACTTCACGTAACTTTACTCAAGTTGATGTTAACTAGTGTGTATTGATGAATTTGTAATTTATATGCGATTTTACTAAGTAAGCTGGAATAATATGCAGTGATAGGTATGTAACTCATTTTGGTATAATATAATATATCATAACATGTCTAATTTTTTTTTAAATTGGGACAAACCCACCACACTATTCCCAAACCACTGAAACTCCTGAAAGCCAGAATCAACAGTGGAAACCACCAGAAAAACGCCGATCGACAATGAAGCTCGACGTGTCCCGGAGAATGAATTTACCTGTCTTGGATCCTACAACGAAATTAATCAGAAAAGAATAGTGGAGGAGTAGGAAAAATATGTTTCCACTTACGTCCATGCAAGCAGGAGACAGAACAAAGCAAGGCCAATAGGCACAAAGGGACATTACAACTGGGAGAAGCCCAGTCGCCTTGCACCATGGGTAAAAATGACACCTACTGGTGACACGTGACACTTTGTTATCCCGAATGCGACTTAGACGTATTAATGCCTATTGCCTGCCTACTGCTACTACACAATTTAATTCTGCCTGGTCCTTTCCATCGTCGGACTACAAGACGTACGGCAAAGACGTCAATGTGTTGGTACATGGTGGACATCCCTCCCTTGTCCACAAAGCCTTTTGCTATTACTTCCATTATGCGCACAGGTTAAGAGTTGAATTCCCTGCCGGAGTATGTATTCCCTGATAGCCACAACCTCAGGCCCCTTCAAATCAAGAGTGAATAGATTACTTCTAGGCAAATGTGCGCGAGTTAGTGATCAACCGCAAGCTATAAGTTTCTGAGCTGAGCTGCTAAATAACGATCTATACGCCCTATGACAGATACGCAAAATATCAGACACGCATATTGTCAGAAATCGCAGATTGCCAGACAAACAGACGGACAGACATGGCGAAACTATATGAGGGGTCCTTATAGACTCCGGAACCTTAATAACTGTATATAGAACATTATGTGCCTTCAAATACTTATATAACAAGAGACGAAGTCATCTTTATTATTCAGGTCAGACACAACGTTAATACAATGCCGAATTGCCGAACGGTTCTTCTTTCCCAGCGGAAAATCCCTTAATTTTCCAGAAAAATCTAAGAACTTGCAATCGACGTGCGTGTATGACGGTGGACGAGACGAAAGGAGTACCTATGTAAGGATCGTAGGAGGCGGCATTTTGTGGTCTCTGTCTATCCCCATGAAAAAAGGCGAGCGTTTAATGTGCTTACTAAACGGAACTCCAAAAATTACTTATTAACTTACCGTTCGCCCATGTTTATACCGATAAATATACCGGGATAAACTGTATCCTACGTGTTATTCCAAACTCTAACCTCTATGTGTACTGCTTATATATTATGAAACATTGCCAAACATCCATCCATCCTCACAAATTTTCAAATATTTAATATTCTAGAGGAAAAAGTAAGATAGTAAAGTAACTACAGCTCAACCTTCTCTAGGTTTAGCAATAGTAGCCTAGCTCAAGAACCTTATCAAAATTTAAACATTTCAAAATTTTCTTAAAGAAACGTAATCAAGAAATCTCACTAATTAGTGTAAGGAATCTAAAACCCCTTATGTCAATACAGAGAGCGAGTAATATAACTTGACACAATTTTAAAGAGCGCGCAGTAAGTACGCTGCCGGCACCTCTATATCGATTTTTCACTAAGTCTATTTTCGCGGTCCTCGTCTCGGCCCAAATACGTGGCATTGTACACGCGGATTCGTCGCCATCCATCTCTGGTAAATTTCTGAACCGTATGAACCTATACAGGGTGAATTTTTCAAAAAGGCGTAGATAACCACATGTGCAACTATAGGGAATAACGAAATATACTATAATTTACTCAAAGAATATAAATAAATAAAATACTCAATAAAAAAATGTACCTACTGAAATTTGTTTCTTTATTCGATTTGGACGAAAACTAAAATTGTGCCATTACTTTTAAAAAAATCTATATACCCAGTTAGAAAAAAAAGCAAAAAACACACACTACATTATTACACAGATTATATATTAAACTAACACTTCGATAGTGCTGCTAATAAAGGTAGAATTTTAGGATGATGTGACTTACGGCAAACTTAAAAATCAGGCCGGAAACTCCTTTGAATGAAAAATTCACCCTGTATACCTTCATACACCACATTTTTGCTCTCCAATAAATTGCCGCCCATTGACGGCAAAACGCGCCAAACGTCATATAAATAAAATATTTAAAGAAATATCCGGATCGGAAAATAGTAACGGTAAAAGCAGACGTGCCATTTTTAAAGTTCACAGCTTCGACTTGATGCTTCATAGATATTTCTCGGATATTTATAGGAGGCTGAGACCGGACCATTTATATCTGATCGGGGTGCGGAAAAAAATGACAGTAAGACTCAGAGTAAATGGGTTACTAGTCCGGCTCACTCAGTTTTTCTGATACTGTGGTATTTTATGTTTTGTTGCCATGTTTCTTTAAGAGCTACTTCGCAATAAGGGACTTGATTTTTCTATTCTTCTGAGAAGATTTTAGCTGTGATGTGCTCTATGAGATTTTACATCAGCACATATGACAATCTTGCTTATCTGGCCACCATCTGGTGTCTCGTGTTAATTAAGCCGCCTCTGGAAACCCTACAGGCCTCTGAACGGCTTTGGACTTTGATGGCGCCAGCACATCAACCTACATCAGTCTGTCAAACTTTAGGTTTTCAGCCTTATCACAACAGTGGAAGGTTAATGTTCGATTCGTAAAATTAGACGATTCGGGTAGGTTGACTTGCAGGCGTCTGCTGTACATTGATTTATTTGTATATATTTTTAAGTCAAGGTTTTCTCACGATGTCTTTCTTCACTGTAGTCAGCAGGCGAGTTTCTTGTAACTAATTACATCATCTCTGCTCTCAAAAAATTCGAAGACATGTGACATCTTCCAATCCGTACAGGGCCCGCCTGGTTGTTTATAGCCCAGTCCTTCTCATACAGAGGAGGCCTGAGTCTCAGCAGTGGGTCCAGTATAGGCTGATTTAGCTATACATGTCATGCTTACCCCATAACTTGACGTCGTCGTCTCAAGTAGCTGCGACATAGTGGACTACAAAAGGGCAACTTGATTGATGATTCGAAACGATAGTGTTTTGTTTTCAACCCATGACGTCACACCACCGTTCTCATAGCGTGACCTTCGCCACAAGTTCATTTGCATCACAATGGAGACAATCATATATAATTATTTGATTACAATGCATTATTATATAAGCATGTATGTACTAGTTTCTTTGTTATGTTCTTGATATTATTTTGCATTTGCATTCAAATCCGATGTAATCATGCTAGCCTAGACTCTTCGTTTCTATTATAGTCATTTTGATAGTATTATCTAGTCTCGTATATATTACTACTATCTAAAGAATAAAGAAGACTTATCTAGTGTATCCAAATTACTAAAATTGTTACTGGACTGGAGTGCAAAGGGCAGCCGACGAAACGTTTTTTACTGTTTTCTAGTCAGTAACCGAAAGAAAACCGAGGAGCTCGTGGCTAGATAATTACAGCCACACAGGCCGATTTTCCAGGTTAAGCCACGCTTGCCAAGGCTGGTCTGTGGATGGGTGACCATCTGACATAGCGAGTTTCCTCCATGCCTCGGAAAGCACGTAAAGCCGCTGGTCCCGGCTGTCATTTGTAGATCTTTGACAGTCGTTACTGTTAGTCAGAAGCTCATAAGTCTGACAACCAGTCTTACCATGGGGTATCGTATTGCCCAGTTACTGGGTTGTGGAGGTCCGATAGGCAGTCGCTCTATGTAAAATACTGATATCCAGCTGCATCTGGTTTGACTGGAAGCCGACCTCAATATAGTTGGGAAAAGGCTAGGCAGATCGATAGTAACCGAAAGTGATTTTTACCAACCTAAAAAAGTTGTTTTCTTTGGTCAGTAAGAACCTGAAAGTCCTCCCGATTCACCTAATGTGGGAGGACTCATTAGCTGATTTTACACCACAAATATGCCATACACTTTATTTTCGGTAAATCAAAAACTCTTAGATCACTATTATGCCGAGTACCACACATTATGACATTGAATAAACAGAGGGGCTCGTTAAGTAAAATATCTTATTTACCATCGTCACTAAGCCAATGATTAAGTTACTTAATTACCGCTATAGTCTTTATTTCATCAACTGTCTAGCCTTCACCTAACTATTTTGGGGTCGGCTTTGAGTCGAAACGTATAGTATTTTGTATTTTAGATAGAGCGACCTCCATAACCCAATAACTGGGTAATACGACATAGGTACTTCTTAGGACTGGTTGTCAGAATTTCAAGTTTCTGTCTGACTGTCAAAGGTCTACAAATGACAGCCAGGACCAACAGCTTGACACGCTTTGCGAGGCACATCACCCATCCACAGAGCAACCTCGGTAAGTGCGCCTTATACTTTGAAGACCGACTGTGCTCTAATTTAGCTAAGAGTATACAGTTTTTATATACAGCAGATAAATTAATATTTTCTCTATGTACTTATAAAGTTACTAGTAACTTAGTTAGCTTGACTTTCTTCACCTATAACTCTAGGTGAGATGAGTCGCTGTTTTAATATTAGGAAAGTACAAAAGTTGTCTAATAAGTCAAGTTAAGGGTTGGCACTCGATAAGGAAAATAATGACTTGGCAGAATGATTTAGTTTAAGTAGTTTTACTTTGTACATTTCTATGAAATATCTTATCCAAATATTTATTCAACGCAAAAAATAATATCAGCTTCCAATTTCAGAAAACGATTTCCATTTAAGAGAGTCGATTGCTCGGCCACTGCTCCAATCGTCGCCGAATTTATATTCTTACACAAATAACTATTAGTAACAATTTCGGCTTTACTCAAAGCAACTCTCACACGATCTATTCGTACTATTTTTGGTATATTACAAGCCACAAAAAGGGGTGTGATCTCCTTTAAAAAAAGCTTAAACAATGTAAGAAAATCTGGCAGCCCTACCAGGGGATAACCAGCCACTTCCAACACTCCCAACTGACAGTGCGGTGAGATGATAACAAAGTTGTAGCGGCCACCCCGCCAAACTACTTCATCCTCATCAAACTTAGCCGACATTTGCCGACACCGACATACTTTCACAAAAATATCACAATAGTAAAGCCTAGACTGAACTGGAGACAATAGTCATATGGAGACATTTTTGGAAAAATTGCTCTCTTTTTCGTTAAAAAGTGGAAAAAACATAACTTAATCGTTTAGATAATACAAAACAAATAAAAATATTGGAGCTGCCCTTCGAGAGTAGCCAATCCAAATTAATTTCTTTAATTTCTCTAATTTATTGAATGATCCAGTGTGTTTTTTTTGCAATTCTTGGTCTGAAATATTTCGTTTTCAAAAAGCCAATAATGCGGTAGCAATTATCCAAAATCGGGCTCCAGACTCCTTTTGGTATTTCTCGCTATTCTTAGTTTCGGATATGACTGTCATTTAGAAAATTCACCTAGTTTTTAGTTATGCTATTTTCGTAACACTTTGTGTCACAATTTATCGTGTTTTGATTAATTGATTTCATTAAAGAGGTATAATATATTTGCAATTTATTATTTCTGAGTTTAAATGCTTGCATGGCAATTTTAATATTCAATAGAGAAATACGGATAAAACCTTTTTTAAAATTTGATAAAAATAAAAAAGTACGTTCATAATTCAATGATACAGCAACAGCGAGAAAATACCATAAACAATTGTGTTAGGAGGAAAATATATCAAAGCCTGAAGACATCTCGTCCAAGTTAATGAACCATAATTGAGATAAATGGCTCTTTAACCATGTAGGTGAGTGCCTAAGCCTAGGATTATTTTAGTAGTTGGTAACCCTTTTAACAGAGACTGAATGAAATCAAATTGAGACATTCTTCGTAGTTTAGAAGAATGTAACTTAAGTTAGAAAAATAAGTTTTTAACTCACTCAGGATAAAACAACAAGAATTGAACAAAATTGGGTATTTTACACTATTATTTAAAAATTAAAATTATTAAAAATACACTTAATTTCAGGATCCAAATCACGATAAGATTTCAAAAAACTGTTAAATTATTTTTTTTGCAGCTCTGAAATCAATATAAAGTAAAATCATTGAGCTAACTATAGTTAATGACGTCATAGTGTATATTACCATACAAAATATATGAGAGAATCGCGTTTTGAAGGCTCACAAAAAGTATTTCAATTGGTTGAAGATTCAAATACCCAATTATAAAATAAATTAAAAAAACTATTTTACCTCCTGAAGAAAATAACCTTACCCTAGGAGACCAGTCTAAGTTCATTCGAGTTCAAACACACTCCTCATAGGTTTAAGCCCACACAGTTAAACGTTCGTTAAAATAAACCAGGAGTACGTAATTATGCAGGGTTTCAGCTTAGGGAATAAATATAACATGGAGTTGGCACCAGCCAGCCTACATTTATCGTAATAACGTACGGACATAAATGGAGGGTAACGGCTGACTATTTATTTAGCTAGTTTGACGTGTATAGTTTGTGAAATATTTTGTTTAATATAACTACAGTTAAAAACCACACAAACAATTTATCAATCTATGAAAGAAGGCATGAAAAGAAGGAACATTCAAAAAGTCCCGTTTTAACCATTCAGGAATTGAACATGGCACCGGGAAATATTGTGGGGTTGCACATGGAATAAGCCCATAAAACTTTATATAAAATACTAACATACCAGTAAATATGATTTTCCTAGAGGGCCAAAGCTTGCCTAGGTCGCGGGACTATCAGTTAGCCGTGGCCCCGGAACGTAAAGGGCTGTTGAATTGGATTTTAGTCAGTACGAGTCTGACATGTCGCTTCCGTCCCGCCCTGCAAGAACTCAATTGATAATTTTAAAGAAAAGTTAAAAAGTAAACATGAGAGCAGAGAGTGAAAATTAAAACAAAAAGCTTTTAAATCATAAAAAAGAATACAAAGCAAAACAGCAAATCCTCTTATCTGGAGCTCATAATTTTAACATTGTTAATTGGGAGATATTGAAAAATAACAGACAACGATAAACGAAAAACGGAAAATTGAAGTTTGGAAAATTCCCAGGAAAATTTGTTCATTTATTGACGAAATTGAAACACAGGAGTGAATAAAACTATTACTGTGCTACAGAGATCTTATTAGTAGATAAAATATTGAGAAATCTTATTGAAAGATGGCGATATTATCGTTTTTTTTTTCTTTCTTTTTTCCGCAAACCAAAACAGCTCTAAGACAGGCCTGTTGGTCTAGTGGTTAGTGACCCTGACTGCTATGCCGGAGGTCGTGGGTTCGATTCCCACCCAGGACAAATGTTGTGTGATGAGCACGATCATTTGTTCTGTGTCTGGGTGTAATTTATCTATAATATGTATGTATTTAGAAATATATAAGTATGTTTATCAGTTGTCTAGTACCCATAACACAAGCTCTGCTTAGCTTGGGACTAGATGGCGTTGTGTGATAGTTGTGGAATATTATATTATATTAGCTCTGTTTGCCCCAAACATCTTGTGATTTTGCTTGTATTAGAAGATGCCTGATATGACTCTGCAATTATTTCGGGTAAATACCCGGTATGGGTATCTCCTTTTTTGTGGTGGACAATCTTTAATGAGTCCTCGCGGTCTAAAAACTATGATTTTCACAAATTTAAGATTCGTAGCCAGTACAAAATGGGTTGTGGAGATCAGATAGGCTCCATGTAAAATACTGGTATTTAGCTGAATCCGGTGAGACTGGAAACCGACTCCAGCATGGCTGGAAAAGGCTAGGCAAACGATGTTGAAATTCTACAAACTTTTTCCTACCTGTGATCATAATCCAGATACTTTAATTGAAAGAAAAAATCAATTGCAAGAAGAATTTGATCCTAATACCTCTTTATTTCAGTAGAAATTAAATCATCATCATCATCAGCCTTTAAATGTTCCCACTGCTGGGACACAGGCCTCCTCTCTCTGAGAGAGGGAGAGGGCCGTAATCTACCACGCGGGCCCAGTGCGGATTGGTAGATGTCACATGTCTTCGAATTTTTGGTTCTAGGACATGCCGGTTTCCTCACGATGTTTTCCTTCACCGTTTTTGAGAGCAGTGGTGTTGAAATAAATTACACAAAGTAATGCGCCTGACTGGGTTCGAACCCACGACCTACAACTCGTAAGTCGAGGCCAATACCACTGGGCCACCACTGCTCCAATACCACAAATTAAATTAAATGGTTTATTTATGCAAGAAGGTTATACCTACGAGTATCGATACTTTTACATTAAACTAGGAACGGCCGTCGGCCTGTGTTTCGTACCTGACTACTCTAAGAAGAAACAGCCGAAACAAACTCAAAGATTACAGGTTCTTTTAAAGTCCAGACATTATTTTGTAGATCAGGTTAATACGAAAACCATGCAGGTTATCTGAAATGGTCTTTTGAAGAAAGAATCACACAAATTCGAGTGGACCTGACCAGTCAGTGCAAGCATTTGTCAGTTATCGTGTAGCTCGACTCAAAGTAAAATTAAGTAAATATATCGGGCCCTCTTACCACTAGGTCTTTACAATTCGCAACGCAGGCGTTAATGCGTGTAAATATTTAAAATCATAATCCAGAACTTAAACAAATCTTCTAGAAGAGTATTTTGGTAGAAGATGCCATGACCCAGTCGCGTTCGGAGCATAGCCTTGAAGTTTCCTAAAATAGTACAACACGATTGGAAGTTGTGTCGGACGGAATGATTTAATATCCAATGAAGGCGGGTTGCTTGTCAATTTCGGTGATTAATCTTTGAATGACATGCAAGACGAGACCTAGGGGCTAGGTTTCCCCTTAGAGGGCCAAAGCCTGCCGGGGTCACGGGACTATCGAGTAACCGTGGCCCCGGAACGTAAAGGACACTGTGGATTTTAGTTAGTACAAGTCTGACAGTCTCTCCCAGGATGGGAGGGACTGTCAGACTGACGCCCTGGGTGGGAGGACTCATTTGATGATTAAATTTAACGTAAAAAAAAGGCCTCGGTTTCGAAAAGTGTGAAAAATTCTTGCAGAACAAACGTTTTCGTCCTTTGCGCTGCACCCAAGGCTGGACTCAAGGACGACAAAAAAAATCTGGTTATCTGCTGGAAAATGTTAATCCTATAATCAGATTTTTTGGTTTTCTTATCTTAATATTTTAAAACGTATTTTTACTTTTTATGTAACAAATCAAAACCCTTTATTCTAATTTCTGAATAACGTTAGTTATCTTTGCTATATTATTATGTATGTGACTTTAATGTACTCAAACTTCCGGAATAAATGATCTTGAGACAAGCATCAACATCCGCTTAACAGTTTTTAAGAACAACGCGCTCACAAAGACAGGCATTTCAAAAAACCGGCGAAGTGCGAGTTGGACTCGCCCATGAAGGGTTCCGTAGTAGCATACACAAACAATAAAAATAACTTTGTTTTTCATAGTGTTTGTATGAAAAGCAAAGTTATATTTGCGGTTTTTGAAAATGTACTTTATCTCAAAAACTGCTAACTATATCTCTTCCAAACCAATTTTCTTTGGAAGTTTTTGTTGAGGTCTACATTATACATTTCTTTTGGTTTTATCATTTTCTTATTTTAGAAGATACAGGGGGGGGGACACATTTTACCACTTTGGAAGTGTCTCTCGCGCAAACTGTTCAGTTTAGAAAAAAATTATATTAGTAACCTCAATATCATTTTTCAAGACCTATCCATAGATACCCCACACGTATGGGTCAGGCGAAAATTTTTTTTTTGGTTTTCTTCCAAGTATGGGGGTACCCCAAAATTTGTTTTGTTTTTATTTTTGTGTGAACATCCTAATGCGGTTCACATAATACATCTACTTACCAAGTTTCAATAGGATAGCTCTCATACTTTCGAAGAAAAGTGGCTGTGACATACGGACGGACAGACACGACGAATCTATAAGGGTTCCGCTTTTGCCATTCGGCTACGGAACCCTAAAAAGCGACTTAAATTAATGACGTATAGTATACAGAGTGTTTGTAACTGGTAAGGTTGATGGCAAGTGTCCGAGGGGTCGCAATCCACTTAGATGGTCGGACCAAATTCGCTCTTCCATGGACACGATGCTCTTCATTCTGCCTAGGACAGAAACAGATGGCGAAGCATCGTCAAGCTGAAAGTAACTTCACGTTGGGGAATCACGACTCTCAGTAATGAGGAATGCGACCCGAGGAGGAGGAGTATACAGACTTTCTACAAAGACATAATATTAACTACCTACTCACTCTTAACCCTTGCGATTTCATCTCGCTATACTTAATTAAGACGACAGCCTCCACGGTACTAATTAGCTGATCAATTTTGACAATGCCAAGTAGTCGCGTGTCTAAATTAAGATTGGATTTCAACCCACACCTGTATTTCAGGTTTAATTTAGTGAAGTTCTAGGAAACGTAAGTAGGTAATAGTTTGTTAATATGAATTTATGTTTTAGTAATCAATAATAAATTTATCCTTTTAAAGAGACATCTAAGCGACTTGTTGAGGCTTCCCGTGATCCAAGAGCTGCCTTTTACCTTATTCAGAGTCTAAGCATAGCCATCCAAAGAGGTAACGCCACCAGTCTCTTGGGCACATTACCAGTTCAGGATGAACTTTTCGATGCCTAATAATAGTTTAGTGTTGTTTAATTTCGACTTTGTCTCTGTCGCCTTTAACCTAGTCTAAATCCAATTATCTTTTTTCAAAATTTTCCAAGATTAAACATTTATTCTGAAATAACCGCCGGCGAAAAGACTCGTGCTCGAACACAAATATTTCAAAGTGGAAACAAAAACAATTTAATTTGTTCGCTCTATGAGCGAGAGCTATAACGTTGAATTTTAATAGGTACGTACTTCAGTAAAGTGCCAGTACTCTACACTCGATAAACATATTAAAAACATACGATATTCACCAAGCGTAAAAAGCGCTGCAACAGAATTTTCATATTAGGATCGTTGTATTTTTTGGCTGCAGCTGCTGAAAATATAATGATACATTTTCTGGCGAATTTGAAATTTAGGAAGTCAGTCATACGAACTTAAATTCGAAAAATGGATATTATAGCTACTATTATAATTTGAAGCCGATCAAATCGACATATTTTTTACACTGTTGACTGTAGGTCATTGGCATAACCCACATGGTTACATTAATTCAAGGTTAATTTTATTTATAAATCTTGCGAGTCAATAACCTATTTAAATATGTTGCTTATGCCATCGGCTTCACCCACGCATAGGTACCTTTCTACCGATATTTAAAACATTAATGTGTTAATCCAGACTCTACCTCGAGGCCAAATTTCTACAAAATCCGTTCAGCCATTCTCAAGTGATTGAGTAACAAACATTCTTACATCCATCCATCAAAGCATCTTAGAGGTAAAGCCTGAGACCTAAGCCTGCCGGGGTCGCAGGACTGTCTTATCAGGTAACCGTAACTCTGGAACGAAAAGGGCTATGGAAGACACCGTGTAGTCAGTACGGTACGGTACGATCTGACAGTTTCTCCCGTCCCGTCCTGTGCGAAGACTCATATGACGAATTTACCAGGATAAAAAAATCTCTGTGCCATTAAAATCAAAATCAGTAAGGCCATTCTCACGTGATTGAGTAACAAACATCCTTACTTACATCCAACCATCCAAAATTTCGCATTTATAATTTTAGTTGGGATGTTCTAAATAAAGATTGGGTTAGGTCGTAATAACATTCCTACATAATTTCAAAGTGTGTAGCCTAGACATTCAGGTTTGACCGATCAGGTTTAAGAAACAGGCTACTCGTAGAGACGCTAACGATATAATTAGTCACAGGTTTGCTATCCTGTTTTTAAACAGGTTTCTGTTTAATCGAGCACTGGTTACAAAGGTAGCAAAAACCTGGATAATAATTCTAGTTGAAACTCCCAGAAATCTATAACACATAACACAAGTGGGTCATCGTTATGTAAATACACCAATTTACAAGTATAATATTTAAGTGAAAAACAAAATGAGTAGATAAATAAAAACACATAAATTCTGATAAAAACAAATCTTAATTTGAATATAAATAAATTCATGATATTCTTAACTAAATTATTACAAGTGAAACGAGAATTTTCAATTTACAAATCTAAGTTTTTTTTTTTCTTTTTATTGAATTTTTCACACAGACCATCTCTCTCAGAGTCTAAAGTCTTCCTTTACTAGCCATAAACATAATTATCCACAAAACTTCTTCTTCGAAGATTTATCATCTATCAATGACCTCCATCTTTCAAAACGTCACAAAATGGCGCCATCGCGGTTTCGTTCATATCGTGGTCTCATAATAAGGCAATATCACATAACATTAAAGTTACCCGGCATAGGAAACAAACCTTACCTACAGCGCAAGTTCTTGAAAAGACGACCAGGCAACAAAAAGCCGTGTACCGGAAAACGTTTAGCAAGTCCCAACCCTTCCTAACGACTGGAGAAAGTAACCATTGTCATGGAGTAGATAGGTGAAGTACAGAAGGCTAGCTGGAATGCTAAAATAGATCTCGGATTTCATACACGTTTTAAAAACTGTCATGCATAACCTAGCACGACACGCGGACAAGCAATCCTCGTATGCACAAGCTATTTTTCTTCGATTTCCAACAAATTCATGCCAGAAAAAACTTTATTTTTATGTAGCACATGCACACAAGAAATATCGTTTCTTCTTCAACGTCTAAATGGACATGATTGACAGCACGTACATGTTATGTTCATTTTTCTGTGAGAAACTGAACACGTAGTCACATTGATAAAGGTCGCCCTCCATTTTTTAAAACAAATTTTATTATAGAAGCGAGGTCATGGATCACTCTTAATTTGTAATGCTTTTATTGGAGTATTAAACCCTTTTTTCGTATTGTATTAAGAGTATACGACGTGCACCGGAATGCAATATGGAGTTCTAGCTAAAAACTCACGCCAGCGCGCAGTGACCAAGCAATCCAGAGGGATGAACTACTATGGTGCGTGTCGCCGGATTAATACCCGCAAATATTCGTATGATCTACAAGTAGTTGTTCCGGGTCTTTCTGTTTGTGAACATAAGAGTTTAAATTTATATTTTTTTATACACAATCACGCCTGCGTCGCATCTTCGCAAAGATATTTAACGTGTAAACAGCGTTCAAAAAGCAAGGGAACGAAAAATTCAGCTTTGTGAGTAGTGGTTGCGATGGACTAGTTGTTAAGGCGTAGGCGTCTGGAGTACCTATCCAGAAGACGCAGGTTCGAACCCTGCTCGCAACTAAATTTTTCGTTTCTTTAAACATAATATCTTTGATAAGAGTTTAAATGTTTCTAAACGCACCCACGAAACAGGAGAAATTATTACACAAGGGCAAAAGTTAAAAAAAAATAACAAGTACGTTTGTCATCTGTTCCTACTTGTCACCACTGTCTTTGTCACTACTGGTCACAAATGGGAAAAAAACCCGATTGACCCAACTGGTGACAAAATCAGAAGCACCTATGGAAGTAAAACCTAGATATAGTTGTAAGATTCCTAACCTTCTGTGTCTATCTATTCAATGTCCCAAGTCCTAACCCTTCCTAACGACTGTATAAAATGTAGTTGCACTATACTTGCGCCCCGGAGATACTCGTAAACGGGTTTTCTATGGGAAATGCTGTTAGTTTAATATTGAGAGAGATAAGATTTCCAACAGTGAAGTTTGTAGCTGTTTTGTTTTTGATATTGAATTGTAAAATGGAATTCTTTAGAGATTGTTAGACTTTGTGACAACAGTATCTTCCCTATCCTAATTCTACAATTATAAATGCAAATGTAAGTTTGGTTGTTACCTTATCACGCCCAAACCACTGAACTGATGATGCTGGGATTTTGCATACACGTTATCAGATATAAAGAGACGGACATAGGCAATCTTTCATTCCAAAAAGCGTACCATTCCCGAGAAAAATAACAATAACGTTCATAAGTCTATAGCTGGCAACACATGTAAGTACACACGGCTATACATCAAGCTATGCAAAACCAGATTATGGCCTCGCTTTGTGTAATTTTTCCACAGAATGGACGGTCAGCTAGTACTGATTTTGCAAAACTTGATGCGTGGCCATGTGTACCACCCGAATTGATTATCTTATTCTAAATCAAGCAAGTGAAACCGCACACTAAAGCTACTATATCAACATATGGCAGCCGAGACCAACGGTTTAACGTGCTTTCCGAGAAACGAAGGTCACTATGTGTAGCGGTAGATGGTCAATTTGGACATCTAACCACAGATCGACCTTGACCTTCAAGATCGCCCGAGCAGCTGATAATTACCTATTGATCATGAAATAGTTGTGTACGAGAGACGAATAACAACAATATTGTTAAATGTACAGGGTGTTTGGTTTCCGATTACCGATAGGTACTTTAAGGGTATAATAATAATAGACTCATTTTTATCGAAAAATCTGCATAAATATTAGCATTTTATTAATAAAGATATTTTTATTGTAGATCATTTTATTGTACGTACAGTACAAAAGATCAGACAAAAATCCAAATTGGCCTAATTGGAGTATGTAACTCCAATTAAGCCAATTTGGATTTTTGTATAGCAGATTTGTCGGTAATAATGAGTCTATAATATCCACTTAAAATTAAATATCGGTAATCGGAAACCAAACATACTGTATAATCGCCCAAAAGTGTTGATAAACGGGAGCATTCACTTGTTATGAGCATTCTTGTGAATATTACATTACAGAAAAACAAACGAGAGCGTTTTAGGTTTGAGCGAACATTATAGCGAACATTCTAGCGAGCTTTTTGCCAAGCCGACTGTCAAGTCTGACATATTCATGAAGAAAAAGTTTTGACAACCATCAGCATTCGCTAGAAAGATCGTGAAAATGTTCGGCTCTGTCCGTTGTTCAATTCAGCAAAATTAAAAGCGGCGAATGCTCGATGTTCTGCTAGAAGTGAATGCTCAAGCGTCTATCAGTATTAACATAAATAGTATTCATTTAGTACAGTAGTTCCCAAACTTATTTTTCTCGTGGACCACTTTCAAAATTTTACTGGTTTCGGTGGACCCCCTGCTGCTACATTTCTACCACATTCATAAAGTCGCCAAAAAATAAAAATTGTGTCGCTTCTGAGTTCTGTCCCTATATTCCGATAGGTAAAATAAAAACGAAAAATGGTACATTTTATAACAATAATTAAAAGAATAGAATTACAAGAAAAAATTAATAAGGTAATATAGGTTCAGGTCATAATTTTAATTACCTAATAGGAAGGATGTAAGTATTTGATAGAGTGTCAGTAAACGATCAATGTTTGGCTTTATTTTAGTGAGCAATAACCGCAAATCCTGTGTGATTTTTAATTAGCTCCTTTTTTTGTTAAGAGGTTTGTAACGGCATGGCACTAAAACTCCTTTCGACAAGGTATGAGGAGGGAAAAGCTATTAAATATTTGACCGTCTATCTAGTTGATTTTAATGATCGAAGGTAATATCGAATACGCAAGTTTGGACAAGTAACAGTCGCTTGCCTTATTAAAATATTATCTGCTTAGTTAGGTACTTAAAACAATGTAGGTAGGCCCTTATAAAAACTATGCTTACATTTTTGCTCTTTACTATCAAAAGCAGATAAATTTACGTGGACCCCCATTAACATCTTATGGACCCCCATTTTTTGTTCACGCCTACTTAGACCCCCAGCAAGTCTCCCGTGGACCCCTGGGGGTCCACCTGGACCACTTTGGGAATCACTGATTTAGTAATATAACCTATGAAAAAGTCGAAAGATCATAAATATAGATTTATCAACCCACGCGATATTTATATTAAAACTAGATATAAAACTAATAACATAAGGCCACCTAACTAGAATGTAATTAGTTTTATCAGCTTATAAACACGAATGCAATAAAAGTTGCCATTTAATAAAATAAAACTGGCATAAAAAAATCACCACGTTACGAAGTGTTAAAAGGGGAAAAAAAAAAGAAAAAGGCACGTAAAAGCAGGTTGGTAACCTAAGCGACCTGCTTGGCTCCTAGGGAATGTGAAATGTTTTTTTTTTATTATTTCGAGTTCTTTTTCCTTTGCGTAAACCGTACGTTCTTAGTTCTTTTTATAAATCAGTGTGCAAAAACGTGAAAACATTTTTTTTTCAAAAATAAATATTCAAAAATCTTTTTTAATAGGTATTTCATTTTTCTCTTGCGTTTCATAAAATATGTTCAGAAAAGAAGATAAATATTAAAAATTTACAGAAATATCCCTACCCCTACCTATTGTATTGTTTTTTTTTTTTTTTGCAACCAATATAACACTACTGTACTTTCCTTTCACAGTTATTATGTCATGTGACTGGGACTGTAGCACCATAATTTTGTAGTATTTAATCACATTTTTATGTCTTTGACAATTCAAAAGTGCCTGTAACTAGTCTACTTGAAATAAATGCTTTTGATTTGACTTAATTTTAAAAATTGAAAGATCGTAGAAATTACATTTTATCGAGGGCTCTATTGATTGGCAATATAAATGGTGGCCAATGTTCTTAAAAAAAATAATAATCATAAAATTATTATGACTGAATATTTCCTGCACAAACAAACATGCAGCACTTTATTTACCACAGTAACGCACGGCAGTCCCGCAACACAACTCAATAAACTTAAAGATACGTTATTTACAAAGAGGTTAACGCCCCGACGCGACAGCTTACATAATACGTATTAAATTCTGCATAATGATATGGCAAAGAACGAAGGAGACAAAATAACCATACATTAAAGTAGCGGTTTTTTAATAAAAACCAGTTATATTTTTTAGGTCGACATCAGACGATCTGTTTTGGCTGTTTAAAAAGGCCACTTGAGTAGAATCATAATAGGCATTGCGATAAAATCATTGTAGGTATGTATTCTATTGATTTAGCTTGAATGGATTTTTTTAATTTATGATTTTTATCGCAATTTATAAATTCATTTTTGTATCAATGCATATTTTTTATTTTTTGTAACGGTTGACACAAAGGTTTTCTCCTGTATTGTGGCTGCACTTATAGAAAGTCACATACAGATTTAGATACATTATAGTCAGTCTGAAAGTTATTATTTAATTTGTCAATAATGCTTATAAAAATAAGTTAAAAGTAACTAAAACCCGACTACGAAAAAAACGCGCACTGAAAAGTATAAAACAAGGAACAATATTCATTTGACCGATATTGTGCTAGCCGTGGTCGTATGCCACCTGCGGTTGTATCACACAATCTATAATGGTTAGGTGGCGTACGACCACGGCTAGCACAATATCGGTCAAATGACACGACACCTCATTTGTCATGTAATGATAAGTAGTTTAGAAGTTATAAGGGAACAGACAAACATACTACAAACATACATACCAGTCAAAATTATAACCCTCCTTTTGGCTTTGCCGTAGTCGGGTAAAAATGTCCCGTTAATTTGATCTACAGATCTTAATTTTAAACGGCTGGTCATTCAAAACTATCGCGGCGCGAATTCTCGCCGTGAACTCTCGGGGAACAGGCGCGAACACCCGTGAACCCCGCGAAAACTATCCACATTCTCGTTCGTGCCTGTTCGCGGGGCTTCACGGCCATAGTCTGGAGCCGGCATAACATATCCCGGATAGTCTTCAAGAATAATTTCTTTTTAGGGTTCCGTACGTCCGAATACCAAAACGGAACCCTTATAGGATCACTCGTGTGTCCGTCTGTCTGTCGCTTACAGTCAATTATCTCCGAATCTACTAGACCGATTGGGTTGAAATTTGGTAAACATATCAATTTTTGTGACCCAAGCACAGAGGTGTGACGTGAATAGATGAAATCTGTATGTGGGAGGTAATTTTTGGGGGGGAAGGGGAAAATGAAAAAAAAAGTTTTGAAAACTGCATCGTGTGACATATCAAATGAAATGTCTTGTTGAGACAATCTTAAATGTATTTTTTTGTAATTTTAAAATAAATAGTTTCCAAGTTATTCAAGAAAATAGACGAAATTTGACCATTCCCCCTCCCCTCTTATCTCCGAAACTACTGAACCTAAAATTTTGAAAAAAATACAGTAATTAGTTTTCTACTTATAGATTATAGGAAAACCTATAAGAAGTCCATATCTGTATATGGGAGGTAATTTTTGGGGGGGAAGGGGAAAATTAAAAAAAAATATTTGAAATCTGCATCGTGTGACATACCAAATGAAATGTCTTGTTGAGACAATCTTAAATGTATTTTTTTGTAATTTTAAAATAAATAGTTTCCAAGTTATTCAAGAAAATAGACGAAATTTGACCATTCCCCCTCCCCTCTTATCTCCGAAACTACTGAACCTAAAATTTTGAAAAAAATACAGAAATTAGTTTTCTACTTATAGATTATAGGATAACCTATAAGAAGTCCATATCTGTATATGGGAGGTAATTTTTGGGGGGGAAGGGGAAAATTTAAAAAAAAATATTTTGTTAATGTTGCCACCTCTAGGAATTTTTCCCGTGTCGTGGGTGCATTTACAAACATAGAAACTCACATACACAAACACTTAGACCCGGAACAACTACTTGCAGAACATCGAAATATTTATTCCGTGTGGCTATCGAACCCGTGACACATAGCACAACAGTCAACTAATCAATGGCTGCGCCAATTATGCAACAACATGTCCCAACGACGCGACAGTCTTCAAGAATACTTTGTAAAGACGTAAATCTATTATTAAGATGGGAACAGAATCTAACTTTGGCTAGTTTTTTTTTTATGTCGTTTTATTCCGAGAAAGACTTTGCTTTGTTAGCATGTAGGTCACAAGAAATGTTAATCTAGTTTAGAAGTTAGACTTTCATTTTGTTCAGCTCTTTTGTATTGTACGCCTTCAATAAATGAAGAATTTATGGATATCTAACTAGCTACAGTGATCGGCATGGATCTTGAGCGCTGACCTTCACCTGCGCAGAAGTGAGTTATTAGGTCCCTTTGGTAGATGAAGTGAGGAACGGGGGCGGGGAAAATGTAGTGATTGGCCCGTAGCGTGCCGTAGCGCATCGCGTCATAGCCGCCACTCGGGATTCGTTCTTTTGTACGTTTTATTTGTTATAATGTGTGTTTTATTGTGCGTTTCATTTGTCGATAAGTGTACGATGCGCAAAGCGATCCCCACTCTTACGCCGAGCGCTCTAGAACCGTGCCGGTATTTGTACAGACGCTGACACATCACTCTACCACAACATACAATTTTTCCCAACCGAACATGAACCTTCTTCTTTTGCGATAAAGTCGATGTTCGGCGTCTGTACAAATTTATTAGCAATCTTTAAGGTTATGAATTTGGTACACAACAAGAAACTGGCAAGTTTGATTGCGCTGGTCATGCATTGGATCACATGATGATGATCAAAATCGTCAGACTATTCAAGTATTTTTTTGCAGCAGCAATATGTAGTTTATTATAATTATTTTGATTAAAATTAACCATATAAATACACACATCAAAAGTGTCTAGGGATCAAGCATTTTTATGCGGATTTCTTGAGATTGAGATGTGGCTTTGTAATAAATTTATGATTTTATAAATTTATATGGATCCTTTTTGGTGCATTTCATAATTTGAATCAGGAACTGTGAATCAAATTCGAGTAAAAGATGAAAATCAGCTGTCAATATTTTCCCTATAAAAACATACAACGCATTGAAGACATTATTAGTGCTACTGTTTCCCTACTACTGATTAAAACCAACGTTATTATGGAGCGGCGACGTCATTTAAGCAGGGAAGAAATGCTCAGAGCCGTGGGAATGATAGAAGCTGGTTCCCGGCAACGTACTGTGGCTTTAGCTCTGAATACAAGTCAGAGTGTTATCAGTCGACTTTGGACACGTTACCGAAGCACTGGTACCGTGGCTGAGCGCCATGGAGGACGGTATCGCTGCACCACACGGAGACAAGACCGATACATTCAAATCTTAACTCGAAGAGCTTCAACAATAACCGCCATGATGTTAGCCGTGAGGCTTCATCACTCTTCAGGGAACTTAATTAGCGACCAAACAGTCAGAAACCGCTTGCATGAAGTGAACCTTCATTCCCGAAGACCGCTATGGGTACCACCTATAGCAATGCACAATCGTAGGATTCGATATCAATGGGCTCTTGAACACAGAAATTGGGCAGAAGAACAATGGCGTTTCGTGTGCTTTTCTGATGAGTCTCGTTTCGGTATGAGACCGGATACAAGACGTATACGACACTGGAGAACCCCTGGACGCCAACAGCGATTAAAATCCTGCCAGGAAGTCCATCCTTATAGTGGTGGAACCATCATGGTATGGGCGGGTATTTGGATCGGCGGAAGAACTGAGTTGATTTGGATCAGAGGCAACCTCAACGCTCAAATTTATGCTGAGACGATTGTATCAGACGTCATCGTTCCTCTACAAGTGCAAATCGGTCCCTTATTTCAGTTAATGCATGATAATGCACGACCGCACACCGCAAGAGTTGTAAGACAGACTCTCGCCGCAGCTAACATCAATGTCCTGCCCTGGCCTGCTCAGTCGCCAGACTTGAATCCGATTGAGCATGCATGGGATATGCTACAGAGAAGAGCTCTGCCGAATATGGAGGGTATCCAGTCGCAAGAAGACCTTTTTTTGTTGTTGCAACGAACATGGGCGGCCATTCCACAGCGTGATTTGGATGAACTCATTTTGAGTATGCCAAACCGATGTTCTTGTGTTGTTAGTGTTCGCGGTAGAAACACGGATTATTAATTGTTTAAGTTACCCAATAAAATTTTAAAGAAAACTGTTATTTCAGTCTTTTTTTCGAACTTTTGTGTTAGTGGTTCAAATGTCAAAAATCCCTTTATTAGGAAAATGGCAAATTTCTTTATTAATGCAAAGGTGACTTGGTTTATCGTTACTGTGACAAACGAAAACACTTTATTTGATGAATCCTTAAAGAAAATTTTAAATTAATATCAATCAGGAGAAAAGTTATTGCAAAAATATATGTTGATCCCTAGACACTTTTGATGTGTGTATATACATAAAAAAAAACTAAATATAATTGAAGTTAACCAGCGTGCATGAAAAAACTGCTCCTCAACGCTGTAATGTGCCCAAGCAAGAGAACCGTGGATGTTCTCATGTTGTTGCCTAGTCTATAACCAAGGTTGGCTCAAGAGAAGCTTAAACTAAGCGTGCTGATACTCTTTGAAAAGTATATGTATATTAATAAATCAACTGAAATGTCTTGTGATTCATTCACATGAGTCACTGAAAAACAAGCCTCCCTTTTTAACCGACGAAAAAAAAGGAGGAGGTTCTCAATTCGACATGTATGCTTTTTTAATCTTTTTTTGGTCTAAAAATACTGGCACAAAAATAAAAACGGAAGCAAACATGGTTTCCAGCCTAACGAGAATGTCATCCTGAAAAAATGATGTTTTGTCCGAAAGAGGTTGTATTAGAAACAAATAACCCACAACCGGTAATAACCCTGTCCACTAGAAGAACAACTTGTAAAAAAATAGAGAAGCTCTCCTGTGACCAGAAAGAAAGAGACCATTAATCATTTCAAACAAAAGTACTCCTTCAGCAAAATTCCGAATAAAAATGACAGTAAAAAACGAATATTATTAGAGTACTAACTTTTTATTCTTTGTTTGGGTCTGGTGAACGGGGTCAATAACAGAAATAACCAGCATAAAGAAAATGGAATGTCCTGCAATTGTACCGAGATTTCTTTCCAACTTCTTAGAAAACTTAGGTATTTGTGGCATTCTTTGAAAAACACACAAAACAGTCTTAATGACTAAGTATGTCGCTGTAATTACGTTGCTTATGATACGTTCTAAGAACACACAATTTCCCTAACGGGGTTACAAGGAATAGTCGACAGTTCACAAGCTTATAAGACACTACTATGGTCCATAAATACACCGCTTTATCGGGCCCAATCTCAAAGATCGAAGGGTCCGCGAATGACCTTTCGACGTCAACTCCATCCGGATTTCGGCTACCAGGGCGTTTATTCCACCATAGGGATAATTTATTCGCACATTCCGTGATAACGAACGACCAGTTTCCGCAATTGTTGTCAGTGATCACAATTCACTACGGCATGTCCTTTTCTTTGACACAAATCCACTTCGTTGAATTAAAGAATAAATTCAACACTTCAAAATAGCTGCAAAAACAGGAGCAATTTTTAATCAAACCGATTTAGCAAGAATTGAAAAACACCGTTATCAAAACCAGTCCATTTAAGCCATTTTTGTCAGCACTTTGTCCAAAACAGGCTCGGAATAACAGTGCGTAGTAAAAACCTGGTCATAACAAGAGGAACATCGGTTGCTACTGGTCGTAACGAGCGACGAACTCCGCCAAATTGGCAGGGAAGGTGTACAGGCGTGCGATACAGCTGGAAGTGCCACGTCATCGCCGGAAATTTGATGCGACGCCTTATGGAGCTCAATGTTGGGAAAGGGCTTAAAGTTTTTATAAAATTCTGTAGGTGTAGCTGCATGATGAAACTAAGGATATTAAAAGAGTAATCTGGACGGGACAAAGCAATTTCAAATGAACGAGAAAAGAAGATTAGGCGTTAAGAATCCTTAAAACCTATTCCATCTACCCGAAAATTTGAAACAAAATAATATAAGCGTATAACTTGTTACAACGTAAGTAATCCTGTACACACTACAAACTTCCAAAGATGAAACCTTGAGAGTTTCAATTTCAAACTTGTAGCCGTGTAAAGAGAATCCTTGCCAGCCAAGTTTAACCAAGTAAACTAAACACAATCTTACTGATTTTCTTGTGCAAGCACCCGCTAAAGGCACGCTACTTACACGCCGGCGGCAACGACCAGACAAATGATTTTAATATGAGTTCGAATACGAAAGCTTTGAAATAATAAACGAGCGGCTACTTCGGTTTTACGCCAGCATTCGGGCTGTGGATGAATATTTGCGGGCACCGATTTAAATTCCGGCTCCAGCGTAATTTTCTGCTCGTCAGCATAAAACCACTATTCCCCGGGTTAATATCGGAACTCTGATTTTGGTCACATCTAGCGTGATATGAAAACCGCGTTTGGCTACACATATTTTAAATTCACAATATGAAAATACCGAGTTGATTTGGTAGCAACATTTTTCATTTTTCAGCAAAAAATTAGAGTTAAAACGGTCTCTAAAGTCGCTGGAATATGTCGGTATTCTCCCGGGCATTTCCAGTGAGTGGGAGTAATGCGTAGTGCACACAAACACGGCGAGTGGGCAAAATCAATCCACGTCGAGCCCGGGGGCGAGGCCACTAAGTGCCTTAATACCCGCTGCTCAACCTCACAACCTTCGAACACAGAAACATGGAAATTGGCTCACATTCCCAGAATAACAGGCGAAAATTGACGATTACAAAGGCTGTTTGTGTCCATTTTGTGAAATAAAAGGGATAGTCGTTAAATTGGGATCAGTCAATGCTCTCAGAACAGAGACTTATGACGTAACTTTCTAGTTCGAATGTAGCTATTTATTTATTCTACAAAAGGCAAAAAAATACTTAAGCTAAGATTTGTCAAACATCTACCAACACCATAATCCACGTACTAACTAAAAGTTACAAGAAAACTGTTGTTCTTATAATTAATTAATAACGTCTACAATTTCACAGAACCACATTCTCTTCCTCGTCTGGTGTTCCTCAGTACTGGAACTCATGATTCACCCGACGTTAAATCCCCTTTTGTTTGACGATATCAGTACCAGATAAATAATCTAAGTCTCATATTTTCGACAAATTTTAAAAGTCTATACAGATTCACGGCCAGAAACAACGAGAACACCCGAGAAGCGTGAAGGTGAGAGGTTACTCCACGTCTTTGTCTCGAGGAGACATCTCGGCTATTAGACTTGAAACTCATGGCATGCTAGCTGTGATTGGACTGGCTGGAGTACTAAGTTACTTATTACAAGTAGCAATGAACCGAAATATTTTCATCTGCCAGAGATCCTACCCGACTTTTTCTTTGAAGAGGATTTCTGGCCGACTCCAACAATGATGGCAGACAACTGCTCGCTATGAACAGAACCGCAGAAGATACAGACACTACTAACAACGAGGTCGCTCTCCCAACATCAGGTACATCGAACCAATATGTTTATGCTCATCTACCCTAATGGAGTGCACTGAGTTCCACACGGTATCAACGCTAACCGAGTTGGCAGACCTCCAAGCCACGTGCACCGCTTGAGACTAAATAAATAACTGGGCAGCTGATATGATACCTAGTTCTTGGTTCCAATGTCCGTCGAGAATCGGTCGATACCTTCGGGTGGGGGAGCGGAGAAACGAATTCTAATAATTTATTTTAATGGGTTATATCAGGGGAAATTATACTGCCATGAAGATTATAGGAGAAAATGGTGACTACCTTTTTGCTAAGAAACTTTATCAGAGGAAGTTTCCAGAACCCTCAGTTTCTATTGCATCAAATATGGAGGGTTTTCAGAACCCGGGCGCACGGGCGTAGTGACCATTTCTATAATTTTTCACCAATCTGGCAATCGCAACAAAAATGTGATGATTTGACGATTTGTTACGAGGTTCCGATTATTACCCTATTATCACTGCTAATGTGGCCTTTCTAGTGGCCCTGATTTTTTTACAACAGCTGAAAGATAAGATTTGAAGAAGACAGGTCTCATCAACATTTGGATGTCTTTACAAGAAGGCTTTACTTCACAAAAATATAACGATATCATATATAAGATTACGAATTGACATTACCCTACCAAAGACTCCATACAAAAATCCATGACACACACATATTTAACGATAAAACGCATCCGATATCAAAACGTTTGAATTGGGAATATTTGCCAGAGCTGTCATCGGCGTGAATGGGACGCGAGTAGGCTTTTGTACCGAGTCCTTTGTGTCAAAATGCTCATATACAAGCTGCGACACTACACTGACACTTTAGGCGGCAAATGATTTATTACCGAACAAAGATGTCATGTGTTCTATAACTCTTTGGTGCGGTAGTTAGGTGGTGTTGCCATTACTCAAAATTCGGGGCTGTTTTATCAGTGTAGGTTATACTGTGTTATGACAGTCTTCGTTGATATTTTAAGAAGGGATGTCAAACATTTAAATTTTTACTAACAAGTTTAACGAAAAGATTTATATTTTTTACGTTTATTTCAATATTTAAAATATTAAGTCGTGGTTGTTACAAGTAGGTAGTCAGAAATTGGAAAGACTGACGATCAGTCTTATCAAGGGGTATCATTCTAACCAGTTGTTGAATTGTGGAAGTCATAAAGACAGTCGCCCCATGTAAAATTTTGGTATTTAGGTGTTTAGGTAATTAATAATTTTAAATAATTCCTACCCAAGTCTATTTTTTCTCAAGTAATTTTATATGACAAGCTAAATTCAGCCCATAAATCTATCAAAAATGCCTCAAACAGTAGAATTCAACTTATTTCTATCCAGCCGTTGTGTTAATTACGAAAATAACATACATAACATGAGCTTACATTTTTTGTTTGAAAAGAAGTAGGTACCTATTCCAACAATGGCCGCTCATTTAATATTTAATGAATCACACAATAACCTTGGTACGTCTAAACAAAACTAATTATAGTATACATTATTACGATTAAATGATTAGGGTAGACGTAAAGGATTGTTTGTATTAAATTGCTCTTAATTGCTGATCCTGATGATAGAATAGAAACGTAAAAGATGCATAATCCATAGCTAATGTGCATGCTACCATGCAGTTTGCTCGTGTTAGTACATCCTGATTTTTAGATCTTTTAGTTTTTAAAAAATGATTCTAAAAAAAAATGCGTGTGATAAATTGAACATTTTATTTTAAATTCGTGTTTTTCCTCAGTCCTACTGTTCACGAAAACATTATTTAAAAATACAAGTTACATATTCTTATATTCGAAGTTTAAATATAACATAACGTGATGACTATTGATATACGAGAAATATGCCACGAGGTCACTTTCCGACTTTAATTACATTAATGAAAATGCATCAGTTGGAACGTACAAAAATAATAATAAATACATTCCAGATTTTTTACATAGCGAGCTCGTTTTAAAGCAACGGCACTCCGAGAATTGCGTTTAAAAAGAGAACAGCCATATAAAAAAAGAACTTTAAACCATAAAGTCTGGAGTTAAAATAGGTTTTATTCTAATGGGTAATGTTTCTGTGAAAGCCAGTGAATGGGGTATTACCGTAGAGGTATAACTTACTTCATGTGAAGAGGTAATGAAAGGAGAACTTTCAATAGCCAATAGTTGGAACTTGTAGAATAAACACGTATCAAAATAACACTGTCAGACTTCAGGGAATCTGAGAACTTAACTTTTTTGCAGGAATTAGAAATCTTGATGGGTAACGTTGATTGAACGAGGACCTGAAAAGGCGACGCGACGGGGACCGAATGAACGTGGAAGACGGAAGACCGGATGGTGTAACATACAGAGGTTTATTTTATGTTCAACAGAGGATAAGTAAAGATTTATCGATTCAAAGAATTCAACAGAGCTGACTTGACACCTATTTACTGGTCGGTTACACTTTAATTAACTAAACGACTCAAGAAGAAAACTTAACAACAACAAAAACAATTATTCAATTTTTTTATTTATTTTTCAATTAATATCGCGGCAACTGGTAAATCAGTACTCAAATACTAATCTGTATATTCCAAAAACAGTTTTTGTTTCCAAAAGTTTAGGCAAACATTTTGTAATTTATTTACCCCTCAAGAAAATTTAAAGCCACAAAAAAAGAAAGTTTTGTGTACTTCATAATTAAATAGCCAGGAGTGCTGATTCTTTTTTTCTTTACACAAAAATAAGAGTAGGTTTGTATTGCTGACATCTTCTTCTTTCTAATATGCGAAATGGACAATGTCTGTGCTTTGAAAATACTTTTCGTCTGAAAACGTACAATTCGAGTAAAGTTTCTTTTGCAGTTTTGAAATTACATCGAAGTTTCACAAAAAGAGTAAATCTAATCATTATAAATGCGAAAATGTTGATGGATGGAAAAGATGGTTTTTACTGAATCACGCCAAAACAGCTGAATTGATTTGGATGAAATTTTGTACAGAGACAGGATTTATTCTCGAATAACACAAGGTATCTCCATGATACCTTTATCCCGGTATAGATTACCGTGGGATCATTTTAGCCATATACGCGTGTGAACCAGCTGGCGACAGCTAGTTTACGTAAAAATAAAAATTCTAATTTTTCGTCTGGTTGTAATATTGAATATGATAATGACTTAAAACTGATAAAATATTCATGACAAATAACAGGTGCAGATTTTGTACATGCAGTAGCTATGAAACATAAAACTAAATTTAGTATCTTACTAGCTTCCGCCCGCGACTCCGTCCGCGCGGATGTCGGTCTTCGCGGGGATGGTTTATTTCTCCATTTTGAGTAACTCTGACAATGACATCTTATAAATTATTGGACCCAAATACGGCAAAGAAGCCTATAATAATTAAGGAGATCCCTCTATTGAGCTACTGCTGTTGAGCTCGCGTTCTGTAGTAAGTATTTTTTTCATAGTAATTCCGACCTTGTTTTTACAAATAACTGATCGGAACAGTAATCAAAAAGGTCGCGCTGAAAAGCACGATTTAAAATGACAGGCATACAATATTAATTCCACGGACGACCGCTCGCCACACTGGACACGTCCGCTCGCATCAAAATTCATCGCGCGGCGCGGAACGCGGCTCCTTATATAGGAGTCGGGGAGGCGTGGCCCGCGTGTGCCGCAAACGGTTCAAGCCAAATCCGACTTTCGGCGCTACAGGTTACGGCGCTGAATCCATTGCGGGTAATGCAACGTGTGATCGCGGTTCTACAGAACAACGTCTATGAATAAAACTGAAAAATAAGATTTTTTTTCTACGTATTTTTCCAGGATAAAAAGTATCCTATTTTATGCCCAGGATAATAAGGTATAATTATACCAAGTTTCATCGAAATCGAACCGTTAGTTTTCACGTGATGCCTGCACATACAGACAGACAGACAGACAGACAGACAGACAGACAGACAAAAATTTTTTTAATCACATATTTGGGTTTGGTATCGATCCAGCAACACCCCCCGCTATTTATTTTTTCAGTATTTTCAATGTACAGAATTGACCCTTCTACAGATTTATTATATGTATAGAAAAGAACGGTAAAAATGTTGTCAATACCTGGCTATCCAGTCTGACTCATAATAACGTAATTTGATACGATTTTGATATATCGAGGCTAAGCGAGATAATTACACGATGTCTCGCTGCAACATGCTTACCACGATCATGACTGTCAAGAGTGAAACGACGAAGAAGAAGAAACGAGAATATTTATTACAACATTTTAGAACGATATTGCTTTAAATCCTTCTTCTTCTGCAAGGAAATTTAGTAGGTAGCCGTGCGATTAATTTTGTAATAGTTTAACTGTACACTTACAAACTAATGTTTTGTATTCTATTCTGGATATTTTTGCATGCTGCAAGGTAAAATGTAACGGGACTGTTTGACATTATTATTTAACACCTTATTTATATTCCTACATTTTTAGCATAAAAAAAAATCCTATTTCTATTTACATTACACTTGTATTCTCTGAAAGGAAGGAATTTTAATTACTTTAAATTTGACACACTAATTTCGGCACTTACTTAAGTAGAATTTGAAAGGAATTGAACCGAGGATAATTATCATGCTTTCGTGGGACCGTCTGTAAAGGTGAACCAGGAACGCAAAGGGCAACTGAAGGAACAAGGTGCATTTGTAGTCAGTAAGAGTCTAACAGACCCTTCAGATCTAATTTTATCACCCAAAAATAAAATGATCTCAGGGACCAACGAGACAGTCAATGACGTAATTATAATACAAAGTTTAAGCTAAACGGGGCGTTTAGTAATGATATCCGTTTAAAACGCTGCGGTTTTCTAAAAATTAACTCCCCAAAGACATTAGAATATTAACTACCTACCCACCTATATTTAACTCTTTAAACGCATCATCTACAAAATTATACGCTTAACAATTTAATTGAATAATTACTATCTGATAATTCACTGCGCGGATCTCAGAATACCCCATTAAACGCGACGGAGCATTCACAAATTATATAAATAAATACTAACGTTCGCGAAGTAAATTCTAAGTTCCATTACGTGTTTAAATATATTAGTTTCAAAGTCAATAATAATCAGTGAAACGAGCTGTTAAACGATCTCAATAATAAACGCTTTGTAAATAATACGATTTGATTTTGAATTTGAAGAAACATGGCGAACAGACGACAATATTGATTCGGAATAATTTAGCGGAAAATCTGCTTAATGGTCAGGAAGAAAATGTTGCAAAATGTTGCGCGCTCCTGGGAAAAGTATGTCACGATGACAGATTTTATGGGTGACGTTACATCGGCGTAATTTTTTCTTTTAGTCTATGCTTGATTCAGCCTGAGTTCAGTACCCCTAGCACGAATATTTGAAGGTTACGTCTCGCCACCGTATCGTACCGTCGATACAATAACGGCATACAACGAAAGTCGGAAGCACGAAGCACTTTCGAATTAGTACCGAGGGCGCGATACGAAAACGTTGGTGACGTCATACTAACGTAAATAAGGACGAATGTTTCGTTCAGAAACTGGATTTTTGTTAGAAAATTAGTGATTTTAGGGCATTTAAAATTGTAATACTGTTCAATTTATGACGCAATACAAAGGAACTGCAGAAACAGTTAATATTCCGTTAGATAATAATTAAAATAATTACTAAAACGTTGTATTTGATTTGACTGCGTTCCTAAACGAACGTCTGTCATACTGGCACAAATAAAAAGCCATGAAAAAAATTTGATTTAGAAAAAAAGCTTGTGTCATACCTAATGTCTATATTGTCCAATCTGTCCGCTGTCAAGAGGTTTCAAATCAATATTCAATGATTTTGTTGTTATAGTTCGTTATTTTTCTGTAAGCTATTCAAGTAAACTGAGATAACTAAACGGAAGTATTCTTTTAAAAAATAAATAAGTAATTGACTTTTGTAAATAAGTAATTGACACCCTGATCAAGAAGGTCTGTTAACCGGTTGAACAGAAGGTCCCCCACGATATTCAATGATGAGACGAGGCTCTCGTTTGGGAATTCGGCGAAGAGCTTGAATTGAAGACAGTACTTCACGATAAGGCTTGCATTATGAAGAAATTCCTATCTTTGAGGTCCTAGCTAACTAATTCAACATAACTAATACATTGAACTGTGGTCCATAACAAAATGTTTATTTTGTATTTTTAAGTGTGAATGTTTTAAATCCTTATTAGTCAATGCGAATATGAGTTTGTTCTTTCACGTTATATTGCTAGACCGATATTGAATAACACAGAGTACCTAAGTGCGGCCAGGAGACGATAATAGGCTAAGGAGCATATTTTGTCATGGTATTTAATGAAAAATGTATTGTAAAAATAAAGAAAAACTTTATGAATGTTCTGTGTTTGATGATTTTATTTATTTTATTATAATAATGACAATAATATCAATCAATGAATCGAGCAATGATTGAGAAGCAACATGATAGGTACGGTTGCTAAAAGATCTATGTAATCCTGTCATGTCAAGTGCTCATTTTTTGTGAATTATGGCAGCAAAAATAGAAAGATATCATATTATTATAATAAATATTGGAGCACACATTCATTTTTTAACAAAATATATCAACACAATCACTTAAATTATAATTCTATGCTCAATAATAAACTCGACGAAAGTTTTCTCACTGTCAAATTTGAAGTGAGTAAATATTCGAGAAACTCGTAAGCCAGCCTTCGACAATTACGAAACTATCCGTCATTTTATGCCTTCGTGCTACCTATTTTCATACAAAAGGCTCAATTCACGTTTCGAATTAAATACGAAGACGATACGAATTTACGTATTTTTGTTCGTGCTCCGAAAATTAGTTCAATTTACGCTCACCAGAGGCGCTGTTCAAGTTCCCATACAAAATGCTTTCCAAGACGATACGAATAGTTTTTCGAAAGTGATTCGTGCTCGAGGTACAGGTTTCAAATACAGGGTGGAATTTTGTAATGCCACCTGGAGGGAAAGTACTCTTAATACTGCAGATAGAAAATTTTACTCCAAGGAAACATTCCTTTATTGTTGAATAGAAAGCAAACTGCATTCAAAGATTTTCGAAAATTCTCTTCTCCTACACCCGGGAATCGAACCGGCTAAAATCTGAAAAAAATATACCCTGTACTTTTACATCGATCGTTAGGGTCAATTATAAGGATGAAATCTCTCTAACAAACATGATAAATTAAATGAAAGGAAAACCGGGAAATCTTAAATTAATTTAATTATTTACAAAAAATGGTAAACTAACTAATTAGTTGCTTGAAATGGGCTCCATTCTCTTGGAATCTTTGAATGAAGTTTGCTGTCTATTCAAAAATAAAGTAATGTTTCCTTTGAGTAAAATTTTCTATCTGCAGTATTAAGAGTACTTTCCCTCCAGGTGGCATTACAAAATTCCACCCTGTATATTGATAGTGTTTCTGAATACATTGAATTACTGCAGATATAAGTTCAAGTTGGATACCCTGAAAATTTTGTGGCTGTCTCCACTAGGAATATTATTTTAAAATTGATTTTTATAGACATCAAATTGCGGCTAGACGTTTTAGAGAACACAAATAGGTACACATTACATCAACCCAGAAACTACCATTATTGAACAAGAGCCTTCTACTAGCAGATTATCATCGCGATATCTAGTTAAACACATAATTATGCCCAGGTATATGATACACCCACTTACTAGTAGATTACGTCACACGTTCAAACAACTTTATTGAAAAAATCTTGACCTTGTTAGTCGCACAGAAGAGTAAACAATGCACAGATTATGCAGAGTTCACACGATATCGAATACAGTTTAATAAGAATTTTGAATATACATAGAACTTGATCTCTTGGCTGATTAATAGTTCGTTTGGTTGGCCCGTCCTTGCTTTTGTGCCCTTTTTTAGGGTTCCGTAGCCAAATGGCAAAAAATGGAATCCTTATGACACAGCCATTTTTTGTCGAAAGTATAAGAGCTATCCTGTTGAAACTTGGTAAGTAGATGTATTATGTGAACCGCATTAGGATTTTCACACAAAAATAAAAACAAAAACCAATTTTGGGGGTACCTATCCCCATACTTAGAACTGAAACTCAAAAAAATATTTTCGCCTGACCCATACGTGTGGGGTATCTATGGATAGGTCTTTAAAAATGATGTTGAGGTTACTCATATCATTTTTTTCTAAACTTAACAGTTTGCGCGAGAGACACTTCCAAAGTGGTAAAAAGTATGTCCCCCCCCCTGTAACTTCTAAAATAAGAGAATGATAAAACTAAAAAAAATATATGATGTACATTACCATGTAAACTACCAGCGAAAATTGGTTTGAACGAGATCAAGTAATTAGTTTTTTTTTTAATACGTGATAATCCGTAAACCGCATTTTACCTTTCAAAGTTTATGTTGCATGCTGCTACGGAACCCTTTATGGGCGAGTCCGACTCGCGCTTGGCCGGTTTTTTTTATTGCCACGTATTTTCGCTGTTAAATTTAAATAATTATGGAACAGAATCGCTGTTTTTTTTTTGCGTGCGATCTCTTTGAAACTGGAATGTACTATTTTAACATTTATTATTTTATTGAAGATAGATTTAGATCTTTTAGATCGTCAAAAAATCAAATACCTACGTATTATTAAGTTAATTAAGTACTATTAAGCACTATTTAGCTTGAATCGCATGTGATTAATATATTAAACAAAGAACCCGGAGTTAAAGGTACCTACTTATCGAATAAAAGTTTGCTGCTGTGAGTGCAAATTCATGTACTTAATTTATTTTTAATTAACGTTAATTAAATTTCGAACTTTTATTTTGTATTGATTTATTTTTCACACAAATTACAGAAATTATTTTGGGAAACATACCTACGCCTTATAAATTCATAAATTTATTTTCCTCCACTACTTTGTCAACAATAAATTAATTATTAATCAAATTATCTACATGATTCAGTTACCATTCATAGGTCATTCAAGCTATTGTTCATTGCTCAATTGATTGTTATAATAAGCCGAGGTATCTATTAATAGATTGATATTATGCTAATGGTGGTATCCAATCAATGACATACAGTATCGATTCGACCACCAAGCGTCGTACAAGTGTAGTATTTATGACTTGCACTATAAAAGCGAATTTCCATTGTGAAAGTTACAACCTGTGCAGAATTATATTTCATCAGCATTATCATCCCTATAATGTTCCCACTGCTAGGACAAGCCTGCTCTCTGTTAGCGGTAGTGGGCCATAATCACCACGTGGGTCCAGTGCGGGTTAGTAGATGTCATGTGTCATTCATCTTCTTCACCGTTTTGAGAGCAGTGATGAAATTAATAAATTACGCAAAGTAATGCACCTGGCTGGGTTCAAAGCCACGACCTACAACTAGTAATTCGGGCCGATACCACTGGGCCACTGCACTATATAAACATTATTTTTATTCTAGGATTAAAAATATTTGAAACCTATTTAGATAGTCTGTGGTCACTATTTATTTTAAGAACGTGTTTACAAAATAAATCGAAAGCAGAATAGGTAAATGTCAGAAAATAGAAATGTTTGTTTTTGAATTCACACAATCAGTTTGCAGTAATTTATTTTATTAGGTACCAGAAACCTGCCACTGCTCCGCACGGGTGGCATATTTTTTCCGACACCTTCAACAATTTATCATAATTTTTCAGCCAATTTACACAAATCTTTAATGAATTACACACCTAAACCTTCCTCATTAATTACTCCGTCCATTGAATAAAATTGAACATTTCATAAGTAGATTTTTAGTTTATCACGTAGGTAGAAAAACAGACGGGATAAGGAAGCGGAGTGGGCTTAATTTTATTGTAATTATAAAAATTATGCCAAGTTCAAGTGATGGCATTTCCACTTAGAATTCTGAATGCAGAAGCATTTGTTACAGTTACAATAATATTTAAAAAAAATTATAGTAAATCCTCTGTAATTCTTCATTCATTCTTAACAATCATTCATTGATCATTCATTCAACAGTCAATCACTAGATTACTACTAGCCTAAAAAAGTTGGCTACTTACTTTACTCCTTAGGTACCGAAAACAAAGAAGTGTTTTCTTTGCATCCCTACAACATTAAATGCACATAATATCTAACAGAACATTTTCCTGTTCAGTTACCTACCTAACATTGTAGGTGGCATGTTATTTTAAAACTTTAAAAATCCTAAATATAGCACTGGGTACAAGAATACAACAAAATAAAGCATCATAAAGTTTTGGAATGGACTGAACTTAGAGAACTATTGGTTTGTCAGAAATGCTTCAGATACATATTCCTTTGTCTCAAATTGAGACAATCTCAATATATGATTACTATGAAACGGACCTAGTTTCGGCACCAAGAAAAAAATGGCGTCAATATAGCGTAATATATCATAACTTAATTTTCCGGAAAAATGTTTTCACACAACACACACTATTGGTTACATTTTACACCAGCCCAATTTATGAATCGTTACGCATTGCCGGCCGTCCATAATTCCGTCATGTCCGCCCGTATATTGGAAGCTAATAGTTCCTTCAATTACGGCCAATTTCAATTAAATTTCACAGCAGACTGCTTTTTGTGCGCCCAAAGCAGCGTGAAGCCAATTCACCCAAAGAGAAAAGACGCCTTGAATTTGAAAATGGAAGGTCGATTGCTGAGAATTTTGAACCGTTTTTTCATATAAAACCGGAATAAAAATAGACGACCATAGTGTTTAGATTCTATAGTGAGTTGCTCTAGATTAAATATATAATTAAAAGCCAAAAGTTTTAAAAAGAAATTAGAATAGAATAGATCACTTCCGTACGAATGAAAATATAATGTCAAGGGAAATGAATGAAAGCCTAACTTCTTGGAGTTTACAAAACAGAATTAAAATAACTTTAAAATCCTCTTTGCCATAATCTCAAACTTTTCCAATTCAAATGTTATGGTTCATAAGGTTTA